>BSBK01003277.1:300000-432500 GCA_027943335.1 Chamaecyparis obtusa
TAGACCTATTAGGACCTAATTCGACCAAATTAGACCTATTAGGACCTAATTTAATACCCAATTAAACCAATTATGTCCTAATTAAACCTATTAGGACCTATGACAGGTTATATGACCCCATTAGACCCACTATGAGTAACATGACCCCTTAAGACCTATATTAAAGCACATAATTAGACCTATTAGTACCTAATTAGACCCAATTAGTTGTTATGACCTAATTAGACCTATTAGGACCTATAATACCTATTATATGACCCCTTTAATACCGAATTAGACCCACTATATGAGTGTTATGTCCCCCTTAAGACTTATTAGTGCTTCACCTAATTAGACCCATTTAGATCAATTGGGACCTAATCACACCCCAATTAAACCTAATTATACCTAATTTAACCTATTACATACAGGTAATTGGACCTATGATAGTTTATATGACCCTTTAAGACTCCATTAGACAGGTATTAAAATTTAATTTACATTTAAACATGTAATTTATGTAATTGATTTTACTTTCAAATAATGTAGTGAAATGCATGCATAGTATTTAATTTTATTTTTATTTAAATTAGGAAAACGTATGTATGTATATGTAGACTTTATTTGACAGTAAATAAAATCTTTCAGGTACATACATATTCTCTCTATATCAGACATTATTACACATCACACATGGCAGATGCACCGATTCCCCCTGCAGAACTATTTTCACGCACTAATAGAGAGATTCAACGGCTACAAGAATCTATAAATAATCTATCTAGCTCTACTATCTATAAGAACACGTGTCAGTCCATCCTTAATAGCTTGATTAGCATTAGGGATGACATTCATGGTACCACTCCATATGCCCCAGATATTATAGAGTCCATACTTGAGAGGAAGAGACAAGAGGTTGGCTCTGGTCTTTCTCTTAAGGAGGTACAAGCTTTAGTGCCTAAAGCCACCCTGAAAGGGGAATTTTTCCCATCTTATGCAGATAAGAATTATCTGAAGGGATATCAAGTTACTAGGTGTGAGGATCTTGCTATATCAGCATTGATATACCCTAGATTTCTAGCTGCCCATGGTCGTTATCCGAATAACGACCAGATTCCACTATACTTTGCATAGTAGATTTTTGCTGAGGTTCATTTAGGTCATGCTATTAATTACACTAATTTTCTAGGACATCTAGGATAGGGGCATGGTAGGCTTGCTGATAGAGATGCTTATCATCGAGTTGATTAACAAAGACCAGTACACAGGGCTATTGATGGTCAGAGGGCACCTGCTATAGCTCCTTCATTGGGACCTATTGCAGATGATGTTATTCGTAGCACCCAGCTTTGAGCTATGATTGATAGTGTGGGGGACATTGTAGTAGCTACCACATCCATATCTAGTGATCAGGTTGGTTAGTACCTGATGTCTCGACAACACTCTAGATCATTAGGTGGAGCATCCGCTAGCAGGACCGTAAATAACATGTACACTACAGCAGGAATCCCTTCACTTTCTAGCTTGGAGGGACTTATAGGGGAGATGACACAGGTGACACTGACTAGCTTGGTTGAGGATCTATTGGATGCATATGCATTTATAGTAGTAGAGCATGATATCCCCATATCAGAGGTTAGATCTTGTGTGGGTACTATTAGATACGCTCAGTCACATCCTTCTCACCTAGACCATGGCCATAGTGGCAATTCTCATGAGGATCCACCTACTGACCACTCTATTGCTACATAGGGAGAGCCACAGCGTACAGACCCTTTAGTCAGTGCAGGCCATCAGTTCTCTGATGTTGGTCTTGACGATGTTGAGTTCAGCATGACCACTATAGGTTATCTAGATTTTTTGACACGTGATGATATGACTTCCATGCCATCTCATCTGGTTAGTCCATTGCATTCATCATTAGAGAGGCATGTGCAGTCTACTCATGTTACAGATGCAGATTTGAGCTTAGACCAGGCACAACAAAATCTTGATACCCTGGTTGATAGGATTGAGGCCAGTGAATCCAAGTACTATCAATTTCCACAACCTACACAGGTATAAATCAGATTATATACATGTATTTAATGTTACAATTTTAAACTTAAATTTATTTTCAAAATTTCAATCAATTGATTTATTTTTTGTCTACCAGGATATGCCTCTTGTTACTCCTTCTTTGGGTATTGATTGTGTACATCATCGGGACTCACTCGATGATGACATCAGTAGTGGATAGGTGAGTTTTTAATTTATTATCTGTGTACACACTTTATAACATGTTTTCTCGTACAATATTTTAAATCAAACTTAAGAGATCTTCAAGTACAATGTTTATATGTTTTAATTTATATATATCTTTATTTGTAGGGATCTGCACATCCTTCACAGCATGATAGTCACTCTGGGTGTGACCACTTAGTGAGGAGTCAACATGATGAGTCCTAGGCACTTTCATATTTGATTAGAGACATATTTCATATTATGTATATATATATTTGTGTTTGATGAACTATATTTCATTTCTAGACTCTACATGACCGATTGATGTGTTTGATGTTATATTTCATTGAACTAGACGGGCTTTTGATAGAATGTTTGACATGCATGATTGAATCATATGTTTCATATTTATAGTACTTGATCTACACACATGATTGATGTTTCATGCATACATTTTATATATATATATATATATATATATATATATATATATATATATATATATATATATATATATATATATATATATATATATATATATATATATATATATATATATATATTTTCACTCTAGATACATGTGCATGTGTGTGTTGAACTTGTAAATTTTCAATACTTTCAATAGATTACATACACATGTACATGTTTAATTTAAATTTGATGAACTTGATTTCAATAGATTAAACATACATGAATCATGTTTGAATTCAATATAAATTACATACATGAATGATGTTTGATTGTACACATGTTTGATTTAAATGTACATTTGATTTAAAACATGCACATCCTAATGTAACACATGCAAATTCAATACATACACACATTCTTATTCCAAAACTTTAGAGTACTTCATATTCAGGTAGATAATTAATATATCATATCCACTTGTAAGACATAAATTTGAGATCTATATATTCTTAATTTTTAATTTAATTCAAGCTCCATTCACTATGGGCACCAGTAGGAAAGAATGGAGCTAAGAAAACCTCTGGTCTCACCCGTGAAAAATTTAGTTCAAATCATATTTCATGCGTGATTTAGTCCACATCAAGTGGTTCATCTCTCTCTCGAATAACATTTAATATTCTCTCATGGTCGTCAGTATCAAGTCTCCACTTACGAATGCCACGTCCCGTCATAGGAACAAGAGATAGGATGGTGGTAATTACAAGATGACTATACTGATAAACCTTATTGTTAGGTTGATAATCAATAAAATGTATCCCTTGTTTAAGTATTTTGGTTTGCTTCAAATATGTTCCTTGCATGACAACTGAACCTACACAATGTGTTCCTCAATGTTAAATATATAGATGTGATAAATACTAACCATATAAACAAACTTAAATACAGTACTAGAACTTGTGGGAAACATAATTCCATTGCTTGTTTCACTCTGTGTTAGCTTCATCTACTCCTTACAACAACGTAATAAATAGAAACTAACACCTTCCACATTTCCAGGCTTTGCTACTACTGCAAAAATATGTCCTACATTTAAAGTGAACTTTTAATTTTAGGAACTTGTAAATATAAATTAAACAAACTTTATTTAAAGGAATTGAGAACTTATGAGTCCTTTTTAAAAACATGTACATAAACACACATGAACCAATTTTGATCAAAACCTGAAATATGGTCATAATCTGTAGAAATCAATGGAATGTCTTCAAAGCTTTCATCCTAAACGTCATTTGTGTTTGTAACATCTAGTGGAACCAAATTCCATTCACTAACATATCCACATTTCTGGTTGATACATTCGTCATAGTTTTAAAAAATGCAGTCATAACAAAAGCATGAATAATCTCTAGTGTACAATGACGGCACATTACTATTTGTACTCATAATTGAATGTAGGGATCTTGTTTTGTCTACTCTCTTGCATCCATGGATTGATCTTCTATCAACACCTAAACAATAGAGAGGTCACATGTAAAAATTAAAGACATATATATAAGTTAGTTCTCAAACAATGATCAATAAATTTAGAATTAGTACCTGTTATCTCCAAGAATACTCGGAAGGGTATGACTCGATTTGATCATGATGATGTGTTATCACAATTTGGCACCATAAAATGCATCTTGCACCACTCAACTACATCATGAGCATTATTTATACGATATCCCTGATAGTCCAGTTGATACTTTCTTAAAGCATGTTTGATACAAGCTCCTGCACCATCATGCTCTCCCTTTCCATGTCCACTCTCAAAGAAACTCCAAATATGTGGTATCTTTTAGTATCGATGATATCTACATAGTGCATAAAATGGCCTTGCTGATTTAAATTGTGATGCACATCCATCTGACCAAACAAAATGCTTTTCAATTTTGATGCCTTTTTTTTCCAAATATCTGAAAAATGTCTTAAAGCAATGCTCGACAAAATGTATGTCATGCTCTTTATCATCACTAATGTAAAAGTGATATTCTTTCTTTATGACTCATGCTTCATATGTACTTTCAACACCATCCAAATCTAATTGTGCATGTCGATAAGACACATGTACCATGATAGTCACCTGCTCTGTATAGTAGTATTCTGCTTGAAGTTGTTTTTGAGATACAAAGGAGTAGTTCTCTGCAAAATCAACAACCGATAAAATCGTTCCAACTGGGAAAGATTCTTTTTGTATTTGGAATTTTTCTGCCTGCCATTTAGCGAAAAAAACATGTTGTATGTATGGTTGAATCAATTTACAAAAATTCTCCATAAATGTTGCAACAGGTATCTCATCTTCTACATATTCCAACCTTGTTGATTCTTTCCCGACTTTTGTTTTAGACTTTATGTACTTGTATCTCTTGCATTTTATCATCCTCACCATGTCAGTATCTTCAAGTCTTAAAGGAAATTTAGTCAAATCCCCACATGTTTGACAAGTTCCTCTTATGTAATCTATTTTAGGTATTTCATGATCAATTGATTTGTTACATAAGATTGATATTATGAATTGACTTGGACATTTAGGAAAATAATTTTGAGAACCACCACTTTCTTCTATTATCTTTCTAAACCCATGGTAGTAGAGATCAAATTCAATGTGATATCGACAACAAAAAGTTTCAAAAGATTTATTTATCTTTACAAAAAATGGCTTTAATCTTTCAAACATTGTTTGTCCAATCTTAATGTCAGGATTTGAGTTACAAAATGAGAGATACAATTCATGCTATGTGGTGTCCAACCAATGTTTTGTGTGCTAAAAATATTCCTTAGGCCCAATCCTCTTCTTGATAACGTCTCTTGTATTTGGTGAAGGATGAGTATGATCAGTCCAAAATGATGTAACTAAGTTCCTAACTATTTCATTAATTCTATCAGACCGAGGAGCTCTACACATTAGTGCCCAATTACCTTCCAATGTATTATCATCCAAATTGATTCTTCTTTTCAAATAGTGTGTCATTGTCTTCCTACTGTACCCGATCTGAGATGAAAGTGAAGAAATTTGTCTTCTTTGGGACATGTTTTTATTTAAAATAGATGTCAGTATCACTCTTCTTGAAATGGACCTATCTGTTCATCTAGTTGTTTTCACAATGGAATGCAAACCTTCCTTAACACTATCAACAATATTTTTTTGTACGTTACTTGATTTTAACTTTTTCAAACTTGCATCTACACCCAATAATTTTAATGGCTCTTTAAACTCATCTTTAAGAACTGTAATTGATAACAATTGAGTTTTTTCAAGTGTACCAAGATTCTCAAATTGTTTCATTATTTGCTTAGACTTTTTATTCAATGCCCTCTTCATAATATTTATGGGTTGTTTAGCATAATCTCTCAATTTTTCCACATCCATTTCAATTAAATGATCTATGCTTTTACGATTAATTTTTCTCTTCAACTGTTGGAGTAGATTATCATTCACATATGTTTATTGCACTTCCACTACAAATAAAATAAAATAAAAAATTTTAATATCTCATCTTAAGGGGACCTTCATGAAATAAGTATTTACAAGCTCTTGAACATGTTCTACCTATAATAATTTATACATTAATTCAAGAGAAACACATACTTGTTTGACCTTGGGTTGATTCAACTTGGGATGCCCCTTGTCCAACATTTTCATCATCAAAGGTTGCATGTACACAACAAAAACAATAACTTCTTCTTAGGGGAAAGACCCAAAATATATATTCACCAATAAGAGACTAAATCGAGATAGTGACTAAATCAATAGAGTCTATGAGAGAAAGAGAGAGATGTGTATTTATTTGATATTTTGAGACTTGTGCTTGTTGAGCTTCTGATGACCCTTCTCCAACTTCTGAAGGTTGGGCAGCTTGTTGAGCTTGTGATTCTTGAGCATTTCCTACACATGTATGAAGTATAAATTAGTCCTAGAATTGCTCATCTAATTAGATCTAATAGGTCATAATTAAATCTAAGTGGCCCTAATTGAGTATAATAGGTCATATTAGGTCTTAATAGGTCCATATTAGGTCCTAATTGGTCCTAATTGGTCATAATTGGTCCTAATTGAGTCTAATAGGTCATAATTGAATCTAATTGGTCATAATTGGTCCTAATTGAGTCTAATAGGTCCTAATAGGTCCTAATTGAATCTAATTGAGTCTAATTAGATCTAATAGGTCATAATTGAATCTAAGTGGCCCTAATTGAGTCTAATAGGTCATATTAGGTCCTAATTGGTCCTAATTGAATTTAATTGGTCCTAATTGGTCCTAATTGAGTCTAATAGGTCATATTAGGTCCTAATTGAGTCTAATAGGTCCTAATTGGTCCTAATTGAGTCTAATTAGATGTAATTGGTCCTAATTGGTCCTAATTGACTCTAGGTGGTCCTAATTGAGTCTAGTTAGTCCATATTGGGTCCTAATTGGTCCTAATTGAGTCTAATTAGATCTAATAGGTCATAATTGAATCTAATTGGTCATAATTAGGTCCTAATTGGTCCTAATTGAGTCTAATAGGTCATATTAGGTCCTAATTGGTCCTAATTGAGTCTAATTAGATCTAATATGTCATAATTGAATCTAATTGGTCCTAATTGAGTCTAATAGGTCCTAATTGGTCCTAATTGAATCTAATTGGTCCTAATTGGTTCTATTTGAGTCTAATTAGATCTAATAGGTCATAATTGAATCTAAGTGGCCCTAATTGAGTCTAATAGGTCATATTAGGTCCTAATTGGTCCATATTAGGTCCTAATTGATCCTAATTGAGTCTAGTTGGTTCTAATTGAGTCTAGTTAGTCCATATTAGGTCCTAATTCATCCTAATTGAGTCTAGTTGGTCCTAATTGAATCTAATAGGTCCTAATTGAGTCTAATAGGTCACGTTAGGTCCTAATTGGTCCTAGTTGGTCCTAATTGAGTCTAGTTGGTTCTAATTGAGTCTAGTTAGTCCATATTAGGTCCTAATTGGTCCTAATTGAGTCTAATTCTAGATCTAATAGGTCATAATTAAATGTAAGTGGCTCTAATTGATTTTAATAGGTCTAATTAGTCCTAATTGGTTCTAATAGGTCATAATTGGTTCTAATTGGTCCTAATTGGTTGTAATTGAGTCTAATTAGATCTAATAGGTCATAATTGAATCTAAGTGGCCCTAATTGAGTCTAATAGGTCATATTAGGTCCTAATTGGTCCTAATTGAGTCTAGTTGATCCTAATTGAATCTAGTTAGTCCATATTAGGTCCTAATTGGTCCTAATTGAGTCTAATTAGATCTAATAGGTCATAATTGAATCTAATTGGTCATAATTAGGTCCTAATTGGTCCTAATTGAGTCTAGTTGTCCTAATTGAATCTAGTTAGTCCATATTAGGTCATAATTGGTCCTAATTGAGTCTAATAAGATCTAATAGGTCATAATTGAATCTAAGTGGCCCTAATTGATTCTAATAGGTCATATTAGGTCCTGATTGGTCCATATTAAGTCCTAATTGGTCGTAATTAAGTCTAATTAGATGTAATACATCATAATTGAATCTAATAGGTCATAATTACATCCTAATTGGTCCTAATTAAGTCTAGTTGGTCCTAATTGAGTTTAGTTAGTCCATATTAGGTCCTAATTGGTCCTAATTGAGTCTACTAAAGGTCCTAATTGAGTCTACTCAAGTTCCTAATTGAGTCTAGTTGGTCCTAATTAGTCCTAATTTGGTTCTAATAGGTCCTAATAGGTCCTAATTAATCCTAATAGGACCTATTAGGTCCTAATTAGTCCTAATAGGTCCTATTAGGTCCTAATTAGCCCTAATAAGTCCTAATAGGTCCTAATTAGTCCTAATTAGTCTTAATAGGTCCTATTAGGTCCTAATTAGTCCAAATAGGTCCTATTAGGTACTATTTGGTTCTAATTAGTTCTAATTGGTCCTAATTGGGTATAATTGGTCCTAATTGGGTCCTAATAGGCCCTATTAGTCCTAGAATAGGTCCTAATTAGTCCTAATAAGTCCTATTAGTTCAAATAGGTCTACAGTTAGGTCTAGTTAAGTCTAATAGACCTACAATATCACATTTACATGAACATTAAGACAAGTCTTGACCATCAACTTAAAATATCTATCTATCTAGATATCTTATACATACCTTGTTTTTGACGATGATATCTTTCTCATGATTCTTCACGTAGTCTTTGTTCGGTCTCTTCTGAATAATGTCATCTACTTTTGTTTAGCCTTCTCTTTTTATTTCCCATGACAACTTAGAAAATTATTCCATGCCAAAATGTCTTTCTTCTCCTAAATGTGAATTATTTTACAGCTTTTGGATTTAAGAAATGAAAAAAATATACATTTATTTATACCCAATTCTTACCAATAGGAAATGCCACCAAAAAGGCTGACATTACTTTTGATTGAAAGTCAAAATTGACTTTCTATCAAAAGTAAATGACTTTCGATTAAAAATAGGTTAGTATTAACTAAATTTTCCATTTTTGGACAAAGTACTTTCAATCGAAAGTCCCTGGTTTGAGCCATGGTTTCAAGTTTTCAAGAAATTTTGAGAATTTCATGGCTTCAGACCTCAAGCCCACTGATCAAATGGATGAATAAGAAGACATCCTTTTGCATTCAATAAGTACTTGGAACTAGCTTTCAAATGGTTATATATTTGACTATTTTTAAATTTATTATGTGTATGGTTTTTGACGTTAAATGAATGTAGGTTTTTAATCAAATATAAACCTCTGAGTTTGGTGTTCAATGAAAAATAGTAAAACAAGGAAATTTTTTTTGGAAAAATAACAATGCCCTCCGTATTCGAGTCTACTTTCTATTAAAATAATAATAATTGAAATTTGATAAATACACAATAAGTTATAAGCTATGTAGTCAAGGTAGGTCAAAATTTTGGTTTAGTCAACTTCAAACATTAATAAAATATGCAATAATAGTGATAATGTCATCAAACCAATTGTACACCCACTATATGGATGTTACAAAACTAAATTTGAAAGAATCACATTCATATCTATTTTACAAAACAAATTATGCTCTATGAAAATAGTGTTACTATTTGAAAATGACGTTTTCAGCACCATACAAGTTTTCGTGGGAGAAAGAAAAAAGTATTCAAATAAATTCAAGCATAGCATAACAGATAATCTCTTCATTTTCACAACTACTGATAATCTCTGCAGCAAAGTTTGATCTTAAAATAATGAGATAGTATTATATTGAAGAAAGAAAAAAAAATAGAGAAGAAAGAAATGAAGAAAGAATAGAGGTTACCTCCAGAATAGAAGGCAGGAGTAAAGAAGGGGTAACTGTGTGTGATGAGAAGATGGGTAGGATGGTATTTATAGCCAAAGATTTCCATATAATTATAGACAGCTGGAGAAATGACATGACATTGCGTATGGAAGAAGAAATGTATTTCTTGTATTTCCAAGAAATACATTTCTTGGAAATACTCCTGACTTTGGCAAAAGACAAGATTGACTTGACTGGCAATGGGTGATGTATATTTCATTGTCCATAAATTTCCAAGAGACTCGTGACTTGGGCAAATAAAAAATTTACTTGACTAAAAATGAAACTCGAAAATATCTTCTTCTGTTGTATGTTATGAGGCAAGAACTAGAATTGTAGCAAACAAAATTAACTTGACAAGCAGTAAGAAAAAATTACAAACAGATTGAATTCTGTCTCTCTCACATCACGAAGTAAACCAAGTCAAGTCAAGCAAGATAGTGCTTTTCAGCACATTTATTTTCTTTATTATGTCCCACTTTCATCTCTTTTTCTGTGAAAATGTGGACAATTAGATGGCCACCATGATCTTTCTTTCCACGCTCATGATTTACAGTGACTTTGAATGAGTCGTTCCTTACTTTGTACAGATTAAGTGTACAATCTGCCCTTTCTCAGTTCCATCGATATCATCATTGAGGGGAAGGGTAGGAAACGGTAGCTATTATAGTTAATTTTGAGTATTTAAAATTTTTAAATGGTATATTGAATTTTGATTTATTTATTTTTTATTTTTTTGATATGTGATTAAGTAATTATAGTTATTGTTTTGGCTTTTAAAGAGTTATGACAAATACTATAGCATTCATTATATATGTAAAGGTTAATAATGATTATTTTGAGTTTATGTGTCATACATATTTCCTATGGCTCTCTTAATCTTAACTTTAACCCTCCAAACTTTTGGAAAAATTGGTCCAATGCTTATGCAAAAATATTTCAAAAAAATTTGTGCTTTTGGTACCAATAAAGTTGCACCATTGATCTAATTATTAACTTTCTTTCTAACTATTTTTAGGGATATTTGATCCACAAGATGATTTCTTGATGAATTTTTAATTAACAAAATCCAATAGACAATAATTGAAACATGGGACCCTTTCCTTGTATACATATTTTAGATATATAAATATAATCCTTAATTAATTTTAATGTTTTCTATTGGTTTTTTGTTTTATGTCAATTTTTATATGGTCTCTAATTCAATGTCAATTGATTTATTTATTGACTCAATAAGTGATAAAAAGTAAAAACTGAATATTATCCATATTAAGGGAAATTAAAAAATAATAATTTGTCCTTGATGATGTTGAAAATGGAAAAGCTATACATAAACCTTTTTAATCTAACCACAAGTGTGAAATCTATATATTAAATTCAACAAACATAAAATTAACCAAGCTATACCAAATACATTCACAAGATGCATTGGATGTAGACATTTTGGGACATGTGATTTTATCGTGTTGAGACATTGGATTTAGATGTGTTGGGACATTGGATTTTAAAATTATTAACAATGTAGTGGAATAGTGACATTTGTGTTTGAAGTTTGGAAAACCATTCCAATGGCATTTAATTAATTGTTTTTAAAAGGATTAAGATGTAGTATGTATTTTTATGGTGTCATAATAACGTAAAATGTGACAGATTAAAGCCGCATGATGAAAACAATGTCTTGGTGTTCATGATTGATGATTTCATTTCAAAAACCCTATCGAGGTCTAAAAGTGGTTTGGAAAGGTCTTTTAATAGTCAAGGACCAATTTCATGAGTTTTTTAAGCTTCTCTTTGTAAGTAGTTGAAACTCTTTCATGGTTATGAATTATTTTTTGGATTCTAACATGGTTGTGAAATCTTTTTGGGATCCAACAAAAGTTTCTAAACTAAGTTCAAAAGCCAAGACAAAAGGAAAACACTTCGAAGCTTGGGAATGAATTTTTTTGTTAGGACTTAGGATAGTTTGAAAAACATTGCTGGATACCAATGGGGTTGTGAAAACCTAGTTGGGTCTAGACAATTTAAAGGATCGCATAATTTCATTTAATTATAATACTGTTTTGACAACATTATAAAGATCTACTAGATGTTGATACTAAAGGAATGTACTATAATAATACAACAAACATAGATGTTTTGGTTGGTTGATTCATTCTATGGTTTAATAAAAGCATAGCTATAATTGGACAAGTGGAAAGATAGTGTAGTAGTGTATGTCTAACAACATCTAAACTAGCATTGTTTGTGGGCTTGTACTAGTTTGCAAGTAGAGGCTACTTAAGCCAATCATTTGGAAAATTTAAAGCTATGTGATTATTATTGTTGACTAAGGCAATTATGAGAATTGAATAAAGATTTGAAATGGTCATGGAAATGAAGAAGGACATGTTGAAGAGATTGAATAACTGAGAGGGGGGTGAACCAAATATTCTTAAGTTTTTTTTGAAATTTAATTAATCAGATACAAACTTAAACCATTCATATAATTAAAATACATAAGAACTTGAAAGTACAAGAATAGAAAATACTGTAACACCAAAATTAACATAGAAACCGAAGATGGGAAAAACCATAGAGAAACTAATTCTCATTAATAGAATACTTGAGTTAAGGTGATCTTTAAAAAGGGTCACTATCAGTTCTCTCACTATAGGTAGGCTCACTACTAGTTGGGCTAACTTCTCATATACAAAAGATTGAGTATAAAAAGGTCTTACAAACAAAATGTGAAAAAATTGCAACTCCGTTTGCATGAAATAATTTTGGTTAACAACACCTCAGTAGCTAATTGTAGAAGATATGGTTAGAGATATTCTCAATTACATTTTTGAACTTTTGACAATCTAAACCCTCCTGTAATAGCCTTCTCTCAACATTTTTACCAAATCAACTGGTAACACACTAGAAACATAAAAAATAATAATTTACTTCTACTAAGTAAATGTTTTACTAAATAAATTTGTATCTTAGACCTATTGTTTGAAGAGGAATTAGTTCACACCTCACCAATTTTGTCAATTTCACCTTATTGCAACATCATCTACACTACATTTGAATCAATAGAGCCTAATTTAGATGAAGAAACCTCATCCTTTTCCATCTCCTTTTCTTAGTTCTCTTTTGGTTCATTCTCTTCTTATTTTTTTCTTCTTCTAAAATAGTGGTGATTTCTTTTCCTTTCACACTGGTTTTCCTTGTCTTGAGTTTCAAATGGGAACTACTAATAAAAATCTCCAATTACTTTTTAGTGAAGGAAGAACCCTCCTCAGCATAGCATAGATGCAACACTAGACACAACCATACTAGAACAAATTTTCATCTATAAAATTATGAAATACTCCTTGCGTGTATCTATATTATTTTCCAAAAACTCCAAGTACCTATAAATTTTATTTCTAATAGGGATTTCAAGCCCCCATTCCATGTTTTCTCTTCCTAGTATCAATCTCAAAAACAAAAATACCAAATTATACATAACCAGCTATACAAACCAAGAGTCATATCCTTCTTCTAAAGATATTCTGATATTTTCAAATAAATTTTATAATAGAAAACTACACAAATCAAATTGTATACTTTATTAACCATTTTATGCACCAAATAGACAACTACAAAAAGAATAAAACCTTAATGATTGTAAAAATATATTTTATATGCAATGTCATAAGAAACATACATGTCATCTAGATCAACAAGGGTCTTAATCAATATAGAATACCGATCTCTATTAATACTAGTTAGCTCCTATACATCCTTATACTTTACTGACTTCTTCCTTGGAAGAGCTACAACATTGCATGAATTATTAATATCCTTAATTAATTTCTTCATCACTGCATAGGGTTTTTCCAACATAAAAAAAATTATTCTTAAACCAACTCAAAAAGAATAATATTAGATCCTCTACAAACTAGGGAAATTTTCCCCATATGCACATATCCAAGTTAGAAATCCTCTATATCCCTTCAGTTATTAACCCTACTTTCATTTTTCTTGATCTTATCATGATAAATCTCTTCTAATTCCACTCTTTTAGCTTTTCTAATATGACAGTATTGGATTCACATGTAACACCCTGCGAGGGAACTCGATAGAACAAGTCATCTAACTACTAAAAGCACAAGTAATTTTTTTTATTTTACAAATGGGATATGCATAATTTCTAATACATAAAATATGATGATTCCCTTTCTAATTCCTTTGTTAAACCTATTCATGATGTTGTAGACCCTCCTCCTACTCTAAATCCAACTACTAAGGATGACTTATTCCAGTCTCATAATATTGAGGATTGTTCCTCAATTTTGGATTCTGATCCTTTTTTTGTATCTTCCCTTTATGATGATCAAAAGGATTCCTTGATAAAATAGCTGGATAAAGCATCTATTGTTCAGACTCCCTTAACTCTGAAAATGAAGGTTCATATGCCTAAAACCAGAGGTAGGAAGTCCAAAGTAACTAAGGCTTTGGAAGAAATAGAGGTTGGTGTTCAGGCCATGTTGGATAAAAGTTTCTCTAATTCAAAGAGATGTTCAACAAGGAGAACTAAGTGTTCTCCTTGTCCACAGTGAGAATCCTCTCATGGAATATCAGAGACATTAATGCCTCTAACAAGAGAAATAGAACCAAGCAATGGCTTGATTCTTCTCAAACTGACATTTTTTTACTTCAAGAAACTAAGTTGTCTATTGATAATTTTAATTCTTCAGTAGGTAGGTGGGGCTTATGGGAAAGTTCTATGTTATCATATTTTTACTCATTCTTAGGTTGGAGACCTAATTACTAGATGATGATACAGTACCCTAGTTTGTGTTATTAGGTGATCTTATTTAAGTTTTTGTTCATTTCATTTTGGAGATTGCACAAAAGAGAAAGGAAATAGACTTCTACATCTAAAGATTGCACATGCATGTATCAATGATATGTATGCTGTACAAAAGGGAAAGGAAATGGAAAGAGAGAAACATCTATCTGAGCTCACACAGGCCATTAGCATAGCCATTACCAGAATTGAATGAATGAGTATAGATATACATAAAGGAAATCAATTAAATATTGGGGTACTAGACATTGCCTGGTAATGGTGTCCAAATCCAATCCTGTCCAGAGAGCTCCTGAGATCCAAAACCTATAAGAGGAGAAGAGGGGATATGGTTAGATCCAATGGATCTAAGAAATGGCTAGTATCACAGTATTCATAGAATGCATAAATACACTCAGCCATGCACCTCTAACAAAGGTTGTGCTCAAGGCATGTGTATCAAGGCTCCAAAGAACAAAATAGGCACCATGTTTTCATTGATGTGTTTGTTTCATGTGTAGATATAGGAGGAGATAATCCAACAATAAATCCAATGAATGACTTGGGCCCTTAATGCAGATCATAATAGAAAAGGACATCTAGATGATGCAGCATCAATGAGGATCATGAAAGCAGAATCATGGAAGCAAAGAAAAGCATGAGGTGTAAATAGCAGAGAAATAAGAGTACAATTCTACATTTCAAAAGGGGCACACCACAACATAATATACTCCAAGGATGCATTCAATACATTGATATTATGGCATATACATAGCAAAGTATGTGTGTTGTAGCATGACATAGTAAGTCAAATATTGGCACCAAATGAGAAACAAAGACTATCAATGTTGTAGCATGAATAGGACAGATGTGATGAACCAAGATCAATAGGAACATGTCATAGTATCCCAAACAAAAATACTTGATACATAACAGCACATCTTATCATATATAGGGCTCTTTTCATATGAAGGATAAACAATCTGCACAGTATCACCTTTACTTTAGCATTTTATTTGTTCAAGTATAATACTATGATAGAAAGCATATTCAAAATGATGGTGTAATGCCATAGATCACTAGCTTGCCTTGACAGCAATGGAGATGCACACATGTCACAAATCTCGAGCACTCAATGCATTCATGATGTCTCATAATGATCCAATGCCTTATGCACACGACCGTACATCTTTGACAAAGCATGGAACCAGTGAACTATGAAGGTTTACATACAACATATTCATATACATCATAAACATGTTTGCAAGACCTTGTTTGAGGCACACAATCGACAATGAGATTCAGCTCATCAAATAGAGGCCAATAAACAATCAAGAACCCTCAAGTCTAAAAAATTGTGCAAAATATTTGATAAGGAGTTTGCGGGCCAATCATTATACAATAGTCGCAATGATGGAAACCTTAATGAAATAGAGAGTAATACTAAAACATAGTCACTGTTAATAGGGCCACATCGAGCACTTTGCAACCTTGCAGAACATGGTGCCAAGATTTTAATAGAAACAAGGGTAGTAATAAGAGCTCAGCCTTTTAAAGATCTTTCAACAGTGAATACAAATGTAAAGAAGCTTTCAAATGCTTAATAGAACCTTCTAATTGAAGAACAAAAAACACAATGAGCAAAGACCAGTGCCCTCTTCAATAAAAAATGCCCAAATTCAAAACCAGCATATATAACAGTGGTTCCCTCATAAAATATGAAACAACAAATAGTGCAACAAGCGCAAATCAATCAAAGCATGGTTCACGGGATGTGTAACTACTAGCACAATGTATCGAGCATTACATAGTGATTAAGGAAATCAATGCTAGTGCTCCGAGGGGACAATGCATCAACAAATAAGTGAACGAACCCATTTTACCAATCTATGCCAGTCAAATAGCAGTGAACTCAAGATCACAGTGCCCCTTGTTTGAAACATAAAAGGGAAATAACAAGCAACACAACGTCATTGCTCGACTATGACAATGAGCTCGGCCCCAAAGAACTTAGATAGGGAAGCCGATATAAATAGTGCCCTAACAAATTGGTCATCGGGTTTTTTCCAAAGCAATAGCTCAAATGACTTATGGATATTCAAACAGTGAGCTCAAGAGTTGAACAAACTTTCCCTAGCTGTAAAACTTGGTGCCAACATGATAGAGAAAGTAATGACATGATATGCAGAGGGTTCACATTGCCAAGAATGTTGTGCCCTAGCTCAAAGAAAAGAAAATAAAATGAAATGATTGCAAATCATAACAATGAGTACATATTGTGAGTGCCATATTCATGAGATCAAATATACACTCACAGGAATGCAATACCAGTACATGATAAAAAAAAAAAGGTTTTCCATCACAGTGCCCTTGATGGAGCCAAGAATACAAGGAAAGTAAGATGCAAGTGACATAGATGAAAATGCAGTGCCAATGCCATCGAAATCAAAATTAGAAGATGAAAAGATGATCCCAAAATAGAACACCTACCTCTATATTGCCACGAGTCTCAAGCTGTTGTTTCCAAAATCTGAGTCCAGTGAAGTGCCAATGGAAATAGCATCTTGCCAGATGCCAAATGGAGAAGTCTAGGGGCCAGTTTTTATTTTGTGAGGAAGTTTTTGTTAATATGAATTTTCAAATTTTTCTCCCCTTTATAGGGTCAAGATTTTCATTGGTCATTTTATTTGATATTATGTATTCAAGCTTGGGTGTGGGGATTTTCTTTTGATAAGATATTTTGAAAACATTAGGTTGGTTTCTTGATATCCATAGTTTGTTCTAGATATGAATGGATTTTATTGTTTAATGATTATTTTTAAAAATGTGTCTCCCCATTTTGGGTTGAGACCATTGTAGAATGTGCATTAAATCCATTTATTGATATAGGGGTCAGTATTAAAATTTAATAGTCATTGCACAATCCATTGTAAATTCTGACAGTGGTGTTTTATAAACCATTGTCAAAATCTCTTGGTGCATGACTTAGAGGATAGAGCAGTCTCCTTTGACCATATATTTTTAGGGCCCCACGTTCCTCGCACCCTATAAATCTAGGAACTTGGCATTCAAATTATGATACAACCTCATGGGTCCTTTATTGAGTTTTTTTTTTTCTATTCTTAGGAGGTAGTGGAATTTGAATGCAGATTCCTAGGTTTTAGTTATATACCTCTCACTTTTGGTGATTGAGGTGAGCTCTTCTTTCTTTTCTCTCTGATATGAGTGTTGTAGCTCTGAGAGACACAATTGTACTTAGTTTCTTTCTAGCAATTAAATTGATCATTCTTATTCCCCTACAATTCCATATTTGCTTTTGAATCATATGTAGGACTACTATGATGTCTTTGTGTCCTTAATCTGTATGTTGATTCAATTCAGTTCTCAAGAATTCATTTTAAGTTAGTAGTGTAACTTGTGTGCAATTGAGAATATCAAAGTTGTGGAGTTTTCTTCCTTTTCTATATTTCAAGTACCTAGTTTCATTAAGAAGTTTAAGGAAGAGGAATCAAGTTGTGAATCAAGTTTGTTTTGCTGTTGGAGTAAACTTATTCCAGTTGTAGATCTCTCTTGAATTCGGTGGATCACCTTTGTTTTCATTCAGTTGCAATTGTTTATTTTTATGCACTCTCTCCCTTTCCTCCTAAAAGTTAGTAAGTTTTCAAGTGATCCAAAGGGAAGCCGGCCCTTAATCCGGAGGTCTATTCTCAGATAGGTTACCCACAGCTTGAGAATAGCCCCATGTTTCATGGGATTGCTAGGTTTTACACTTAGCCATACTCGGGTGCAATCCCTAGTGACAACATTCCTCTATCCTAGCAAATGGGACCTCAGGTGGATTGGTAGTCTTATGGAATTCTAAGAATGTTTCAGTATTTCCTCTTCAATCAGGTACTAATTGGCAACTATTGAGTGTTAAGCACTTTTCTCTATCCTTTCTTATAATCAACCTTTATGGTCCCATGTCTAGCCTTTCTAAGTTGCTTCTCTAGAAATCTCTAGCTAATGTTATTCAATAATTCCCATCCTCCAAATTTCTTCTTGCTAGGGATTTTAATGCTACTTTGGGTCCAAATGATAAGAAAGGGGGAATTAATCCTCCTAATTGAGTGGTCTTTGATTTTAATAATTTTATCTTGGATAATTATATTTTTGATATCATACCTTCAAATGGCTCTTATACATGGACAAATCGTAGGTCAGGTTTTCTGTAGATAGTAGTCAGTCTAGATAGATTTCTTGGTTCCCATCTCTGGAAATTGGAAAACTTTTCCTTATCTTTAGAAATTTTATCTTTTTCAGATTCAGATCATTTCCCTATTCAACTCCATATTGAATTGTCTAATTCTCCCTTATCTACCCTTTGTAAATCTTCTATTAAATTTGAATCGGTTTGGTTTAGACACCCTCTTTTCCATTCCCTTTTGAAACAGTGGTGGCAATCTACACCTTAGGAGAATAGCACCAAGATGTTCCAATTTTTTTTAAATACAGTTTGTCAAAAATCTAATCAAGGCTTTGAATATCAATGTTTTTAAAAACATCTTTGAACAAAAACAAAAGATAGAGAAGGAGTTATCTCAAATTAACCAATATATCATAGCTAATGGATTAGACTCTCAATCTTTTGAATCACAAAAAGTGCTTTAGTCTGAGTGGTCTGAATTATGTGCTAGAGAGGAAGAATATTGGAGATAAAAGTCTCGCGAGTTATGGCTACGATTAGGGGATCAAAATACCAAGTTTTTTCATGCTTCAGCCAAGCATAAGAAAGCAGTTAAATCAATTTTTTCCATAAAAGATGAGCATGGGAATATATTTTCTAATGTTGAGGAAATCAAGCAACAAGGAGTTAGGTTCTTTTCCAATTTTTTATCTCCACCTTTGTCTATGTCATTTGATGGTAATGAGTTTGATGATATTCTTGAACATATTCCTCCTTCTGTTACACCCCAGGATAATCTGATTTTAATGGCTCCTTTTACCTTGCTAGAAGTTAGAAATGTAGTTTTTTCTTTATCTCCTGACAAGGCTCCTAGTCTTGATGGGTTTACAGGCGTCTTCTTTTAGAAGACTTGGAATGTCATTTATTTTGACTTATTAGCTGTTCTAGAGGAGTCTAGGAGGAATTCAACTATGTTGAAATATTTTAACACTACAAACCTTGTGCTTATTCCAAAAATAAGTGATCCTCAAAATTTTGCTGATTTCCATCCTATTTCTCTTTGTAATACAATTTATAAAATTGTTACTAAAGCTCTATATTTGTACCTTCAGCATATTATCCCAAGAATCATTTCTCTTGAACAGGGGGGTTTGTCCCTGGCAGGGACATGACAAATGGGGCTATTTTGGCTCATGAAACCCTAAATTCAATTAATTCACATTCCATTCCTTTTTTTTCATTAAGTTGGATATGATGAAGGCATATGACAAGGTAAATTGGTCTTTTCTGTTAAAAGTTTGGTCAAGATTTGGTTTCTCAAAAAAATGGTGTAAATGGATTAAGGCCTATATAGCTAGTGCCCATTTTCTGTATTAATTAATGGGGCACCTGCTAGTTGTTTTCCATCCTCTCAGGGTGGTAGGAAAGGAGACCCCTTGTCCCCTTTTCTTTTCATTATCATGGCTGAGGCTCTTAGTCGAGCCATTAATGCATCCCCTATTGTAGGTTTATGGCTTGGTATCCCCATCCCAAATAATTCTATTTCAATTCCACACTCTTTATTTGCTGATGACACACTTCTTTTTGGTAAGGCTTCCATTTCAGAGGCTACACAAGTTAAGAAAGTCTTAGATTTATATTGTTTAGCATCTGGTAAAAGATTTAATAGTCAATAATCTAAGGTTTACCTTTTTAATATGTAGCCATTATTAGCTCAAAGGATTGTTGATGTCCTTGGTTTCCCTATGGATGAACTACCCTCTACTTATTTAGGAGTTCCTTTCTTTTCAGGATCTAATAAATCACTTTATTGGCAATCAGTCATTGGTCATATCAAGTCCAGGGTTCTGGCTTGGAAAGCAAGGTGGCTTTCTCTGTCTGGGAGAATACTATTAATCAAAATTGTTTTATCAGCAATTCCCAATTATTATTTTTTGGTTCTTCAAGCCCCAAAGTCAATGATTAATCAGACTGAAAAAATAATCAGGGATTTCCTTTGGACTACCAATATGACAGGTGAAAGGAAAATCCAACTTGTGTCACTCTCGGATATGGTCTCTTCTTTATCTACTAGTGGAGTGGGCCTTCATAACTTAACATCTCGTAATCTAGCTTTTGGTGGAAATTTGTTTTGGAAAGTATTTTCCCAACCTAATATTAAATGGTGTCATTTAATGCAGGAGAAATATCTTGATAATTTAGATCCTTCCAGAATTCTTTCTGTTCTTGACCCTCGAAAGGCTCGGCCATTTGGAATTTTATGATGAAAGCTAGATATGTTATTACATCCTCTATTTCATGGGAAGTTCATAGCGGTGACTCAATTAATTTTTGGCTTGACTCATGGAATGGTTTGCCACCTTTATGCTCTCTCCAACCTTTCTTAAACATCTAGGAAGTGGCTTCTTCCTTGTGGGATTTTAATTTTTCTAGTTATGTATCTACAGTTTCAATTCATATGGGTTTAGTCATATGGATTGACTTTTCCCTTCTGCCTATTTCTCCCCAAGAGGTTATTATTGTAAATCAGTTTCTCTCTTCCCAAACTATTTTCATTTCTAGATCTCCTGATCACCTTTTCTGGGCTCCATCCCCAGATGGTAATTACATGATCAAATTGGGCTATGAGAGAATTCAGAATAGTCAAAATAATAGCTCAAGGAAAAGGGATTTTATTTTCTGTTGGCATAAATCAGTTCTTCCTAAGGCAGGTTGTTTCTCTTGGCTTGTTCTAAAGAAATGAGTCCTTACAAGTGATAGATTAGCTAGACTCAATATTACAAATGCTTTTCCTTGTGTTTTGTGTAATCAGGATCAAGAATCCTCTAATCACCTCTTTCTTATGTATCCTTTTACCCAAGAATGTTGGTTATTTGTTTAAAAAAAATTGGACTTTCCTATGCCTCTCCCCATGACTATTTGGGATCTCTTCCAATCCTTGCCATATTTGTTCACTAAATCTATGTTTGCCTCTATCTGGATTTTCTCTCCTTCTTTGGTTTTTTGGGCCATCTCGTGGGAGAGAAATAAGAGGATTTTTTGAAACACCCCATCCACCATTGATGTTGTTCTCAAGAGACTTCATAATTCTATTGTTGAGGTTACTAATGCTTATACCCGTAAGTTCAAAGGCAACTAGGGATTTTCCACTTGGGATAATTTTGTTGCTAAGGAATGGAAAGGATTAATGTTTCCCTCCCTTCCCTTTCCCTTATGCCCTAAAGATAAAAATAATGTTAGATCTTCAATTAAATGGTCCCCCACTTAAAATGACTTTATTAAACTAAACTTTGATGGCTCCTCTAAAGGTAATCCAGGTAAGTCAGGGATTGGTTTTGTTCTTCATGATTACCTTGGTTCAATTATTTATCTTGAGGCTCATCCTATCCCTTCAGGTACTAATAATTTGGTTGAAGCTCTTGCATTGTTATATGGTCTCTTTGCTGCTAAGAAGTTAATCATCCAATTCCTTCATGTTGAAGGTGACTCTTAAGTTATTATTAATGCATGTGTTCAAAGAGCTTCTTTCTCAAGGCACATCCACTATGTTTTGTCCCAGATCTGGTCCCTTCTAGACTCTTTCCCAAACTACTTTTTAACTCACACATATAGAGAGGGAAATTTTTTAGCAGATTTGTTAGCTAATTTTGGTACCAATTGTTCTAACATCCTCTACCCTTCTCCCCTTGTAACCTTGAACTCCCACCCTTCCATCTTTAATTTAATAAAAATTGATTCCCCTTAATTATCATTCATAATATTTAGATCTTATATGTTGAATGTGATTTTTGGATCATGATTGTAATGCCCCACCAAGTAACCCTCGGCTCAAGGACATTATACTCATTAAGCCATACACAAGTATATATATTTTTTTTCAAGGCACTAGTATTTACTAACATAATGATTGCAATACCCATAAGGAAATACACTGAAGTAAATTAATAAGAGTTATAACAATATTGGTCAACTAAAGTCTCAATTTTCTATTATTTCAATTTGGGAAGGATAATGAAATCATTACTAAACTTCCCATACTATTCATATTTCATTTCAACTCTATAAGAATCAGTACTACTATGGTAATATCTTACCCCTTATCGAGAATGCAAGTAATTCAATTCCAACTTATAAAAGCTCATTAACTAGAATAATTAATCAAACATAGCAATTATAATGTAAATTTAGCATTTATAGGAAAATAGAGTGTTAAGCCTATTCAAATCAATTAAGTAATCTTAAAATAACTATAACAAGCACTCATGATGATAATTGTTAGAGGTAAGATTAGGAGGTAAGGTTACCTACTACCAACACTTAAGGTACATAACAAATTATTATAATACTTTTAGTATTTCTAGGAGTATAGCAAGAAGGTGACATGAAAGTATGAGGAATTCATTAACACTTCTTTATTAGAAAGATATCCACTATCTATGGAAGTACTCAGGAGACTCATTCATTAATTATAGAACATAAAACATAAGTAATTAATGAGATACAACTTAGTCATAACATAAAGGGTATATTTTGTAAACTGATGTAGTTTGAATACCAAGAATATAGTTCTTATGTCTAAATCCTATCTTACTAATATAATGATCAATTCAAAAGAAAAATATGCAAAACACTGAGTGATAAGTGAGCTACGAGTCCCAAAGTTCCCAGTGTGGAAACCTAGGGCTCTGATACCAGATGTAATGCCCCGCTAAGTAACCCTTGGCTCAAGGACATTATACTCATTAAGTCATACACAAGTATATATTTTTATTTTATGAAGTAGCATAACATAAACTAATTTGATTTATTTAACATTACCAGAAGTCAAGAGAATAAAGAGATTATACTACTTGTCCTACTCAATTAAGAAATTATTATTCTTGCATACCTGAATATCGCTAACTTTCTTTTACATGATGACCACCATGTCCAACACATGTTACTACACACATGTCTAAACAACTAGATGCAAATATTAGATATATTCCATTATAAATAAATGCTTTATTGATAGTTAGCTGTGTGAATCATTATTAAGACAAAGATAAATTTGTATTAAGAACTTTAATAAAACTACCCTAAAGGACTGGACCTAAGCCTCGGGGGCTCATCATTGATGGCCTTGCCTATGTTCATGCTCAAAGACTTCGTAGTTTGACTCTCCCCATTCTAGACTATCTATTTATAAAATCAAGAAAGTGGGTATGCAACCCTTTCTAGGATCTTGTTTCCCCAGACAGTTTTCAACATCAGTTGCCACCCACTTAGGTGAAACAATAATGATGTCCTAGACAAACTAGAATGATTAGACACAAAATTTCAAGATAATGGTAACCTATGAGTACCAACATAACATCATAAGCTTTTAATGATAAGAGAACTACAATGAATACAAGGACTAGTTAACACCAAAGATGATAAGACAAGTTCATAAAATCATACTAAACTATCATTGTTGATAACTAACAATTAACATTCGAGAAACACTTTACAAACATAATATATTTTATTAATGTGGCAATGCAAATGATACAATCATACATTACAGTATTTAGTGTTAACAAACCTTTCACTGTAAAACAAAAAGGAAGAATAAACTCTTAATTTATTATCTCAAATAGACCACCTACTAACCATGATAGATATTACCAAATAAAATCATCTAATTGTCTATGTGATCTGCACATATATTATAAGTAATTCAATAACATTTTCTTCTCATAATTATGAGATCCACTAACTCAAACTACTATATGAAATCAAACATAAATAAGACACAACTTAGCATTCTAACTCCTATACATTAGTTATGAAGTCTTATCACCCATAACTTTATTGATACTTCCTACTAAAAGGTGGCCCCAAAGATAATTGCAACATTCTTTAACAAGTGTAATATAAGTTTTCTTGTGCTCCAAATTATTCCCTAACATAATGTTTTTATTTTGTTTATTTATTTATTTATTTTTCATTCATCTCCTAATACATTTACCTATAAGAATATTATAGGACTTTTATCTTCTACTATAAAATTGATCTATTAAATATTTTACTTATACATGATATGAATTTTCACATATATTGAACCATCATTTTAAAGAAAATCCAAGTAAACATTGATGAAAAAGGGTTGTACACTTCTTAAAACATGCATACGAAATAAAAGAGTGCACAATTTCTAATAAATCTCACAATACTTAGTTTATGTCCACTTATATCTTTAATATCTACATATTGAACATAAATAAACTATTAATCACTATCGTCCCTGAACTTAGGTGATTGACGATTATCATTATTGACAATAATAAAAAAACACATTGCCATAAAATTCAAATACAAGTATTTGATCTTAATATTCCTTTCACATTTAATTTTATTAATGTCTACACATACTATTAAAGAGAATGTTTAGAGAATAAATTAAAATAAAATAAATGAATTTTCAAATAAAACTATGGTGAACGCTTAGTTACTCTACGAGTGTACAAGAAGGAACCCTTATATCTTAACTTAGCATTTTACTAATTCAAAAAATATAATTACTATCTTCATAACTCAACATAGAGTCTAAGATCGAACAATCACTATTGGCTCAACTCAACATAAAATTTAAGGTTGACAATTACTATTCATATAATGCAATATCAAAGATTAAACGATTATATTATTCCAATTGTTTTTAATTCCCAACTTTTCCTAATATCTTGACTGGTTTGTCCCAAAATAATCTTAATATTTGGTACATAGAAAACCTTAATATTTACTATAAGAAAAGCTGCAAGTATTTTCAACTAGAAAGAATAACATTTGACAAAAAAAAATTTTAAACATATAATAGTATTCTGAATTACTTACTCAACCGTCTACCTTGTCATATCTCCACTAATGAAATTTCAGCAATGTTCATTCACAGCACTATTAATTTTTAAAGAAAAATGTAAATCATCTCTTTATTATATATTGATGTTCATATTTATCTATGCTCAACATCTAACACATTTTTTTTTAACCTAAAGAAACTTGGAAGAAAATGAAGCTATAATTTTGTTATCATTATATCCTCTTAATTTATTATATATATATTTCAGATTGATTTGCACTAAACTCACAAGAATATTCCCATTCAAAATCTTTCTTTTTATGAATTCAAAATTAAGATTATAAGCCGAAACATAATATGGATTTGCTTAAGACAATCTTATTATTATACAAAATGTTGAGACTATATTCATAAAAACCTTAGATTTTCATTTCGATTATGGGGAGGATTATTTACATAGATTATTAAAAAAAAAGGTGAAGAATATATATATATATATATATATATATATATATATATATATATATATATATATATATATATATATATATATATATATATATATATATATATATATATATATAATTGTTACCCAAAAATTTGAATGAGGAATATATATAAAACAAAATAACGATATAGATATAGATAAGTGCGATATTTTTGGATAAAAAAGGAAAAAAAAGATATCAATACATACCACTTCTAAATAGCAAATGATGGAAACCCCAATACCAATTGATGTCGTGGTGAGGGATATTTATGTAGGAAGTTGAATCTTTCAAATGTCTCTCCTACATCCTTCTTTCCCATTACCTCTCCTTCGTACTTGCTCGTAAAAACAATAATAATAATAAAAAAATACATAAACTAAAAATAACATTTCTTTTTTTTACAAGAATGTACCAGCAATAAGTAGCGCGATCCTCTTCCTTTCATCCTCTCCCCCCTTTTCTCTCCAACCAACGAACCGTTCTTCATAACTCCTCCCTTTCACCCCATTTCAAAATTAAAAAAATAGCTGAACAATAAATTTTACATCGATTCCGTTGAGACTTAGTAAACATTATGTAATCTCACGTGGATAAATGCTTTAGTTTCTAAGGCTTTAAAAGCCCTTCCTCAAACTTCCACGTAAGTTACCTTTATTTCTTACTTAATTCAACAAAAAGGTAACTTTAAGATTTCTTTTCTTAAAAAGAATATTATCCCCCATTTTAATTCATTTAGTATAAAGATAGTTTATTTATTTATTTATAGATTCTTTTTTTAATTAAAAGAATACCTTTTTAATGTAATTAAAATATTTAAAAATATTTATTCTATATTTAATTATATTTTAAACATTTACTTTATATTTTAAATATTTATAATATTTTCTAATTTTCTAATTACAATATGTAATTTTAATAAAAAATAAAATAATAATTTAATGAATAGTAATATCATGAGATATCTTGATATTTTATTTATTTATTTAATATTATTGATAATTACTAATTTTGTCAGAAAAATAAATCACAATAGATATTTATCGTATCATTATAGTTTCTGAAATAATACATTTATTTATCAACCTTCAAAATAGAAATGACACATAAAATTAAACAATATATTCTACATAGATGTGCATCACAATAATTAGAAAATGACTAGGATTTACTTACCCACATTTCTCCCACCAGGCTACTTACCAATGACGCCCTTCAACAAGTCAAAGTTGGAGAGACATTACATATATATAATGGTTAGCTTCCAAATCCTTGGGTTAGCTCTTTAAATCTTCATAAGTATATACAAGATGAATAATTTCCAATTTAATAAATAATAATTATAGCTGAGTATATCTAAATATCTGATAAACATATCATCATAACATAAATGTGAATACATAGCTCTAATCATCATAATGTAAAATATCCAAATCAAACAGTCCAAGTATAATCATTGGAGAGGGTGTTACAATGATTATGTAAGATCTGCATTTATTTTCTTATGTGTGTCATATCAATCCAAGACTATCCTTTGATGTCTCATCCGATCTTTGTTATTATGAATAATTAATGCCCTGTCTTTGATTTAATACCTTTCTCATGTGTAATATTTCTTCTCATCTTTTATGTTCTATTTATTACTAGATCAGGTGATGATTTCATGATTTGGCTCGCATGAGTTAGACTTAACGACTTTTGTATGGATCCTGTTGTATATTGATTATTTATGTACGGAACTTAATAGTTGGTACTTGATTCATTCATGTTTTTGTATGGGAAAATGCACTTCATGATGGTCTTGTGTGGGTTATAATCAGTCTTGGATCCATCTCTGTCATCCTAATTCTTCTTTTGTAGCATAGCTTCGTTTCTTTTTGTTTTGTTCTCATGGCATTGCATAGATATGTTGATGAATTTAGACCATTGAATCTTCGTGTCCATTTCTCAAGTCCTTCTCTAGAAGTGCCATTCGAAGGTAATATCACTGATGAAGCCCTTGCTTCCATGTTTATTATTCATTGTTCAAAGTGTGCTCGGGGTATTTGGAGAATGATTGGTGACTCAATTTTATCTCCGCATTTTATAAGGATTATTTTTCCTTCTCAAATTATGTCAGTCTTTTGTTCTATTATCTTGGATTTATCTCAATCTTGGACTTTGTTGGTATCCATCACAAATTGGTCTATTCGTCCACATTTCCTTCAAGAAAATGGTTTGCTTCTAGCAGTTTAGAAGTATAACTTTTGGTTAGAAGATGCTCATATTGGAGGTGTATTCCCACGTCACCTTCTATTTAATTCTAACAAGTATATTATGTTGCTTACTACTGTTAAAGATTGCATCGCTTCTTCTGCTATTATGCCTGTTGATCACCTTCTTAACAGTACCCCTTTTGATGCGGGGGATAAAGGAAAGGCATTTGCAAAACCTTCTTGTTATTTCTCCATCTCCATTGTCAGTTGGTTCGTGCTCCTCCCCTGCTCGTGTCCCAATTTCACCTCCATCTGCTTGCACCTTGCTGTCACCTCATGCATCTGTGGCTTTGGGGGATCCACTTGTCTCTCAAGCTGACCGTCTTTGGAATTCTCTGTTCTTGTCTGTGCCCTCACACTTTGGATCCAAGGGTTATGTGTCATGATGTTTATAACATGCTTTGTTGTACAAATTATTTTTGTCATTGTCAAATCTTTTTCTTCCAGGTGTTTCTTCATCCAACTTTCAGTTGGCTTATATGGACCATGGGATGTCAACTAATCTTGCATTTACTTGCCCTCCACTAGCATTTTCTACTCTGCCTCAATTTTGTTTTCATAGGGGCCCTCAATGCATATTGTACTGGCTCTTCTAATGGGATTTCTAAGTACATAGGTTGACAGTAGTCAATACTATTTTTACAGGGGTCCACTTTTCATTGTGAATGTATTCTAGCACTTATTTTATGCTTCAATGTAAAGGGATTTCTTAGGGGGATTGGAATTGTAATTCGGCCTTCATAATGGTTGGGGTTTTTCTTTGGGTAGTCTCAAAAAAAATTTGGAACATATTGTAGTGCAGATCTATTCTGCCAGTTTGATCGGGGGATTATTTTTTGTACTTATTAGCAAGTTGTGTTTTGAACTTGGGAGCTTTGGGTAGTCTAAGAATACTTTTTTGAGCATCTGAAGCTCTTTTTGTAAATATATGGGTAACAAACAGAGTTTTCTTTACTGGCTCTTTCTCCGGGAGCCCTTTGAACCAGTTAGTATTAATATAAATATAAAATTTTGCCAAAAATAAATAAAAATTCTAATACATAAACAAACACTTATTTAAAAAACTCAAATGTGATATTACTAACCAATGTAAGTCGTCATAGGTTCCCTAATGTCACTACTAAAGAAACATCATCCAACATATTTATATCTATAAAGATATACATTGAATTATGATCTCACTATGTGTGTGTGTGTGGTGTGTATGTGTACGTGTATATATATAAACATAGGAAAACAGTAACAGATAAGGAGGGGGAGTATCAAAGAAGAAAGAGGACATGAAAACAAGAGTTTTGGAAAAGGCCATGTAATAGTTCTTAGCCATGTTTTTTCATCGTAGCCAAGAAGTAGTAGTGGAGATCTAGCAGAACAATTTGATTAGATTTTGGACAGTGTTGGCAAGAGTCTCAAGACTCTTGAAGAGGTCACAAAAATAAAAGTTCTCAAAGAATTTGAAGATAAGAGACTAGAAGAGCTGCTAAAAGGAATTGAAAATGTTTTGAAGATACTTCACCAGTCAGATAAGGAGATAACAAAGTGTATTGAGGAAGGAAAGGTTATGCATAATATTTGTGTAAATTCCTTCAAACGTGTGCAAAATATTATCGATTTGATAAAGAAAGAACCTAATTCTTTGGCAAAGTTATCAGAAGAGAGCGCAAACAAGATGGTTAGTGATGTAAATAGGGAGGTCAATAATAGTTTTGACAAGATAAATGTGTTATAATTGGAGAAAAGTAGAATGCTTAATAGGTTCAGTGAGCTTAGGATCCTTCTTGTTCCTAAGATTTCTATTTTGGAGACCACATCAGCAGAATTAGACCTTGGTAAATTAAATCTTACATAGGATTCACTCCTAATGACTTATAGAGTGAAGATATAAATATGCATACAATAGATGGCATGATCAATGTTGAAGACAAAGTAAAGAACAATTGGGAAGCTGAATTCCAAGTACTAAAGGTGAACTTCAATGATGTACTTAAGATAGTAAGTACATAATTTTGAATTTTGAATTTTAACTATATATACAATTTTGTTTCAGGAACCTTTGTCATTGATGTCAAAGGGGGAGTGTAGGAAGTGAAAAATGTGAATATATAGGGAGTCATAAGTACACTTAGCAAGATTTATGTACTTAGACAATTTTACATTTTTTTGGGTTGATGTTCTATGCTTAGTCATTTTTCACTTAGTGTTGCCATCAATGCAAAAGGGGAATATTGTTGGCAAGTGGTCAACATTGTATTGCATGTATTTTTTCATTTATGGAAACACTTAACCCCATGATCACTGCAAGACACAAGGACACAACTTTTTGATAGGTAGTGAAGTGAAAAATGCCTAAGTCAATAGTCAGTCACATGCAGATAGGTACAGTGTTGTGGATTGTGAAGATGCTATATGATAAATTGTAGCATGTGAAGTTACACAATGATTTATTGATTTATGGAAAATCTATATGTGCTAGCACACATTTTTTGAATGCATGGTTTCAAAGATACAACTCTATGAGTACAATTATAGACCTATAGAGAATAGAGCATCAGGACTTGCGAAGTTGCATACGTATTGGCCGACCTATTTTATGTTATTTTGTGTATTGATCATGTATGTATGGATGACATAGTGTCATTGTAATGTGTATGAAAGGCCATATGTTGTAATCCTATGTGGCTGAGTCTCTTGAATTATGTTTTGTAAATGCCTATATTAAAGGTCAACCTAGTTAGTATACTCTTAATTGGGTATAAGTATATGATGTTATATGTGATTGTGAAGCATGGGTATTGAATGGAAAACTTGTAGATGCAAGTTTGCAAAGAGAAGAGTAGACTGGAAGGTGATATGATTACATAGGAAGTGCAGTGAGAACATATTTTTTTATACCCCTAACAAGGTTTATCCATCCTCTAACAAGGACCTGCCTAGTATAATACTCATCTCCTAACAAGGATAGGTCTTGCAATAGGATCTCTATATTATAAGGTAGATATTTAAGGGTACTGTTAGTACTCAAAATTACAGATGATCAAACTTTAATCAAAAAACCTTGATTTATAACTCTAGTCATCCCAATAGATACATCAACAACAATCAAAACTAAGGTGTTAAGGATTTATAATCCTTCTTCTCTTTGAGCTTAAATCTTTAGGTGGGTATTACCTCTCAAGATTAAATTCTTCAAATATCACAATTATAACCTATATACTTGATACAGATCTAATCATATAACTCATACAATTTAAAGTAAATCATTTTAATTTGATTGATGATGAAAACAATTGAAAAATAAACCCATACTAGTGCCTAATCCTAGGGCATTAGAGTCAATGAATGCACATCTACAGAGAATCTCTCAAATCAAACAAACTTAAAACCCAGATACGATGCCTAGCATATTACCCTCTTATGCATAAATCATATAATCTAATTCATGTATGAACACAGAAATCTCAGAGACCTCACTCAAGATTTTATCCCTCCCTTGAAAGGAACTCAAATTTCAACCCCACTATCTACCTAGTAGAAAGATATGCCTAAAATGCCTTGAAAATTTAAACATACAGAGAAATAAAAACCATACATGAAGACAATAATAAATAGACATGGAAATTTAGTAAATTTTATTGATAAACTTCCAGTATCAATACATTCAGAGAAAATGGATTCCTGAGAATTAAGGACTAAATCTATGAGCTCCTATGACAATAAGTATTTCACCACTCTTTGGTGTGAGTTTACATTTTCTATATATAGAGAGACCACCTTGGGATCCTTTAGAAAAGGATGCAACAAGCTACGGGTGGCTCTCATAGTGACTTGCACTAGAATACAAAAGAGTAAAAGCATGTAACAAAAAAGAGGGAAAATTGGGCTAGAAGTTGTTTCTTCTCAATTTGAACCTCCATTTGAGCTGCGCCTTTGTCTGCATGTATTCAGATGCAACTGCTAAAGTTTGTTGTATGAATGATTACCACCTAACTGGCTAACTTACATCATCCTCTATATGATCAATTGTTCTCCTTGTGCTCGTAGATCAGGTGCATTGGTGGAGCTTATTCATCATCCAAATCATCCAAGTCATCTATTGTAGGCTTACTTACTTTGGGCTTTGTTATGTTGTCCCATGTGGTAACCTATTCCTCTATTGGCCATGGAAACTCTTGAATGTTCTACAATTACTTCTTCTATCTTTCCAATCTTGCATCAGCAATTTGCTTTATATCTATGATGAACTTGCTGAAGTCCATCTCTAGTTTAATAGCCTCATCCAGAACTGTGTTGAAGTGATCTAAATCAACTTCATTGCTATCTTTTAGGAGAGCCTCTTTCTTAGGCAGTGAGAGATCAAAATCTGACCTCCATGTATCCAAATCCTTTATTTCTCCTTCTTCTATTATGATTTGAGGAATGAACCTATTGAAACTAGGTCCAAACATTGCTATCCTTGTTTCAACTTGATTGGCCTTACCCTTGAAGAAAGATGACATAACACCAATCTTTGCAATCTCAACCCCTACCTGCAAAACTACTTCTGGGATGTCATTCCTTAGAGACTGCACTGCTGCTAATCTCTCGAACAATGATTCCCTTATTGACCAAGTTGAATTATAGGTACTCAAAATAGAAATAAAATTATTTACTTTACTTTTCAAATTGGGCAACTTATTATATGCAATATAAACTGCCTCTGCCTTATCCTTCAAAATTCCTATACTGTGTTGCAAAATTTTCAACAAGGATTACACTATACCCTCAATCTTTTCCTTATTCATCCTTTCTTCTGTAGCAACAACTTCTTCCTCATTTATACCTTGAATTTTTGGCAGTGCCTATTGTGGTGGTGTAGCAGCTATTGTGGGCATGTTGATGATTTGTAATTGCAATTCCTCCACAATTTTTAGTAGCTCTCTTTCCTTTATGATCAATATCTCTCTATCCCTCACCAATGCACTATAATCTGTGAAAAGTTTTTGGTGCCTCTCAGATAGTTGCTTTGTTTTATCTTCAATTAACCTAGCAAAGTGAGTCAACACCTGTGAGATCTGAAGATCTCTACTGTTGTGGGTTGACCATACCATCTTATCACCATCCATTTTATCATGGATGTTCAACAAGGAAGGCTTTTGATCTTTTGGGTAAAGGCTCCACATACCCGGTGCCTTATTTTTAGGGCTATATCCAAACCCTCTTATCAAATCCCCCACTTGGGTCTTTGAAGTTAAACTTATATTTTTGTGTTTCCTTATTTGGTGAATAATGAAAGTTGAGGCCAAATCTGACCCAAGTACAAGCAATATATTACTGGCCTTTACCAATTGCCTAGCTTCTTCTGGGGTAATAGTTTCTGATTTAGGATCACAATCCTTTAGAATCTACATGGTTTCATCTGGTATTTGGCCATCTTCTTTGATCTGAACACTAGAGGCCACTTGTTGTTTCTTGTGACATAGAAGGAAGTCCTTGAATTCTTTTGACTTAATAAAATTGTCATCCTTTAAGAAGGCCTCCTACTTGAGCATGCTTTCATCTTGACCTAAGGCCAAGGGTAACACAACTACTTCTGTCACCATTTTCTATTTTCTTTTTTCCTCTCTGATCCTTTGTCTAAGCTAATGAATAGAGGCTCTATTTCCTGGAAATAGAGCTTTCACTCTATCTTCCTTCCTCTCAAGGACCTTGGCTTGTGAATATTCTCCTACTTGTAGTTTTTGCTTCTTTTGAGGAGGCTCACTAGTGTCTTGAGAGCTAGGAAGCTCTATCAAATCCATTATTATATTTTCATCTCCTTGTTGGGTAGCAGGAGATCCTTGTTCCATAGCAAGAGGGCTATAGATTAGGTAGCCTCCATCACTATCATCATAGTCAGATTCTGAGTGCTTCTCCTTTCCTCTATTTTTATCATCAATTTGGTCCTCAATAGAGTTGACCAATGTTTGGTAATTATCCATCATCATTTCCAATCTTTGTAGATAATGCACCATAGGGTAGAAGCCTCCAAAGGGAGTCCCCTGTATCTTCAATTGCTTCTCAAATCTCATCAATTCATTGAATTCATCTGCTCTTTTTTCTACCACATCCTTCTCAATGATGTTTTTGATAAGATCTTCCTTGGGATAATCCTCATGTCTTTTATTTATATGAATGGTAGGAGTGTAGTATTTTCTATCCATTACTATGAAACCCTCTATATCAATATATCTAGGTGCTGTAGCATTCATTTTGAATTGGCCCAGCTAATCATTTAACTTGGCAAATTCATTCTTCCCAATTGTGAAGTTGCATACGCAAAAGTACTTGGGGGTAAATGTACCCTTTTTGAGTGAGGCTAGATTCTCTTTATCAGACAACATTAATTTCCAAATAATCACTAGGAAGGCAATCCTTGGTAGAACAAAAAATGGTAGTGTATGTCATCTCATAGTAAAAGTCTCCCTAGTTGTGTCCTTTAGGCCATTTGTTAATAAATTGACAAGGCCTTATGAATTGTTGAGCTTTTAGTAGCAACTTGCAAAGATCTAACCCTAATTCAAGCAAGATAGGCTGCACCATCCAATTTTGAAAAGCATAGAAATCACAATTAGGGCAAGTAGGGATCCAGGCTCGAGGCTCCTATCCAAAATTGTACTGGATTGGGTCAACCCTTCCACATCATCTGAGGATGTAGGCTATCTAGATTCATAATGTTGTAATTGTAAAACAAAATGAGGTGCATTAACAATGAGTAATGCAAAAACTTAGGGGAATCTTCTTTGTTTCTTATTGGAAAATCCCTTGTGCATTTTATCAATGGCATACTGAATGTAGTCATATCCTTTACCGGTATGCATGTGTTGTGAATCCAATACCATCATCAAGATATTAGATGTAATCCTATCTGCTCCACAATCTACTCCAAGCACTCTACACAAACCATATGCAATATACTTTACATAAAAAGATAAGTCTTTGTAGAAGTAAGCGGTTGTCCTAGCCATTGCCACAATGTATTTCATGTTGCCTCGGTGAAAATTGCTTTGAATTTCCTAGGATACAAGGTCAGATTCCTGAGTATACCTATTGGTCAAGGCTTGTAGGTCAATTAATGTGGCCATGGGGATATTGATACTAAAAGCCCTCATGAAAGAACTCCTATCTAATGTAACTAAGGCTTAGCCATCATGCCTTCTTATCATTCTAGACAAGGGGTCATAACAACTTGCCAATGCAATTATCAAATCAACATCCAAGAAAACATTTGGGAGTATCAATTTGGCTAATCCTGATGTCCAAGGGTTTGACATAGGAACTGGATTTTCAACATTTGTATAAAAATACTTAAATAAATGCATTCTAGATATTTTAGGCATCTTGGCATCTCTATAGTACCTCAAATTGTCAATGAAACATTCATCACTAACCTTTTTACTTTGTGACGATCCTAGTAGCAAGGTGAGAAACTTTCTTTTGCCTTCTCCTTGGAACCCTTGCTAGTAGAAGCCCCACTAGTTGATCTGGTTGACTCATTCTGACTGCAACTGTGAATTCCTCTAAAAATTTTGAAGCTGTAAATCCTCTGACTATAGAAAGCTCAAAAAATCTCGTACTTCAGCTCTAGCTCTCTGAAATATTTGGTAATTTGGTACTGAATGACAATTAGTTATATTTATTTTAGAGAATTCAATGCAACTTTCCCTTTCTAGACTTCAAACTCTATAAATTATGTCAAATCCACCATTACTCGGCATGCCCTGAACTTTAATTCACTATTCGTGGGATAAGACAATAAGAGGTAATCAAATTCAATTTTTGGCGACCTAGTGACAACCAAGCCAATCACAATCGCTAAAAGATTTAGCACCTTTTCATATTTTTTTGAGATTCAGTGACTAAAGGGAAATATTTAATTATTACATTATGAAGTATCTTCTAGAGACCTGGTGACTATAATCAAAAATCATAGTCACTAAATGTTTTATCCTTTGATAAGTTTATATTGTGATTTGGCAACCTTATGAAACTATATTTTCTCATTACAAGATCCAGCAACTATAGCTTAACTCCCAATCGCTGCATAATTTATTACTTACTAATTCAATTCCAAAATTTGGCGACTATATGGTGGTCTCTTGATCACTAGATTTTGTTGACTTTTCAAAATTCTTATGGAGATTGCCTGACTTTATCCATCTAGAGATTTGGCGACTACAAGAGAAGTCTCTTTATCACTGAATATTTGTTCAATTTCTTATTTTTTCATGCGATTGCACAATAGCCACAGGATCTTAATTTGATGGTAGTTGTTGAGTCTCATCACCTTTTGGATGACATCACTTTTATCTAGCGATTGAGAGACAACCATTAGATCTAAACTTATAAAAAAAAAATCTACGGTAGTCATGTAATCTCTGCATTTTCATTCTGACTTTGACCTTTTCTGGAGATCTAGAGACTGAACATATTTAGAGACTTGGTGACTATAAGTAGAGATCTTTGATTTATTCATCTGGAGATTGAGGGACTATAATCTATCTCATAGTTGTTGAATACTTTTAATCCTTTATTTTACTCTTTAGTTATCTGGAGATTTCATGACTAAGGTGAATTTTTCAATCACTGAATGATTTTCCTAACTCGAGTTTACTTTAGAGATTGGGCGACAAAGTGTTTCTCCCAGTCTCTATAACTTTTCTTAACTCATTGTTTAATTAGGAGATAATACGACCACTACCCAATTTCAATCATATCAATGGCTCAAATCTATTCTTTGAAAACCCTCAACTTGACCCATCATCCTCTAGAGATTACATGACTAAGGACATATCATTGTCTTTAAATATTTCTCTTTACCCTAGTTACATCTGGAGACCATATGACATCCTTTATTCACCAAGTCGCTAGATAATCCTCTTAACCTCGGTCAGACTGTGAGATATAACACTGATTGTTGATTCTTCCTTCATCTGATAGTTATCATGGAGTCATTGAATATATTATGTCTTAACCGCTTCATTGTGAGATTAGGAGATAACTATGTTGCCAGATCGCTAAGTATTTGGAACATAACCGTTGGGATTTTAAGAACATGCGACTAGTGTAATCACTAGGTTGCTGGATGATTTTCTTAATTGCTAGAGAAATGGGAGACTATGAGACTGAAAAGAAACACAACTGCCATCCTTCATTGAGAGACTTAGCAACCATACAGTGAGTCTCCTTATCACTGAATAGTTGTTCACTTCATCATTCTATAAAGAGATTACCCGACTGCATGCCTAATTTCATATAGAGATTCAATGACCATACTTTAACTTTGAAATATTTTCCAATTGCAGTCGCTAGATCTCATAAAGATCACTAGGGGACTTGGTGACTGAAAACATCTGCTGAGTCTCATGAAGACAAGGAATATACCCTAGACTTAAGGAGATTGCACGACAAAGTGTTCTTCTGAGTCACCAAACTAAAAGGAATATTTTGAATGCATTCTAAGACTAGACAACTAAGTGGTAATTATAAAGTGCACATGCTCAAAGGATTACTTAAGTTATTTGAAAAAGTAACAACAAAATAGAACATGGTCAAGCTTTCTCAAGGGTTTTGGACTTTTAGAAGCATCTTCAACTTAGCACCTAGGGTTTTCAATATTAGGAACATATTTTCAACACCTTGGACATGAGATTTAGCGGGAGAAAAAGTTCAAAAGCTAGGGAAAACTGTCAAAGAAATAGGAAAAGGAACACAACCTTGAAAACTCTAAAAATACTACCAATAGGGGCTCTCTCTGAGGATACTTAAATGCCAATTTATAGCAAGAAACTAGAATCTCTGGGTAGCAGACCAATCAAAACTTAACCTTATACTGAAAAATAACACACAACTTGAAAATAAACACACCTATACACCAAAAGACTACAATGCATGGAAAATAAGTTATTTTCATTGAAGAAAAAATTTAGGAATTGTCCATGCAATGGAAATTCCTGTTCCTCACCGTCCATATTTTTTAGGAAATAAGAATCTTTCCCATGAGTTTGATGGATAATATAGGGGCCTAGCCATAATGATTCAAACTTTTTGTGCTTGCCTTCATCCTCACTTCTTGCATTCCATTGTAAGACTAAATCTTCATGCTAAAATTTCCTAATAGTTGTCCTTTTATCAAACATATATTTCATCTTTTGTTGTAATATGATATTCTCCTTTTGACCTTCTCTTCTTGTCTCATCCAATTCAACAAGTTGGAGCACCCTATCTTCTAGAGGATCAGACATTTCCAGATCTTCTTCTTGTATAAATTCATAAATAAGTAGTAAATTATTTATAGGTAGCCTTGATTTGATACCATACACCATCTCAAAAGGAGATTTGTCTGTGGCCTTTTTTTCTATGATCCTATCTACACATAGAGCTAATTTAAGCTTTGAATGCCAAGTTCTCTTGTTCTTCTCTAAGGTCTTTTTTAGGATCTGTAGTATACTTTTATTGCTTGATTCTACCTGCCCATTAGCTTCTGGGTGATATGGAGAATAATATGACATTACTATTCCCATTTCTAGATAGAAGTCCTTGAATTCTTGTGATCTGAAACTCAAAGCATTATCCATCACTATCTTGACAAGAACACCAAACTTTGTAACAATATTATTCATCAAGAAATCAATAACCACAGTGCTTGTAGCTTTCTTTGTTGGGATTGCTTGAATCCACTTAGTAAAGTAATTAGTAGCTACAATTATCCAGCTATGACCTCCACTGGATTTCTTAGTAAATTCTCCAATGAAATCAATACCCCACATAGAAAAAGGAGCTTCTACCACTACAAGATTCAACATCAATGCTCTTGATAATTTTAACTTGTTTGAGAAACTCTGGCATGGTTCATATTTTCTAACAAATGTATGGGTATCTTTGAATAACATAGGCCAGTAATACCCCACCCTTAGTATCTTATGGGCAATTGCCCTAGCTGAATGGTGTCCTCCACACATTCTAGAATGCATTTCTTTTAAAATATTCTCAGATTGTCCTTTGTCTAAACATAACAAGAAGATCCCATCATTTTCCTTCTAGTACAAATCACTTTGTAATAATACATATCTATGGGCTTGCAATTTTAAACTCCTCCTTTGGTTATCATTGAGACCCTTTGGGCAAACAACATCTTTGAGAAAAAATACCATATTTGTGTACCAAGGCTGCATTTCAATGCTAGTGACATTTCCTCCAATGACATCAACATTGTTGACCTGAATCAGGTCCATATTCTCTTTAGTCATCAACTTTGCTAGCCCTAGTCCTCTGACAAGTTTAGTTATGTGAAGTTCTAAATCAAACTCCTGGATTCTATTAATCCATTTGCATCTCTTACTTGTGACCCCATTCTATGTTAGAATATCTTTGACTGCAGCATGAGGGACATATGCATTTACTTTAGCACATACTAAATATGGTCTGAATGCTTTAACAGCTTTCACCAAGGCATAAGCTTGTTTTTCCATTAACTAATAGCTTAGTTCTACTGATTGTAAAGACTTGCTGAAAAAAGCAATGGGATGTTCAAATCCATCATCATCCTTCTGTAATAGGACTACAACAATAGTGTGAAAGGATGCAAAAGAGAAGAGAGAAAAGGGCTTGGAGTAATCAGGAGATATCAGAATAGGAGCTTCTTGAATTGCTTTCTTTATTTTCTCAAAAGCTTCTTGTGCCTCTTGATCCCAAGTGAACTTCACATCCTTCTTTAGTAACTTGACAATGGGTTTAACTAATTTAGAAAAAATTGCAATAAACCTTCTAAAAAATTTTATTTGTCTAAGGAAAGACTAGACACCCTTGAGATTTTTGGGAGTAGGGACCCTCTTAATAGCTTCTACTCTTTCAGGATCAATTCTTACTCCTTCTTTAGACACTATATTGTCTAATAGATTTCCCTCAGTCATAGGAAAATGGTATTTTTTAGGATTCAGGGAAATACCATATTCTAAAGCCTTAATTAGGACCTTTTCTAAGTGATTACAATGATCCTTAGCCCTTTTAGAATATGTAGTCAAATCATCTTGGTACACAACCATGAGGACATCAATAAGCTCTTTAAAAGCTACATCCATTGCCCTCTCAAAGGTTGCTCCAGCATTTTTTAGACCAAATGGCATCTTGATGTACACATATGTCCCCCAAGGGGTAGTAAATGTTGTCTTGAATTGCTCTGATTCTTTGACAAGGACCTAGCTATATCATGAGAACCCATCCATCATGGACAAAAAATCACAACCAGTTACCTTATGAAGCATAGCTTCCATATTAGGTAGTCCATAATTATCCTTGAGTGAAGCAACATTTAAATTTCTAAAATAAACACATAACCTTATGTCACCACTCTTTTTCCTGACTGGTAGTAGATTTGAGACCCAAGATGAATGTCTTATGGGCTCAATTATGTCTGCATCTCTTAACTTGGTTAACTCAATTTTTTAGCTTGGTAGCCAAGAACGGATTAATATGCCTTTGCTTCTGCTTGAAAGGTTTAGTGTCTTCCTTTAAAGGAATCTCATGTTGAAACAAATTCTCCCTATAGGGATTGAGATCATCATATGACCAGGCAAAAACATGCTTATATTTTTTGAGCAGCCTAATTAAATTATTTATCACCTCCCTACTGAGAAGTCTTCCAATGTAGACAATCTGAGGGGAAGTCTTTGACCCTAAATTTATTTCCTCTAAGTCATCCACCTTGGTATTTGACTTTTGAGACATATGACTGTCATTTATTTTGAACATCCCTTCCAACTCAACTAAACCCCTAGGGATATGGTTTGAAGGTAATTGAACAATCTCATTTCCCATGACACAATACTTCCCATTTACCACTTCTTGGTAATCATCAAAATCAATATGTTGACCATCATACTAATCCAAACCCTGGATAAACCTTAAGATGTCATTATCATCTTCAAAAAATTTCCAATTGTAGATATTATCAAGGAAAACAGGTCTACTTTTCACTTCCAATTTTGATACTCCAGTAAGGGTTACATCATTTCTTTTTAATGCAGCATTTGCAAGGAAGTCTACCATAATATTTTTTGATCTTTCTACCCATACAATATTGAAAGCATCAAAAAACTCAATTCTATCCCAGACAACATATTTGTACAACTTGACTCTTTCATCCTTAGCAAAATATTATTCTATAATTTGAGCAACAATTAATTGGGAATCTCCATAAACTTTTAAAAATTTTATACCATGTTTTACTACAATATCTAATCCCAATATCAAAGCCTCATACTCAGCAATATTCTTTGTGCATTGGAAGGTCAACAAAAAGGAATATTTAAAAGTAATACTTGTTGGGGATATCAGTAAAACACAAGCTCCTGAGCCTTCTTTAGAGCATTCACCATCAAAGTATAGCTGCCATAATCCATCTTGTTGTAAGAGCAACTCATCAACAATTGGGTCAGTATTTTTTAATTATGGCACTACTTCCTCAATCATGAAGTTATTCATGTCAATATCCACACAGCAATTCAGATCCTCGGGGGCTACCATCCCAATCATAACTGATGAACAAGGTTCTCTATACAATATTACCTCACTACCATTCACAAGAATTGTAGCATAAGATAGATCTAATTGCAACTTTCCCCCTACTGCTGCCACCCATTGTCTAGATAGTAGCATACCATAATGAGGCTTGGTATCAACTACAAAAACATCCATTTTATAGGTGGCTTCAGGAAATGCAACAATTTTGACCTCTATTCCAATCAAGGTTCATACCATAGGAACTACCCTATTGTCCATGGCATAACATCTTCCATTAGATGTATCAACTTGAAGTCCTAATTCTTTCATTACATGGTAGGGCATCATGCTTGTTGCAGCACCAGAGTCTATCATACAATTTTTTAGCAATAAATTATTCACAATCAGAGTGACATGAAAAGGATCAATAGAGGACGGTTCTTGAGTTACAATATTCCCAACACAAAATTTGGAAACTCCTTTGGTTATCTCAAGTTCAGTCATTGATACTCTCTTTTCTGTCATAATAGGCATGTCTTCTTGCTCATTAATCAGAGCCAAACCTATTGCTTTATGCTCCTTTATTTTCAACATCTCTAATAAAGGGAATGATACTTTCATCTGATATAGAGAAAGTCTCATGTCAAAAGTTGGGGCTTTAGTAGATGGATCTGACAAATTTCTTTTCCCACCAGCCCTCCTATTCCTTTGTTCTATTGTATTTTCCTCATTCTTCTTAGCATTCTAAACTACAAGTTTTTTCTACTTATTGTTGTTGTATTTTCTTATAGAAACAACTGGTTTAGGACAAACCTTATTCTGAAGGTCATTCTTAATAAAGAATGACCTAGGAACTCCTTGATTTGCATCAACTTTTATTTTTCTCAAGTTGTATGAGGACCTAGCCTGAGAAATTAGTTGCTATAGTTAGATTCTTGATTTCTTCTTTACTAGGCTTTCTCCAATTATTATCTTCCATCTCTAGTCTATTCATATCAGTTTTACCAGTCACAGCATCAGACTCTTCATGATCAAAATAGGAAAATACTTGTTGCTCATAAGCTGGGAGAATTCTCCTCTTATAGTCAACATCTTATACTACCTCTTCATCATTTGAAGAGGCATAATCATCCACCCTCTAAGTGGTGAACATATTTACTGTAGGCTTTTCAGAGCCTTCATGGTTTCCTGTAGGTGAATCTTCTAGCTCATCCCCTAGAGCTTGAGCAATAGTACATTGAAAAGGTGAATGAGGCATGTTGCAGGTGACACACCATGGAACATTTTCCATATTTTGGGTAGTATTCTTCCTCAAGGGATTAGGTGTATCCCTGCCCTTTTGTGGCTCATGGTTGTCAAAAATAGGCTTTCCATCCTTCCAATTTGTATTGTATGGTTGGTCATGTAGTCTAGGGGATCTTTCCTAACTTTGATAAGGTGGTCTATTATCTTGGAAACTTTTCCCACCTTTATCAAATCTAGTTGATAGATCTTTGATAGCACTGGCCAATTTCTCAACCTTGTCATCCTCCTTGGCAAATTTCACAGAGTGAGGCCTAGTCTCTTTCCATAGTCTTCTTTCATCTCTTTTATACATTTGATCAAATGTTTTTCTATTACTTTCAATATTTATTGCTAACTTGAAAGCATCCCTCAAAGTACATGGAATTTAATCCCTTAAGAGGTAAGACATCTTTCCTTCTACAACATTAAAGTAAGTAGTCAAACAAACTTCATCATCTAACCTTAGAACTTGGAAAAAATTATACATGGCCTTTTGGAACCTTCCATTGAACTCTGACATACTTTCATTTGCATGTTTTTTGATATTATATAATTCATTTAGCATGTAACTAGAGTTAACATGTTTAGCATATTGTTCCTTAAAACTCCTTTAAATTTATCCCATGAGGTAATACTATTTTCAGGTAAACCTCTGTACCAATCCCTATCATCCTCTATCAAAGAATGAACAAAAATTTTCATAACATCTTCATTTTCAATCTCATAATCATTTATTTTATCATTAAAATACTTGAGGTGCTCTTCACATGTGATAACATTATTGCTAGTAAACTTAGGGATTTTGTCTCTTACCTCTCTTGGAATGACATTTGGTTGGCCAAGAATACCATCAAAGAAAAGTGGCATGTATCTCTCCAGATGAACTAGCCTCTAAAAATTCTATGAAGCTTGGGCTTCACCTCTTCCAACATTCTGTTATACAACATTTCCAACAAGATTCCCATTTATAGGGGTGGTATGACTTGTATTTTGGAGTGGTCCTTGGATCACTTGATTGGAGACTAAGGTTTGGGTGTTAGGAAAAAGACTAGTAGACTGACTATTCAGTATTTACCCACTGACAACAGGGATTGAACTAATAGAATTTGTATTCATATTAGTATGAAGGAAAGCTATTTTCTTCTTCATCTCATCTACAACAACCTCTAATTCTAGCTTTTCTAGCTGAATGGCCAAATCTTCCTTGGCTTTTCTAGCCTTTCCTAGATCCAAATTAGCTTTAGATATTGTAGCAGGAGTAGCATCATTCTTTTTGGAATCATTTATGTTAATCCCAACTACCTTTTTCTTTCCTTTATCAGATGCACCCATCCCTTTTATTTTAAGATCCTCATTTCTTTTAATCTCCAAGGGATGCAACTGTCTCAATACATGGCCTCTCCCTCAAATTCATTCTTCTCAGGACTTGGCTTATTTTTATTCACTTGTTGTCTTAAGACTTAGACATCCCCAAACAATTCACTATTTACACCAGAGGCCTTCTCTTTCAAATATTTTCTTAGATCTCATTATTATTTTTCTTTCTAAGGAGCTCTTGCTTCTCCATGAGTAATTCATAGATCTCTTGTTCTCGCTCGTTCTTCTTTTTAGTGATTTCCAAGAATTGTTCCTGGTCCTTTCTTCTTAAAGCCAATACATCTTCCCTCAGTTTTTTAGAATCATAAGATTCAGTTTCAGCAGTAGAAGCATATTCTGTTTGCTCTAGATTTTCTTGTGTAGGGAAGAAACCAATATCTATAAATTCATCCTCCTGGGGAGGACTTATAGACTCGGGGTCTATTCTTCTAAGGAATTCAAGATTTGTGGAAAAAGACGGAATCTCATTTTGGGTGGGAATTGGAATGTATTCTTGAGATGGTCTAAGAGAATTACTACTAACTGCCCCTCTTTTGGAACAATATTTTCTACTAGGAGTATGTAGTTCTTCACCCATCTTTCTTTTTGGATGACCCCTAAAATAAGACCTAGTATTCCTAGGTCTACTCATGTCACTTGGGATAGGATAATCTCAAAATTTTACAAAATGTTTACCAAAAATCGGTAACACAGAGCTTAGAGTCACCACCGGCCATAATTTATGGGAATAATTTAATAAACTGGTCTTGAAATACATCAAATAAAACTATTAGCAAAGCTAGTGCTAAGTTTATTGTAGAACTATTTTCATATCCCCAATAGAGTCACCAATTTTGTTAGTGCTCAAAATTGCAAATGATCAAACCTTAATCAGAAAACCCTGATTTATAACTCTAGCAGTCCCAATAGATACATCAACAAAAATCAATACTAAGGTGTTAAATATTTTCAATCCTTCTTCTCTTTGAGCTTAAAGGTTCAGGTGGGTATTACCTCTCAAGATTAAATTCTTCAAATATCACAATTATAACCTGTATACTTGATATAGATCTAATCATATAACTCATACAATTTAAAGTAAATCATTTTAATTCAATTGATGATGAAAACAACTACCGAATAAGCTCATACGAGTGCCTAATCCTAGGGCATCAGAGTCAATGAATGCACATCTACAGAGAATCTCTCAAATCAAACACACCCAAACCCTAGATAAGATGCCTTGCATATTACCCTCTTATGCATAAATCATATCATCCGATTCATGTATGAACACATAAATCTCAGAGACCTCACTCAAGATTTTATCCCTCCCTTGAAAGGAACTCAAATTTCAACCCCACTATCTACCTATTACAAAGATATGCCTAAAATGCCTTGCAAATTTAAACATACAGAAAGCTAAGGCCAAATCCCACCCAGGTACAAGAAATATATTGCTAGCCTTTACCAACTGCCTAGCTTCTTTTGGGGTAATAGTTTCTGATTTAGGATCATAATCCTTTAGAATCTACATGGCTTCATCTGGTATTTGGCCATCTTCCTTGATCTGAACACTAGAGGCCACTTGTTGTTGCTTGCACCATAGAAGGAAGTCCTTGAATTCTTTTGACTTAATAAAATTGTCATCCTTCAAGAAGGCCTCCTGCTCAAGCATCCTTTCATCTTGACCTAAGTCCAAGGGTAACTCAACTACTTCTATCACCATTTTCTATTTTCTTTTTTCCTCTCTGATCCTCTCTCTAAGCTGATGATCAAAGGATCTATTTCTTAGAAATAGAGCTTTCACTCTGTCTCCCTTCCTTTCAGGGACCCTGGCTCATGAAGATTCTCCTACTTGTAGTTTCTGCTTCTTCTGAGAAGTCTCACTCATGTCTTGAGAGCTAGGAAGCTCTATCAAATCCATTATTATATTTTCATCTCCTTGTTAGGTAGCAGGAGATCCCTATTCCATAGCAGGAGGGCTGTAGATTGGGTAGCCTCCATCACTATCTTCATAGTTAGATTCTGAGCACTTCTCCTTTCCACTATTTTTATCATCAATTTGGTTCTCAATAGAGTTGACCAATGTTTTGTAATTATCCATCATCATTTCCAATCTTTGTAGATAAGGCACCATAGCATAGAAGCCTCCAAATGGAATCCCATGTATCTTCAATTACTTCTCAAATCTCATCAATTCATTGAATTGGTCTACTCTTTTTTATACCACATCCTCATCAATGATGTTTCTGATAAGATCTTCCTCGGGATATGCTTCTTATCTTTTTTTTATAGGAATGGTAGGAGTGTAGTATTTTCTAGCCATTACTATGAAACCCTCTGTATCAATATATCTAGCTGCTGTAGCATTCATTTTGAATTGGCCCAGCCAATCATTTAACTTGGCAAATGCATTCTTTCCAATACTTAAGTTGCATACACAAGAGTGCCTGGGGGTAAATGTACCCTTTTTGAGGGAGGCTAGATGCTCTTTATTAGTCAACATTAATTGCTAAATAATCTCTAGGAAGGCAATCCTTGGTGTAACAAAAAATGGTAGTATATGGGGTGGTTGGGGCACCCATAGATTCTTATTATAGTGTATGTCCTCTCATAGTAAAAGTCTCCCCAGTTATGTCCTTTAGGCCACTTGTCAATAAATTGACAAGGCCTTATCAATTGTAGAGCTTTTATTGGCAACCTGCAAAGATCTAACCCTAATTTGAGCAAGATAGGCTGCACCATCAAATTGTGAAAAGTATAGAAATCACAATTAGGGCAAGTAGGGCTCCAAGATCCTATCCAAAATTTTACTGGATGGGGTTGACCCTTCCACATCATCTGAGGATGTAGGTTATCTAGATTCATTATGTTTTAATTGTAAAATAGAATGAGATGCATTAACAATGAGTAATGCAAAAACTTAGGGGAATCTTCTCTGTTTCTTATTGCCTCCAATCCCTTGTGCATTTTATCAATGGCATACCCAATGTATTCATATCAAGATGTCAAATGTAATCCTATCTACCCCACCATCTACTCCAAGCACTCTACACAAACCACATGCAATATACTTTACATTGAAAGATAAGTCTTTGTAGAAGTAAGGGCTTGTCCCATCCATTGCCATAATGTAGTTCATGTTGCCTTGGTGAAAAGGGGCTTTGAATTTCCTTGGATACAAGGATAGATTCTTGAGTATACCTATTGGTCTGGGCTTGTAGGTCAATTTCTATGGCCATGGGGATATTGATACCAAAAGCCCTCATGAAAGAGCTCATGTCTAACATAACTAGGGTTGATCCATCATGCCTTCTTATAATTCTAGATAGGGGGTCATAACAACTTGCCAATGCAATTAACAAATCAACATCCAAGAAAACATCTAGGACTATCAATTTGGCTAATCCTAATGTCCAAGGGTTTGACATAGGAACTAGACTTTCAAGATTTTTATAAAAATACTTAAACAAATGCATTTTAGGTATTTCAGGCATCCTGGCATCTCTACAATAGCTCAAATTGTCAATGAAACATTCATCACTAACCTTTTTACTTTGTGATGATCTTGGTAGCAAGGTGAGAAACTCGTCCAAAAAACTTTCTTTTGCCTTCTCCTTGGAACTCTTGCTGGTAGAAGCCCCAGTGGTTGATGGTTGACTCATTCTGACTGTAACTATGAATTCCTCTAAAAGTTTTGAAGTTGTAAATCCTCTAACTGTAGAAAGCTCAAAAAAAATTTCATACTTCAGCTCTAGCTCTCTAGAATACTTGGTAATTTGGTGCTAAATGTCAGTTAGTTATATTTATTTTAGAGAATTGAATGAAACTTTCCCTTTCCATACTTTGATCTCTATAAATTATGTCAAATCTACCATTACTCGGCATGCCCTAAACTTTAATTCACTAGTCGTGGGATAAGACAATGATAGGTAATCAAATTATATTTATGGTGACCTAGTGACTACCAAGCCAATCACAATCATTGAAAGATTTAGCACCTTTTCATATTTTTTTGAGATTCAATGACTAAAGGGAAATATTTAATTGTTGCATTATGAAGTAACTTCTAGAGACCTGGTGACTATAGTCAAAAATCATAGTCGTTGGATGTTTTAGCCTTTGATAAGTTTATCTCATGATTTAGTGACCTTATGAAACTATATTTTCTCATTACAAGATCCAGCGACTATAGCTTAACTCCTAGTCACTACAGAATTTATTACTTACTAATTCTATTATGAGATCTGGCAACTATAGGGTAGTCTCTTGATCACCAGAACTTGTTGACTTTTCATAATTTTTATGGAGATTGCCCTACTTTACCCATCTGGAGATTTGTTGACTACAAGAGAAGTCTCTTTATCACTAAATATTTGTTCAGTTTCTTATTTCTTCATGCAATTGCACAACAACCATAGGTTCTTAATCTGACAGTAGTCGCTTAGTCTCATCACCTTTTGGATGACATCACTTTATTTAGCAATTGAGAGACAACCATTAGATCTAAACATATGAAGAACAAAATCTATGGTAGTCATATAATCTCTGCATTTTCTTTCTGACTTTGACCTTTTCTAGAGATCTGGAGACTGAGCATATTTGGAGACTTGGCAACTATAGGAAGAGATCTTTGATTTATTCATCTGGAGATTAAGTGACTATAGTCTATCTCACAGTTGTTGAATACTTTTAATCCTTTATTTTACTCTTTAGTTATCTGGAGATTTCATGACTGAGGTGAATTTTTCAATCGCTAAATGATTTTCCTAACTTGAGTTTACTTCAGAGATTGGGCAACAAAGTGTTTCTCATAGTCCCTGTAACTTTTCTTAACTCATGGTTTAATTAGGAGATAACATGACCATCACCTGATTTCAATCATATCAATGGCTCAAATCTATTCTTTGAAAACCCTCATCTTCACCCATCATCCTCTGGCGATTACACAACTGAGGACATCTCATAGTCTTTGAATATTTTTCTTTACCCTAGTTACATCTGGAGACCATACGACATCCTTTATTCACCAAGTCACTAGATAATCCTCTTAACCTCAGTCAGACTGTGAGATATAATGCTGACTGTTGATTCTTCCTTCATCTAATGGCTATCATGGAGTCACTAAATATATTATGACTTAACCACTTCAATGTAAGATTAGGAGATAACTATGTTGCTAGATCACTGAGTATTTGGAACATAACCGTCAGGAGTTTGAGAACACATGACTAGCATAATTGCTAGGTCACTGGATGATTTTCTTGAATTCTAGAGAAATGGGAAACTACGAGATTGAAAGAATCATAACTGCCATCCTTCATTGAGAGGCTCAGTGAACATATAGTGAGTGTCCTTATCATTGAATATTTGTTCACTTCATCATTTTATAAAGAGATTACTCGACTGCATGCCTTTTGCATATAGAGATTCAGCAGCCGTACTTTAACATTGAAGTATTTTCCAATAGCAGTCGCTAGATCTCATAAAGATCACTGGGAGACTTGGTGTCTAAAAACATCCACTGAGTCAAGCATGAAGACAAGGAATATACCCCAGACTTAAGGAGATCACATGATAAAGCATTCTTCTGGGTCGCCAGACTAAAAGGAATATACTGAATGCATTCTGAGACTGGGCGACTAAGTGGTAATTATAAAGTGCACATGTTCAAAGGATTACTTAAGTTATTTGAAAAATTAACAACAAAATAGAACCCGATCAAGCTTTCTCAAGGGTTTTGGACTTTCAGAAGCATCTTCAACTTAGCACCTAGGGTTTTCAGCATTAGGAACATATTTTCGACACCTTGGACATGATATTTAGTGGGAGAAAAAGCTCAAAAGCTAGGGAAAACTATCAAACAAATAGGAAAAGGAACACAACCTTGAAAACTCTAAAAATACTACCAACAGGTACCATCCCCACCAGGGTTTTCTCTTGGCCAAGGTTTCCTCGAGAACAAATATGGTGTTATGATTACTCTTGTGTGTGTGTAATTATTATGGATTATTGTATTGAATTTTTTATTTTTTAATTAGTTAAGAAATAATTTAAAATGTTGTGATTCTGATTCACCCCCCCTCGTAGTATGATTACTTAATCCTAACAATATTTAGAATGATTAATCCTTACATACTATGGATTTTTAGACCACTCTTGTACCTTTATCCAATAGTTGTCCAACACTCAAAAAATCATGACTTAAACCTTCAACATATAGAACATCATCAATACTATTTTTATTAGCAAGAGTAATAGATCTTTTTCCTTTAATCAAACAAGAAGCATTTTTACAAAATCTAAAAATGCCACCATCATAGTCTTCAAGCTTCACAAACTTATCCTTATCACCAGTCATATGATGTCAACATCTACTATAAATGATCCATTGATATCTTTTAGAAACTTATCAAACCAATCTTTTTTCTTCATTAGGATTATCTTCTTTAATAAAAAGATATACAATTTCATCCTCACTAGCAGCTGACTCATCATCAATCACACATTCTTCAAAAACTTTTATGACCCTTAGGATAATATTTCTTAAATTTGTCTCAACTATCCTTGTATATTTTACTCATATAGCTAGATGCAATATGACCGATCTTATTATAATTGAAGCATTTCAAAGGTAACCTACCTTCATACTTACTGGATCCCTTAGATAGTTTTTCCATAATCAAGGCTTCAAGTTCATCAATCTTTATTTCTTCTTCCATGATATCTTCCCAATCCTTATCATATTGTTTGAATTTTATCTTTGTAGAGAATTATCCTAGTTTATTCTTAGTCACATTGGCTTTGAATGCAGTGTCAAACTTCATAAATTCCTTAATAAGAGTAGTCATCTCATACGCATAGAGTCTTTGAGCCAAATCTTCTCTTGAGATAGGTCTTATAGTTATCAATTCTTCAATAGAAGAAACTTTCTCATTGTAACATGTAGGCAAAGATCTCATAGTATTTTCTACACCTTCATTATCTGTCAAGGTACCACTAGCACATCTGATTTCACAAACCATATCATTTATTTTCTACAAATAGATTGAGGCAGTTTCACATTCACTCATCTTCATATCTTCATACTTTCTTTTAATCCTTGCAACTAATCTTTCTCAACATAAATGTCACCCTCATAAATAGTTTATGATTTTGTCCATACCTCAAGTGCAATCCTCAAATCATATATGTGTGAATATTCTAAATCTAATAAGATGTTGATCAAGGCTTCCCTGGCTAACATATTTTCCTTAAATCTCTTCTTTTCATTTGTAATAGAATTTATTAGGTCATTCATAATAGAATAATGCTTCTTAGTGATTTGCAAGTATTTATCTCCTATTCCCATGCATATCAGGTAGCTAGTCATTTGATCCTTCTAAATTAGGTAGTTGTTTACATCAAACTTCAAACTCTCTTTTTTCATACTTCCCATGTTGGATCTCTTTCAAGCAATCAATCTTCTTCAAAATGACTTTGATCTAATACCAATTGTTAGGCCCAAACGGAGGTAAGCACAACTCAAGGAGGGGGGGTAAATATGTTGTGTGTACCTATTACTTTTAATTCCACTTTAATCAATTAAATATGAAAGATAAATAGTAATGCAAGATCCAAAATACATTACATGGAACACCAAGATGTGTTCTCAAGGAACCCTAGTTAAGGAAAAACCATGGTGGGATTCAAACCCACTAGATGAATGTACTCTTCTAAAAATACTACCTAGTTAAGAGAAAATAGAGAACCAAGGATGCACTTGAAACCAAAGGTTTATAACTAAATCAACAAGCACACTTCCCAGAGCTCACTACTTACAATACAATCTCAAATCTAGCCCTTAGTTAGGTTCAATCTATCTACAAATATAATAGGGTGGACATACAGTCCTTTACAATCAAACTGAAAAATAACATCTCCTTTGCCAAAATAGTTCCAATGAAATAAAAATCCTTCCACAAATGAAGAAATACATTACTCCAATAGGTCAGTTGGGACCCAAATGAAGAATTGCCAACACAATACCAAAATAGAAAATCTGATCATCACAATAAATGCAGACCAATAACACAATCATTACATCATCAAATAAAACCAAAAAGAAACATGAATATCATCTAGGAACCTTTGCATCATCTCCAATATGAAATCAAAACTCATATTTATCTGTGATAACTAGGAACAGTAAATTACCAAACTCAATGATAACAAAAGATAGCTTGTTGTTCTCTTAATCATGAATAACACTAGCTATGAACACAATGATAGGGAAACATGCAACCAAAAACTTCACAACCTCTAAAACATAAAATCCAAGTCATCCATTGTTCATCTATTGTTCATAGGAACAGTTTGACACTAACAACTAGCAACTCGATCCACTAGTACATTTGAAACCTTTTTTCAATGGCTAGCCATCTAAATTCTAACACTATACCATTGATCACGTGACACCAACTGCTTTTGCGGTTTCACAGTAAAAAAAATGATAGCTACGATGGGCATCATAATTACAATGACCACGGCTATCAGAATATCCATCCAAAAAGGGGTTGCCAACATGGTGAACATACCATTAGTTTATTTGTCATTGTCGCAATTTTGATGAGCTTGCATTGAAGATGTTGAACATGTGATGGCTTGCTATCAAATGTTTCTAACAGATAGCTGTCATTTGTAGTTTTTTACTAACAGTGGTCGCTGTCGTAATTTTGATGAACATGTGTTGGAGATGCTTAACATGTGACGGCTAGCTGTCAGATGTTTCCAACTGATAGCCATCATTTTTAGTTTTTTGCCAATGGTGATGTTGTACATGCGACGGCTAGCTATCAAATGTTTCTGACAAATAGCCTTTGTTTGGAGTTTTTTTCTGACGATAGTGTTATACATGCGACGGCTAGCTATCAAATGTTTCTGATAGATAGTCGTTTCTTTTAGTTTTTTTCTGATGGCGGTGTTGTACATGCGACGGTGAGCTATTGCATGTTTTTGATAGATAGTTGTTGCTTTAGTTTGGCCATCATAGTTGCAATGATAATCCCTATTTTAAAATATATATATATATATATATATATATATATATATAGATATATATATAGATATATATATATATATATATATACATATACATACATATATATATATATACATATATACATATATATACATATAGATATATATACATATAGATATATATATATATAGATATATATATATATACATACATATATATATATATATATATATATATATATATATATATATATATATATATATATATATATATATATATATATATATATATATATATATATATATATGTATATATATATATATGTATATATATATATATGTGTGTGTGTGTATATATATATATATGTGTGTATATATATATATGTATATATATATATTGACCGGGGTTGGTATCAATTCAGAATGGTGTTCTTCCAAATCTGGTTCGAGCTGGTTGTAAATCTAATCTGAGGGGTGTAGTTATTGTTGGTGACTTGAGTTATTTTGTTGCAACATGTTCGACACAGATTTGGGGTACGGGAGGCTTGTCTTGACATGGATGGGATTTCCTTGCAATAGATCAGATCGAGTTGATTCTTATGTGATCTAGAGCCAAAATAGACATCTCAGGGAGATGGATCATGGCAGTGATTTGAGCTCAACGTGGAGATCTATGATCGATTCGATGTCTGATTATGCTTGTGAAGAGTAGATGAAATTTGATGCAGTGCAAATTGGATGTTGGATCTAGATGTGTCGACTTGAGACTTGTGATTTATTTTGAGAGGCTAAAAAGTAGATCTATGCCTTGGGGGAGTCAGATCAAAATTTTGGAGCTAAGCTATTGAGTGATGCAAGATCATGGAATGCGGATCATTGCATTACTTTCAGATATGGACTTGCAAGGTGGTTTGTTGAGTCGAGGTATTTTATTCATGCTTGTGATTTGGTTGTCATTCAGAGATGACTTTGTAGTAGAGTCGGTAGTGGCTCATGGATTATTGAGTCAAGTCTAGACACTTGGATTTGGACTAGATCGGACTGAATTGATATTTGTGATAGGGACTGCTCCAACACAAGAAGCTAGTGTGGCAATCAGAGATGCATTGTTCCTAATGTTTTTGTGGGATGTGGACTTGATTGTATTTGGATTTGATTCAAGCGACTTCTTGACACAGGAAGTGTTTGGTTTAATTTGGATGCTCTTATTTTGACACAAAGGGAAGATGGGGAGAGGGGCGAAAGGCACACCCTAACTAGATCCACCTTGTAGAACACCATGCAGAAGAAACAACACAAGAGTGAGAAAGAGAATGCAAATTAATTATGATATTTTGTCTTCAAATAGATTCATACATGCTGAGCTGTAACGCCTTCCCCATTATGACCATATATTATAATGAATTATAAAATTCCTCAAACATGCAAGGATCTACCAACAATCTCTAATTTTCTATCTTCTATCTCTACTGAAAAACTGACTCACAAACTCTAACCAAACAACTACATTTATACAAGAGGCTACCAAATTAAGTCGGCCTTCAGATCCACAATCAAGAAAAGGGATGACTAGATCTAGGTCCACATGCTTCCCAATGATGGATACCAGCATTAAATTCGTGACCGTAATTAACTACACAAGTTAGCCTCAACAAGAACTCCAAAATAAACAACTTGGTATGCAAGACAATCAAGTGACAAACAAGCATTATGGAGCACCAAGGAATTAACCAAGCACCAGAAAAGCATTACCGAGTAGCACCGAACCAGCTCGATCAAAGAAGGAACTGAGCAATGCAAACAAACTCAAATATATCTTTGGTGACATAGGATTGCCAAGGACCCGAGATGCTTCTGCATCAGACACCTAGGGTTATTTGAGAATGATTCTCTAAATCATTGAACATGTACGATCTGAGTTGCATCCAACTCAGATTGTAAAATCTATGAACTGTCTTCAATTGGTTTGTTCTTCCACTTTACCAAATATTCCATATATTGTTTTCCTCTTGTATTTCTACAATTTCTTTACTCCAAAATGTGTTCAACCTCTTCATTCTACTTCTTAGGATAATCCATCGGTACTATCATTTCTTCATTAGGTTCATGATACTCATACAAATCAGCAATGTTGAATATAGGTGATATATCTTATGCAGAGGCATCCTAGGGCATTCTAGGGCTTTCTATCTCCTTTATAAGGATGATCCATTATATATTTTATTAATTCATTATTTTGAGGATATTTTCTTCATATTTTTGGGTCAAACTCTTGCCCTCTTCTTGTCTCTACTTCCTAGGTATGTGCAGGATGATGGTATGCCAAAAAGTGGCAATGTGAAAAAGAAGTCCTAATTGATAGACTCTTAAAAAAACAACTATAAATTTCAAACAGTATAACATTTTTGAAATCTAAAATATACATCACATTCTATGTTTCACCTAATGCAATAATAATAAACAATTCTTATAATTTGATGATCTTAAGACTAAGTTAAGGTGGTCAGACACATGATTTTTTATACTCAAGAAAATTTGTAGCATAAAAATCATAATTAATTATTTACTTTGAAAAAAAATACAAAAAAATATACATCACATCCACACATGAGTCTACTACTTTTATCTAGAATCTTATAATAAAATATTATCATTTGATTTTGTTTAATGTAGTCAGACATACACCTACTTATTATCTTTCTAGTCCTAATTAATAGACTTATTGAAAAATAGGTATAACTTTCAAATTGTATAACATTTTTGAAATCCAAAACATGTGTCCCATTCTATGTTTTTCCTACTACAAGGAAAATAGAAAAGGTTTTCAATTTGATAAAGTTTAGACTAAGTTAACATGGTCAGACACGAGAGATTTTGTATTCTAGAAAAGATGTAGAAGAAAAATCATAATTAATTATTTAATTGGAAAAAAATTACAAAAATATATGTATCACATTCGAACATGAGTCTACTACTTATATCTAGAATCTTGTAAAATAATATTATCATTTGATTTTGTTTAAGGTGGTCAGACATACACCTACTTATTTTTTTCCTAAAATTGTCGTACTACTACATTGAAATTTGAAATTTTCAACATATAGAATAATTATTTTTCAAAAAGGGCCTAGTATCTTAGAAACTAAATTCAATTTTCTACATATTCTCTTCTTACATATTTTTGATATAATATTTATAACTTGTTCAAAATTTTATGTCAACTTGCCTAAACCTGATTTTCTAAATTTTCATTGCCACTTAAGGGCCCAGTTTGGCATACCATGATCCTGCACATACCCTCCTTTTTATAGGTTTTTGTATGCAAGTGATCTTCAAGCTTTTTGGATTTTTATTGTTCAAATCATACAACAACTTAATATATAAAAAATAATATCTGATTGGATTGAAATCCTCTCCACTGAACATCCTGAACACACTGTCTGGAATAACAATCACTATGTCTACATCAATGACAAAACATTAATGTTAGCACACCCATATCCCAAACTCTAACATGCTCAAGTACAATCTTCCAACATCTTCATCTTAGGGGGATAGTTTTTAAATAAATTTCATACATATAGGTGGGTATGTGCACCAATGTTTGGTTATTATAAGACAATATTATATTTTTCCTTAATGTCAAAGAGGGAGAGAATTTATGTTTTTCATAGTATCTACAGATAAAGAAAGTGATATTTGTAAAAATGTATGTGTTGTCTCCATCAATGATAAAAGGGATATTTTTCATAGTTATTTTCATTGATGTCAACTCTCATATTATTTTCATTAATAATATGTTTAACATAAAAATTATTAGAATGTGAGGAGATTATTGAGATGATATCAATTGAAGGCCAAATTAATGAGCTATCACACTTGATGATAGATGGATTTATTTAGTTAAAGAGGATGAAAAATTATTTTGTCATTAGAAAAATTAGTTGAAAAGAATAGTTTTAATCCAACATACTTGAGGACATATGGGATCATAGATATGTGAAGGTAAACATTGTAGTCTAGATTCAGAAGAAAAATAATGTCATGGCAAAAAATGATGATAAGTATATGATAACACATTGTTTTATATTATTTATGCTTTGGTTATGGAATTAAGATTACATTAATTGATGGCTATATACCTAAGAATTTAGTTAACATTCAAGATTGGACATAGAATTTTGTTGCTATGGAAATTGGTCTAAATATTGAATAATGTATTTTCATAAATATATGAGTTGGTTATTTTTATCTTCATTCTACCACATTGCATGATCAAGTTGTTTGGTTTAGGAGTTAAACTTATTTTTGTAAAATTCTCCTTCTTCCTAAGATTGAAATCCATGCATATTTTTGCAATAGTATTTGTAGGTATTTGTTATGTGATTTACAATATATAGAGTGGTGTATCTCAGTTTCTCACATTTCTTGAGAATAGTAGATATCCTTGTAGAATTTTGGAAGCATGTTGAAAATGATATAAGTTTTCTTCCATATAAGTTTAAAATGATTTAATGTACCATATTGTAATATAATATGTTAAATAGCGTCACAATCTGTCTATATTTATCTGTTTCTATCAGTTTAGTGAGTTTATCTAAATGTACCAATATGTTTTGATCATTCACTTTAGGATATGAGTATACAGATGTTTTTGATAATCAAAACTTATTTTATCTTATTTTTCATTTTTTTCTGTTTCTCCCACATAAAGGAAAATAATTGATGGTTTTGATAGTGGCATTGAAACATGGGCTGACAGTGTGAGTTCATTCATTTGTGGCCTTCTTCCTTGTTATCTCCATTCCTCCTTTTTCTTCTTCTCCCTAAGATCCTATTCTCCTCCAATACATATGACCATGTTACAGAGGGAAGATGTTTGAATGAATAATTTTGTTTTAAACAAACTTTAGGGTTTTGACAAAATTTTGATGAACGTATCCTGACAAACCACACAAATTTGTGACAATGTTATTGAACATGGGATTTTTTATTTTGTAATAGAAATGAAGGTTTGCTCCACCTCGTTAGAAAATGGATGAACATTTTATGTTTCTTTGATGATTTCAAACATGTGTTCTACAACAATTTTTGGTTTTCACATTGATAGATGGATGAAGTTGCATCAAGGGTTTGATGAAGTTTCAATGTAATTATGTTGAAATAGTGCCTGACCTTGGTTTATTTTGCAATGAACATTGCCAACATTTTTCATGGTACTGACTAACGATGCTTGGTCATGGTTTACACGTATAAAAATTGGCCGTGAAAGTGACAATTTTTTTTAAAAAAAAATAAATAAATTAGTGTTTCAGTTGTAAGTTGACAATGTTTTGTCAATATTTCACCAAACATTCATTTAAATTTGTATTCAAATATCGTAGTGAAATGTCATCAATTCAGTGGCTTGCCTTACCACTGCTTGAAAAATCGCATGCATATCTTATTTGGGAGGCAAGGAGAGGCCATGAGGGCTTTACTTAGTGATCCTAAATCATAGCACAAGTGTTCATGGAATACTAAAGAATCCCCCTATTTTCAAAAAAATATTGCACCAAACTTCTTTTTCTTTCACCCCCCCTCCAATACCTAGCTTGTACCCCATGTACCCCTTTTCCTATATAAACCCCCAACCCCCTCTCTAGAAAAACCCCTCCCCACTATTTAGGCAATATATTTCCCCCATTATCACCCATTTTAAACCCCCCAATATATGAACTTGTATAGTATTGTATTTCCTCTTCAATGAAGACCTTGTGGTAGAGACTAATAGCATTCAAAATTAAAATCCAGATGGAACTAGAAATAATGTTAGCAGTAAAGGATATTGCAACAATCGATTTGATATTGTAATTTATTATTAATATATTATGAATAGTTTTGGTACAACACTATTGGTGGTCTTTCTTATGCATTTAGAGAAAACAATTGTGTTTGATTTCTATGCTTTTGTAATAGATGAGGTTATGTTTGATATATGTAAAATATTAATACTCACATTGCACATTTTAGTGTGAAATCTATAAATTTACAAACTCTAAGTCCTTTGAAGTTTTGGTTTTTTTTCTTCATGTACTAACAACATCACTTACTCTCAAACTAACAACTTCAATTTCACTACAACTACTCTATTTTCTTAAAAATTATCAGTCACTAGACACTCACTTCACTTCAATAGTTTACAAGTTTCTAAGTTATACAATCACCCTATTGGTCTTTTCTATACCCTCATCCCTGATATCTAGATGTAGAAAAACTATTAACAACTATATGTGCTCCACCATCATTAAAGGGAATGATGAGGGATTTACTCTCATTTTTCTTTGGTCTTCTCATTCTTTAGTCCATTACTCCTTGTCCTGAAGTTGGATTTAGAAGGATATTTTGAACGAATTCCAACCCAATATTAGGTTTCATGATTATCTCAAGAGAATTCTTGTATTACTATTACTATTGGTTGTGTTGGACAAAATTTGACAAGCAACTATTGGTTGTGTTGGACATAATTGTAGGTTTACATGACATGTAATTATTGGTGTCCATTTTGGCTACAAACATTCTATGATTATCCTTCATTGTATCATATTTATCATTGATAGATTACATTTCAAGGCTTTCCCAAATAGTAAGGTAGAATAGAAGGAATTGGAAAAAATAAGAATACCGTTTTAGTGTTGGCCTTAATTATCAGGTTCAAATAGCATAAGGTATTGTTGGTAAATCAAATTGCATTGATAAATTATCGCATGCAACTATTAGTGATGCTAAACAAAATTTAAGCTTTGGACAGTATATAACTATTATTGGCCATCATTTTGAATGCAATCACTCTATGAATGTCTCTCCCCACGTCATACTTATCATTCACATATTACATTGCAAGGCTTGGGTAGATAGTAACATTGAATGTGAGGAATTTGAAAGAATAAGAATGGTGCAATAGATTATTTGAGAGCCATTTGAATAGTGCTTCTAAATTTCAACACAATCTAGCATTGTGTCTTTATCATTGGTATTTGTATTGTAATTTTTCTATGCCTCATTATTATCCATTTTCAATTATGCAATCTTCTTCTCACTATACATTCTGAATTTTAATTTATAAAAATCTTGTAATATTTACAATGTAACATTCTAATTTTGTAATGTGCATAGTCTTTTTAATTTGTATTATTGTAGTTATTGAATTTCAAATCATATGCACTCCAGTATTTTATGTAAAATAAGGAGAGAAAGTAATATGTAAGACAATGTCACATTTTTATTTAATAAGCATTAATTCTATTATTTTTACTTCTTAATATTAAAATATGTTTATCTAATGAATTATCTTATTTTTTTAAGGCCACTTCAATTTAAACCACTAGTCAGCCTCAACGTTGTTTCCCATCTTCCCAATATCTCTCACATGTCATCCAACCAACCAAATTAAATTATTCTCACGGTAATTATGCACAACTTTAATTTCAAGTAATGTAGTCTTATCTCCATTACTGATTATGAAGTTTTATTGTTTATGTTATTAATAAACATAGTTTACTTTGAACTATATTAAATTTTAATATTTGTATTCCATCATTGATGATAAGCTATTGGTAGCTTTCTATAATATAATATATAAAATTTAAAAAATAAAAGTAATTAAAAAAATTATTTAACAAAATATGTTTTATTATATTTTATTATTTCAATGATTATAAAATTTTATGATATTGCTAATTTCTATAGTTAAATATCTATTAAAACAAGGTTGCAACAAAGTTCCTTCCAAACACTATAAATTTGTTAAGATTTAGTTACTAAAAGGAAATGAATGATACATCCCAAGAAGCCTGGCATAATTCTAGTTATGATTATGGTGATATTAAAGGGAGTTGAAAAAAATAGATGTTTAAGGTTTAGTGCTAATAAAGTTCTTAAGATGGGAATAATTAATTGAAGACTAATTATTTGTGTAGGTTAATTGTATTGTAGACTATAAATTCTAAAATTCATTTTATTATATAAAGTAAAATAAAAATTTAAAGTATAATTTCTAAAATAATTAATATAGATTTATAAGAGTCATTCAAACAAAAATGACTAGTTGCACGCCAAGGCCAAACTAAAAGGAAGAGAGGAGAGAGGAGATCACATGAGTTATGAGAGAACAATTAAATTAAACTATCTAAATATTTTAAATTCATGAAATATGTAAAACAATTTAATCATATCCAAAAAAATATCTAAACATAAAATATAAAAATAATTAATTAAAATCGATATTTATATGTTTTTATCTATATTAATAAATATAACGCCTAATAATCTTAGATGCTTATAATTTTAAAAAAGTCAATAATAAAATTAATATAATAAATGATAATGAAAATTAAAATGAAATTAATATTATGAATATCAAAATTTTAAAACTAAATTTATATGAACATGGAATATCATTTTTTTTTAAAGTAATTGAGTTATTTTAAAGTTTGTTCTAGTGATTGATGATGGCTTGAGGGAGCAAATTTTTGGAGCGCGATTTTTGAAGTGGCCGCACATGGACTAGTTCTGCATTTCCGTCTACAGTGGTGACGTGGAGGAGAGATCTTTGCTCCACGCAGTGTACTTTCCTTCTCCCTGCTCTATGTTTTATTATTCATTTATTGCTTCCTGCTAGTGCTTTCATTTTATTGTCCTTGCTTTTATGGAGCCGAAAATGGCTCATTCTCCATTACCCCCTGATCCTGGTGCCCTAAACTCTCCGCCGAGGAAAACCTTTGTTGAGACTGTTGCCCCTCCCAGCAATGGTATCTCTCCTGCTGCGAGATTTGTTTTAGCGACTCAGTGCGGGCGACCCGGAGCCGAAGGTAAGTGCCCTGCTAATGCCTTGAATGATATTTTCATTACACCAAATGATGAGATGTTGCATGAGATCTCACTGGAAAAATCTAGGCTAGGTTCCACCGCCATTTTTTTCTCTTGCGTGGATGTTGAAAAGTGCCCTCCCCGTAAGTTCATGGACGACTGGTTCCAGAGCTTATGGAATTTGAACCTTGGTTTAAAGATTTCTTTCTATAGGCAAATTCAAAAGGGTTTATATATTATTTTTTTCAGTAACCATGAATCACAGGTTGAAGCCCTAAAAAGGCATTATTGGACTGTTGGTAAAACATCCTTTCGTGCCCTACCCTGGTCCCAAGATGTGATTAATGAGGAAATTATTACTTTGTCATGACCTAGGTGGATTATTGTTAAGAATGTGCCTCCCTTTCTATGGGAATTCTTGCCACAGTTGATGGATGATTTTGGGAAAATCATATGCATTGATGAGACATCTAGACTAGTTCCCAATCTAGATGCCAGGATGTTGATATCAATTAAACCAAGAATTGATATTCCCCTGAGCTTGAACCTCAACATTGGAGGTGAGGTGTTTGTTTTCCCTGTTGAGGTCCTGGGGGGACTGAATGTGTGCTTTCTTTGTAAGAAGGAAGGGCACCAAAGGAAAAATTGCCCAATCATTGCTAATAGAAAGAAAAATATCACTTTTGAAGCCCCAGGTAACCTAGCAATGTTAACCCCCCTCTGAACGTGCCTAAACCTATGGAGTTATCTCAAACTCCTATGGAATCTCCCATTCCTGAGAATGATATAAGTAATAATGGTATTAATGCTAAATTATCTTCTTCCTTTGGTTCGATCCTAGCTCAAAACCTTCCCACTGAGAATGTCAACCTTCCTGCTAGTAAGCCCTCAAGCCTGTTAGTGTTTTCTTCCTTGGAGGCTACCTCCGCTAAGGAATTTCAGACCGTCTCCCATCAGAAACGATAGAGGAAAAATGCTCAACAATTAACACTGTAATGAATTTAGTCTATTAATCCCAATGTCAATAGATTTGAAGCTCTTAAATCATCATTGACTCAACCCGAAACCAGTCCCTTTATAACCTCCACTAGCTCTATTGATCTCAACACTGTTGACTCTATCATGGAAGAGGATAGGAACCCTAATTTCATTGTTCCTAATAATAGTGCTCCTTCACCTGCCATTGAACCTCCCCCTGAAGATCTCCCTCCTAATCTACCTTCCTCCTCCCTCAAGGAGTTAGAGGATAATTTGGTTATTGAGGTCATATATGCTAAATCTATCTCGATTCCTGAGAATTCCAAAATGGGATACAGGGAACCAGGCTTAAATTCTGATGGTATTAGTGATGAAGAGGATGTTGTGATTACCTCTAGCTCTAAGAAAAAAGGGAGGCCCCTCGGGTCCAAAAATAAAAAGAAAAGTGGAGACTCTGGCCTCCTTACTAGCTCCAATAAAAAAACTTCTCAATGAAGGTTATCTCATGGAATGTGAGAGGCTTAGAGTCTCCTGATCGTAAGTTTATCATTAAAAGTTTTATGGATAACCATTCTAAAATTGATATCATGATGTTACAAGAACTCAAGGCGGTCGGGTTTAACCTTGATACTGCTCTTAATTACATTAATAAGGATGCCTTTAAAATTGTTACAGATCATACCAAAGGAAAGGGAGGTGTTGCTCTCCTCATTAGTTCTAACTGGACTAATCATATTACTAATTATGGCATTTCACCATGTAATAGAGCTGTCTGGGTTTCATTTAATGTTAATAACTCTCAGTTTAGAATTTGTTCCCTCTATGCTTCCAATGATTATAATGAAAGAATTACGCTTTGGGATTGGATGACCTCCCTTCCTAGCATCCCCTGGCTCTTTGGTGGAGGCTTTAATATGATAGAAAATCCTGATGACAAGTCTAGTGTTATTCTGTTTGAATGGAAGTACCCTGAAAAACCTCATTGGGATAATTTTAAACAACACTTTCATCTCTTTGATCCCCTTAATGGTAATAAACCTGATATGAGGACTCTTTGGTTTACTTGGTGTAATTTCCAATAGGGGCCTAACTGCATCTATTCCAAACTTGATAGATTCTATGCTGACAGTAGCTTCTTTTCATTCTCTCTGAATCAATATGGATCCCCTGTTACCTCTCTTCCGGCCACCTTATCTGATCACTACCCTATCCTTGCCACGATTAATCTTAGAAACCTTAACTTGCCCTCCCATCGTGCTTACCAAAAATTTATGCTTAATACCTCCCTTCTTGGTGATCAAGATGTGGATATTGCCATCAAGATGATCAGAATTATTAATCTTCAAAACAAAGCCCTCTCCCATACCAGTAGATGGCATCTTAACATCTCCTCTTCGACCAAGATCTTCCAAACCTTTGGTCAAAAGAAGGCTAAAGACTTTAGACATGTGGAGAAAGTTGTTACTGATCGGCTCCAGTTGGCTGAAAATAACATTCAATGTCAACTTGAATCCACTCATCTTGTTGAACAAGTCTCCCATGCTAGGAATTCCCTCAGGAAACATCAACAAGTGAAGGCCAAGGGTGCTTTTATTAGATCCCAAAATCATTGGCTTCAATTTGGTGATAAAGGTTCTAAATATTTCTTCAATCTGCTCAAGGAAAAATAGAGTAAAGAAAGGATTGATAGAATTATTGATAATGATAAAGAGCTTCTTGCTAAACATGATATCTCCTTAGCCTTCGAAAACTTTTATAGAAACCTATTTACCTCTAAGGATACTGATGAGTCAAAAGTTGTTAGACATAGATGCATTGATCTCATTCCCAAATTAATCTCTGATAATGATATCCCCACCCTTCAAAACTTAGTCTCGCAACAAGAAATTACCGATGCCATCCGGAAGCTGAAAGATAACAAAGCTCTTGGCCCGGATGGCATTCCTGCTGAATTTTATAAAACTAACATAGATTGGATTTCTAAAGACCTTCATGACCTTTACCTTGAGGCTTTTTCTAATGGTACCCTTGGAACTTCCATTAACACTAGCATTATAAAGTTAATTCCTAAGGATGGTGACAGAGCCTTGGTTAAAAACTGGCGCCCTATTACCTTTCTTAACATTTCTTATAAGATTCTTGCTAAAGTTCTTGCTTCTCATTTGGAAACTATTCTCCCTAAGTTTATTTGCTCCACCCAAACTGGTTTCATCAAGGGAAGGTTTATCCTTGAAAACCTTATCACTAGCTGGGAGGCCATGGAGTGGGCCAATTCTTCCCATTAAGAGGCTGTTATGCTTCTCCTTCACTTCGAGAAAGCTTATGACAGAGTTGAATGGGACTTCATTATCATGATGTTAAAAGCTTTTGGTTTTCCTGATATCTTTTGGAATTACATTCAAATTCTGCTTAAAGATGCTTCTGCCTTGATTGATGTTAATGGGACTTTGTCTAATCCTATCCTTCTCTCTCGGTCTATTAGACAAGGTTGTCCTCTTGCCCCTGCTTTCTTTGTTATAGCCTCTGATGCTTTATACTATATTCTTAAAGACCATACCATCTCCCCTGGCGTGCGTGGTATATCTCTCCCTAATGATTCTAAGCTTCTTAACATTCAATTTGCTGATGATACTTCTCCTTTTTTAGAGCTCAATGAAAATAATTTGTTTTGTCTCAACAATAAGCTTGAGTTATTCGGTAAAGCCTCTATAGCTTGTATTTCCAACTCCAAATCTATTTTGTTGGGGTGGAAAGATAAGCCCCCTGAATGGCTTGATCAATTTGGTAATTCTTGGGGAGGTCTTAACAAGATTGTTAGATATCTTGGCATTCCTTAACAAGATTGTTAGATATCTTGGCATTCCTTTCTCTGTGAGCCCCTCTCTTAAGGATATGTGGCTCTGGATTAAGGAGAAAATTTTTAGAAAACTTAACAAATGGAATAATAGACTCCTTTCCCTTGCTGGAAGAGTCCAGGTGTGTCAAAAAATTCTTTCATCTTATAGTATCTACTACTCTTCGGTTTGGATGTTCAGCAATTACCAGATTATGGAAATTCAAAAGGCCATTCGACATTTTCTCTGGTTGGATGGCAAAGGCAACAAAAAATCCCATTCTATCAAATGGGGCTAGTGCCATCTTGAGAAAAGTTTTGGAGGGCTTGGCCTGAAGGATCTTAAACTTTAGGGTATGGCCTTAGCCTCTAAATGGATTTTCCAAGCTCTAGATGGGGACGAACCTTGGAAAGTGCTTATTAGGAATAACATTCAGAGTGGTGCTCCTAAAGTTGCTAAGTCTTGGAAATATCTTCCTTTTTGTGATCTGATTGCTGGCAAGTTCCCCATAACTGTTCGTGGTACTTGGGTTTTCAGATCCATCTGGAAGGCTTGGGAGAATATTCGTCACCATATTGATAACTCAGCTTTTGATTATAACTATACTCTGCATGGTGAGCATTCAATATGGTGGAATCTTCTTCATCAGGGTAAACCCCTTGCTTTGACTAAAGGTTGTTCTGCCATAATATGGGCTAATAAAGGTATTAACTGTATCATGGATATCTTGGAGCATAATCAGCTTATTAACTAGGATGCCCTTGCTAATAAATTTGATCTCCCTCCCTCTCATAAGAATACCTATAATCTCATTAAGATGGCTTGTGCCCCCCTCAATCTTCCTCGCAGCACTGATGTGGATTCTCACTGTTATCTTTCTTTTAGATGGCAGAATGGATCTCTCCTTACCACTGTTAAAGTGAAAGATGTTTACAGGTTCCTTAACCATGATATTTCTATTACTCAGCATATTAATAATATCTGGTATTGTTCCTTTACCCCTTCCTATTGGCAGAAAATCTTTGACAAAATTTGGAAAGCCCCCATTCAGCCCAAAATCAAATGTTTTAAGTGGCAACTTCTGCTTGACAAGCTCCCTATCAGAAACCAGCAAGGTAGTCTTGACATTTGTTCTATCTGTAGATTACCTGAAACTATGAGGCACATATTTTTTGATTGTACTTTTGCTAGAGAGGTTTGGCTTATGTTTGGAATTTGTATTACTAAATATGTTTACACTCTTGATATCATTACTAGTGTTATTGAAGGCCTTCATAAAGATTCTAACTTGTTCTGGCAGGTTCTCTCATCGCTCATCCTTTGGTATATTTGGAAAGCTAGAAATGATTCTAAATTTCAAGGCATTAGCAGGTCTCTTACTGGATTTCATAGAAATCTCACACATTTTAAAATTGCTTCACAGGTCTCCTATGTGCTAAACCTAGAAAAAAGAAAGCTACTAAGATTCCTTCGGGATGGACATGCTTCTATGTTCATATATGAAATGAAGAACGAATTTGAGTTGGCTTCTGTTGTGGATAATCAGATGGCCTTTGACGAGGCACTTGCAAAACTTATGCAAGAGATTAAAGATAATAAAAATCCAGGTCCTGAAAATCTCCATGTCTTCTCTCAACTATTGTATCAAAAAAAAGCTATTTGGATGGAAGGACCTCTTGGTTGGATAGCTTGGATCAACAAGTTTGAAGAAGATTTCTTACATGACTAGTTTCATTTTGGCAGATTATTACTTGTATATTCTATTAATTATGTAATTTGTGTATATCGCTCCTCTCTGGACTGATATTTTGATACTCTCCAAGTTGTAGGCCGAGGCCCCGCCTCCCTCACTTTTGGTGCTATGTTTTGAACTCCTGATCTTTAATATTAAAAAAAACTAAATTTATATTATAAATAGTAAAATTAATAAATACAATTACATCAATTTATTATATACTAGTACTAATTTTAAAATATAAAATTCTATATTATTAATAATGATACAATTAGTAAATAACATTATAATAGATAAATATGCATAATTAAGTATATTTTTCTAACTTTTTTTTCAACTACGAAATAAATAAAATTTTTTTTTTTTTTTTTTTTAATAATAAGATATTACTCAAAATGTTTTTACCCTTTTGCTTGTGATTTTATTTTTTGTTTCAACTATCCTAGGCAACTCCATCTTCGCATTGATCACCCATATTGGGTAAAATGTAGGGGCCGTTATGTTTCTGGAAGAATGAGGAAACCAAGAAAATAGCTGCACATTTTGTATAGTGCATAATTCCAAAAAATCTGTCCATGTTTTAGCCGATCAGAAGCATGATAGCTAATGTTATAATTTAGTTAGTTTTTTTTTTTTTAAGTCAAATATTAAAATATAATATTATTAAAAAAAATGAAATTTGATTAGCTGAAATTGAATTTTTTAATCACCAGGTAAAAGGATTTCTCTATTCTCAATATTTTTTATAATTAAATTAACTACATATATTCTATTAACCATAATTTACATGTTTTATATAACTGTGAACAAAGAAAAATACAAATCTTTCAATAAATAAATTACATTTATCAAATTATTGACCTATCCTCTTAATCTATCTACAAAACTAATGATAGCTTCATCTAAGATATGGATGTATCTTCTTCTCCAATAACTTTTGCAAATCAAGATTCCAAATAATCCCCACCACCCAATAGCAAAACATGTCATCCACTCTACATACCAATGCCACGGAATTCCTACTCCCTCCTCGGCCTTTTCTTTTGGATGATGAGCCATAACAGAAGATGATTTCCCCCAGCATTTATATGTTTTATTACCAAGTGAAAACCCACAAAGACTAGGGTTCTCAGAGAAATCAGTAGCCAAGAATGTTGCAAATTGATGCCCTATCGGGATTCTTCCACAAAACATGTTGTTAGATACAATGAAATTACTCATAAATGTGAGGTTTAGTAGTTCAATTGGAATCCTGCCATGCAATTCGTTATTTGAAAGGTCTAGGGACTCTAATTGCTCCAACATTCCAAAGCTAATTGGAATCTCTTCAATAAGACCATTTATTGATAGGTTCAATGCATGAAGACCTCTAAGGTTTCCAATTGTTGATGGAATATCATTTGATAATTGATTTCCAAATAGATCAATGTAGGTAATAAGTAGTAAAACTGATGTGACATACACCTGTTCCAATCCTTTAATGCTCACTTGGATCTCTTCTTTATAATAGTATACATCATCATGACGACTATTTAATCTTTTTACCTATGCATCCATTATAGCTATTAGATTTCCCAATTGTGTTGGGATGGGACCAGTCAAATCATTATCTGAAATATCTAGCACATGCAATTTGGAAAGATTGCTTAATTGGTGTGGAATGTACCCTTGGAGTTTATTTGACCTCAAAATAAGTATCATCAATTGAGAGAATTTTGATAGCCAAAGGGGTATATTTCCCACTAATAAATTGTCACCCACATCTAAAATTTGCAACCTAGAGCAATTTTTAATGTTTGATGGTAAATTTCCTTTGAGCATATTTCCACTGAGCTGCAATGTCACAAGATAGCTTAGCTTTCCCATCTGAGCTGGAATCTCCCCTGTCAAATTATTCTTCCCCAAGTTCAATCTTGTTAAAGAGGAGCAATTACTCAATTTGGATGGTATTTTACTAGATAATCTATTCTTTGAGAGGTCTAACACTTGTATTATTTGTAGAAGACCAAGGGTAGAAGGAATGCCACCACTTAAATCATTTTCTGAAAATGACAAGAATACAATGTTGTGTAAAAGCTTGCCAATCTGCACAGGGATGACTCTTGTAAATCCATTTTGTGATAGATCCACCATTCAATTGATTCTTATGTAGGTCTAAAGAGTAAAATGAACTTATGTTCAAGGTTAAGGGTAACTGACCTTACAAATTATTGTATGATAGATTCAACTATTTCAAATTAGGAAAATCTCCTAGCCAAGACAGAATGTTTCCCCATAGATTATTTTGAGAGAGATCTAAATTAGATAATGCATATTGTGTTGAAAGGAATTGAGGTAAAATACCTTCAATATTATAGGAAGCCAATCCCAAAGATGAAAAAGATAATGGAGGCATCCAATCAGGATCAATTATTATACGAAAGATAAACTCCAAGGCTTTTACTAGTACTTCCAAAAGTATCAAGAGAAAAATTACCTTGCAGGTTGTTGGAAGAGAGGTCAATAGTGTGCACATGAGGGAGAAGGGAAATACAAGTGGGAATGGTACCATTTAGTTGATTTTCATTGAGCTGAAGCTCTCTCAATGATGAAATGTTACACAACAAGAAAGGTATTTCACCACTAAGTTCATTACTCTCTAGAGTGAGTTGAGTCAAAGATGAAAGTTGACCAATTGAAAAAGGTATACTACCATTGAGTTCGTTAGAAGATAAAGAGTGATGAGTCAATGATGGAACTTGACCAATTGAGGGTGGAATCTCTCCACTGAATGATTTTCCACTAAGATCAAGCCATTGGAGACCAGAGATGTTGCCAAGGGAAGAAAGAACAATACCTTCCATCATTCCATAACTCATATCAAGATAGAGGAGTGAGGAAATATTTCCAATACAAGGTGGAATCCTCCCCGTTATATTGGTATCTGCCAAATCTAATGTAGTCAATTGTAGCCATTTGTTGCATGATATTTGACCTATGTCTCCACTCTATAATTGGTTTCCAAACAAGATAAGCTCTTGCAAATGAGGCATATTTCCCAACCATGAAGGTAGTATAGAATTAAGGTTGTTTGTAGCTTAAATAAGATGGGAAAGGGAGGTGAGGTTTTGGACAGGATTGGGGATGTGGCCTGATAATTGACAATAGAAAAGGTGATAAGTAGGAGATATTTTCCACAACAAGTGAAATTGTGATATTGCTATCAAGATTCAACTGTGTAGTTTTTTGAGTCAAACTCATTGACCCATGATTCATGAGTAGTGGTTCAACACAAACCCATCTCTCATGAGAATGAATGGAACACTTAGCACTCATTGGATCTAGGTGATGCTCACAGAGGTGAAGTAACCAAGATGGTGGAGATGAGAAAGGGATGCTTCCAAATTTTGACTTGTCATGTTCAACACTACACCTGCTAGAGACAAATATTTCAACTCTTGCAATTTCTCTATCCACCTTAGACTAGAGCTATACAATTCAATCTCTATCTTTTCATATCCAGAGTACTTTTCAATTTGGGCATTAGAAACATCCAAAACCTGCAAATGAGAGAGATTATCAAGCTCCAATGGAATTCTACCCTGAAAACAAGTCATGGCCAACTTGAGGTGAGTCAAGGTGTGTAGGGAGACAACATCCACAAGAATTTCACCTTAAAAAATGTTTCGAGAGAGATCTAGATGCGTTAAATTTTGGAGACCAAATAATTCTGAAAACATTAAACAATTCGATAAAGAATTAAAGAAAAAAGAAAAAAGAAAAAAGAAAAACAATTATTTATGATTATTTTCTGATATAAATAAAATATCTCTGCAGCAAAGTTTGATCTTATAATAATCAGATAGGATTTAAATAAGTGCCAAACATTATATTGAAAAAAGAAAATAATAGAGAAGAAAGAATAGAGGTTACCTCCACAACAGAAGGCAGGAGGAGTAAGAAAGGGGTAACGTGGTGTGATACGAAGATAGACAGCTGGAGAAATGTATTTCCAAGTGACTCCTGACTTTGGCAAAAACAAGATTGACTTGACTAGTTACAAAATTACATGACTACAAAATTACAAAATTTACTTGACTACAAATGAAAATCGAAAATATCTTCTTCTTTCGTATGCAACTAGAATTGTAGAAAACAAAATTAACTTGACAAGCAGTAAGAAAAAATTACAAACAGATTAAATTTTGTCTCTCTCACGTTACGAAGTAAACCAAGTCAAGCCAAGCAAGATAGTGAGTTTCGTCATTATCTCTTTTTATCTGAAAACTGTGGACAACTGGATGGCCGCCATGATTTTTCTTTCCACGCGCGTGATTTAATGTGACTTTGAATGAGTCGCTCCTTACTTTGTACAGATTAACTGTACAATCTGCCCTTTCTCAGTTCCATTGACATCATCATTGAGGGGAAGGGTAGGAAACGGTAGCTATTATAGTTAATCTAGTGTATTTTAAATTTTTAAATGGTATATTGAATTTTGATATATTTTTTTAAATTTTTTTGATATGTGATTAAGTACTACTGTTTTGGCTTTTAAAGAGTTATGACAAATACTATAGCATTTATTATATATGCAAAGGTTAATAATGATTATTTTGAGTTTATGTGTCATACATATTTCTTATGTCTCTCTTAATCTTAACTATAATCCTTAAAAATTTTGGAAAAATTGGTCCAATGCTTATGCAAAAATATCTCAAAAAAATTTGTGCTTTTGGTACCAATAAAGTTGCACGATTGATCTAATTATTAACTTTTTTTCTAACTATTTTTAGAAATATTTGATCCACAAGAGAATTTCTTGATGAATTTTTAATTAACAAAATCCAATAGACAATAGTTGAAACATGGGATCCTTTCCTTGTATACATATTTTAGATATATAAATATAATACTTAATTAATTTTAAGAGGTATTCATCCATGGGACCCTGTCCTTGATGATGTTGAAAATGAAAAAGCTATTCATCCATATTTTCAAGAGGTATTGGAGAGCAAGATATATTCAAGCTGTAGATGAAGGTGTCATTAATTTTGTAGATAGATGAAGAAGTATTTGGTAGGTCAATATAATTTGACAAATATAATATATATGTGAAATGATGTATTCTATATAAATTCACTCTTTTATAAAGAACATCTATCAAGCATATGCAATTGATTAATAATATGAAACAATTCAAAAAATAATTAATAATATCAAATTTTAAATTTTTTTAAATATGAATATATAATAAAAATTTATCAACTACTTGTCATCAGTTTTTACTATTACAACTAACAATTGAAACTTAACATAATTCAACATATATCTTAATCATATTTATGAAAAATGAAAGATAAAACAATATAAGTGTGTATACCTGACTCTATCTTGAGATGTAATTTTTGTTTTATTAATATTCAAAGTGACAATTATTTTTGCAATGGTTAGTTGTGTAGTTCATATTTAGCTTCTAACACCAAATCTTTTCTATATTGAATTAATGATATTCAGTAGTAATATTGTTGATGTGTGGAGGGAACCAATATACATTGATAATTAGCGGGAGCTTTTAGTCATGGAATGTCTATATTGGGTGGGGTTTTTGTCATCCTGGCTGCATCTCGATTACGTGTAAAATGCTTATGTACCTTACGTTGTTAAATTCATGTTTTTTTGGTGTGTTTTAGTTGATCATATCATGCTCAAATCCCTGAGAAATTTTTTGGGGGAACTACATAAAACTCTATGTTTATATGGGCAGTGCGAATTGTTTAACATAATTAGTGTAATCCAGCATATATCTGCAATCATTATCAATATTTCTTGGTGGTTTAATTAGTTTAGCTTATTCACTTGCTTTATTCTGGGCATTTGTGGCAATGTCCATCATGGGAAATGCGAACAACATTAACTCCAGCAGCACCAACTGCACGGGTAGGATTGACTATGTTTGTCTCTCATTTTTATTGTAGCATTTTAATGAAATTGTTGGAGTGATTAATTTCATCCAGTTGTATGAAGAGAAATGCAGATTTTGCATCAACTTAAAATAGGACCACTAAATTTAGACTTTGTATGGAGAATTCAGGAGGAGTTTGTAACATGAGCTTTTATTATAAGTTTAAATTTAGGTGTTTTTTACAATTATACATTTATCTTTTATATTTTTAGTTGTCTATTAATTTCTCTCAGACCTCTATAAAAGAGACAGATTGTTATCAATTTTTTTTAATCTCTGATCTTTTAGATCAATTGCTCAAGGTTTTTTTTAAATAAAAAACAAATATGTGCTTTTTGAAACACTTTCTTTTACATGACAGAAAAAAAGTTAATCCCAATATCAAAAAGAAAATTATGAAGATCTCATTGTTTGCAAGTGAAGTGATATGGATGGTTGAAAGCAAGTTCTAGAGAGAAGATTTGTAGTCTTTTCAAATTTGCAGAAATAAAAATTAACTAATTGCTCAAAGAAAAAACAAAAATCGACAAAGATACAATCTTTTTTTTGTTGATATTTCACAAGATTCATAAGATTTTGACTATGCTTCTTTTTTTGTTTAAGTCGGGTAATTAACTTAGTAAAAATAAGGTTAGGAAAAATAATTTCTTGATTCAAGCTAGGTATAGAAGAAATGTTAGATGGTAAAGGAGGGGATGTTGGCAAAGGAGACGATTTGAAACTTTTCACTTCCATAGGTTTATCATGGATATCAAAGCTTTGTTGTGCACATCCTAAACTATGTTCGAGATTATGAATTGAATTGTTAAGAGAATCAGGTTGAACATATGACACACTAGGCCATCTAAAGAGTCTCGTGTTGAAATTAGGAAATTTATATTCACCTGCAAAAGATGGTATGAAGTCTAATGACCACAATCATCTTCTAAAAGGGAAATTGTAGGAGAAGTATCTTTATGTAGAGAAGATACATTTTGTTAAAATGGTGTAGGAATAGAAGGAGAATCAAATTTAGTTTGTAATAAATTTTGGATCTTATCATCAGAAACAAGGGTATACATGATATTGTTACGAATGAACTTCATTTTTTGATGAAGTGTTGAAGGAACATTATGCATAGCATGTAACCATAGTCTTCCTAAGAGAAGGTTATAATTAAGAGCACCAGGCATGACATGGATAGGTGTGGGTAAAATAACATGACCTACCTTAACAAGCAAAGTAATAATACCCTGGGTTTATTTAGTAACATTGTCAAAGCCATAGATAAGAATAGAATAAGGTTTGATTAAAGAAACATCCACATTTATCTTGTGTAATGTAAAAGTAAATTCTACAAATATTAAGACTAGAGCCATTATCAGTTATAGTTCTTCGAATATGATTATCATTAATAAGAAAACAGCCATAACAAAATCATATTGATATTAAATTTCTTTAGGAGGCAACTCATTGGGAGAAAACAAAATTTGAGCTTTTTATTGGTTGCATTCATTTCTAATATGAAAGTTATATTTATTTTCTTAGGAGGTTGGATAGTCACATTTCTCAAGGCTTGTCGTAACACTTAATGATAAGTAGGTGAAGTTTGAAGAAGCTCCCAAAGAGATATCTTGGTTGGAGTAGAACAAAGTTATTATACTCAATCATACTCCTTTCAAATATTTTGAGGGAGATGGGGTGTAGAATGAAGCACTAGGGTAGAAGAAGGAAGAGAAGAAAGAACAATTGAACTTATAGGTTGTCTTTTGTTTCTTGTGTAATACATATGAGAAATTGCATGATAGTCAGGTTGTTGAGTAGATTTCACCATAATGATTGGATTATTTTGAGGTTGAGGGGCATCTTGACGTAGGTGAAAACAACCTTAGGATTTTCAGTACCCAAAACATGGATACAATTAACTTGAGCAAGCTCTTGATTGGTCAAGGTTTTATCACTTGAAGAGAGAGCATCAAGGAAAGTAGTAATGGTATTATTTTCTTCTTTCAAGGTATCCTCATGACTAGCAAAATATTTAGTATATGGATTAGAGACTTCCATTATTGCTTCATCTCCAAAAGGGACACCGAACAAAGGTAAGGTGATATTAAGAAAGGTATAATTTATAATGTCCTCCTCTTGCTCCAAAATATCCGTGTAAAGGGGGTACATCTTAGGAGAAGGATCAACATCATGTGCATGAATATGTCATCTCTAAAAGAAGAAGAAATGTCAACCATAATATCATCTTCTTTTATCAAGGTTTCTTCATGGGGAAGAGAATAATAAATTTTATTGTCTATTGATTCATCCCAAATAGGTGAATCATCAAGGGTAGGAACATCTCTATGAATAAAGAACACAGTAGGTGAGGAATAATCATGAATCACTAAAACTTAATCCCTAAAAGGGAAGTGATGGGAAGGAAAATAGGGTAAAATATCCTTCTCTTTTATAAAAATGTCATCATGAGAGATATACATTTTAGGAGAATGACCAACATCATCCTTCAAGATCTCATCCTTTGGAGGGAGAATCCTTGAAGAAATGTTAATAATCCCTTCTTGTGCTAAAATGTTCTCATGAGTGAGACCAATTTTTGGGGAGAGAATACTATGATTATGGATGAAATTAAAAACTAAACTATCATGATATGCATGAAAGGAAACATCTTAAAATTCTTGAAAGAGATTTGAATTTTATTTTATTTTTAAAGGTGGCAATGCCACTTAATATATTATAATATAATTTTTTACATAAATTGGCTCTAAAATAAGGAGATCCCGGAGAAAAGAGCCAAGAGAAAAACTTCATTCATTACCCCATCAAGAAAACCAAAAATAGGGGATAATGGCTAGGTGAGATAAAAAGCCTCATAACGAAAATCCCTAAATACATCATTCCCAAATGTTAGGAATTATAAAGCTTTGACTAAAACAAATACAAAAGATAGGCTCGATGGGCAAGTATAATTTCTTGAGAACATAGGAAAGCCTAAACTAATTACAATGATTAGCCCAATGGGCACATATAAATTCTAAGAATATAGGAAAGTAGATACATTTATCCCCTTGATAATAGTAGAAGAATAATAGAGGAGAAGGTCATCAATGTGTTAAAATGGGGTGTCAGAAAACTTTCAACAAACTCACTGTATGACAAAGAGGAGCCTTCAAAGCTGTGCATATGCTTCCCAGATTAAGCCGAAGATCATCATATGAAGCAACTGTAGGCACAACGTGAGTGGAAGACCTACACACATATCAAAAGCAAAAAAAACAAAAACAGAGCAATGCTCCCAGAATAATGATCATAGCATTAGCCTTCCATAAAAGCAAGGGTAGTGTCAGTGGGACCCAATTGAAGGTTCAGATTAGGTAGGGATTGAGAAGGGGCTGATAATGGAGGATACAGGAGAGATTGAAAGGAGGGAGGTATTGGGTATATTCTTAATTTTTTGAGGTTTTTGTCCAAATTTGGGTTTAGTCCTCTTGCTTGTGAATTTTTCCTGTGGTTTAGGTGTCATAATTTCTTCAAAATTTCCATGACTATGTTCAAAAATCCCTTACCCTAAATCTTGTCCTTAAAGAAATTCGAATTCATGTGAAAACCCTCAAGTCAACCTTAAGTCTTCTAATTCATCATTACTTTTTGGCCACTTAAGTTCTTAAAAGTGCATGTGACTATTTCCTTTAGGCGTTCGCTAAGTCATGTAATGTTATTTCACATCGTTAAGCTTTTCAGCGAATTGGTGAATGTGTCAAACCCATGTTAAGGGCCGTGTTCAGTTGGGTAATCTCTAAATCTTCCAGCAGCTACCTCAAAACATTCAACGAATTGGCAAAAGTGTTATCGCTCATTCTCAAGAATCATGTGGTCTCAAGAAAACTCTCAGCAACCTAGTGCAATAGTAATCACTCATTCTCAGAATCATGCGGTTAAGACTTCTGGCATGTAGCGATCTAGCAAACACCATTGATTTTCTGAAAGATCAACGGATGTGTTTTAATCTCAAAATACATTGGGTCCTACATATTTTGACTTGGCGATTGGGCGACTGAGTAGTTGTGTTACTGTCCTCTAAGTTTGGTGGCTCCGACAGTTTGGCTCAATGAATTCGGCGAAAAGGGTTATATCAAGTGTTCGCTTATTCTCAAAATAAGTTACTAAGGTCCTAAGTTTTTTGGCGATTGGGTGAACAAAGTATTTTCAAGTTCTCTTAAAAGTTTGATTATGGTTAGAAGTATTTAGTGAATGGAGAGATAAGTTCAAAAACCTTTATTTGCTTAATCACATGATGCAATGGTCAGTATTTGAAGTATCAGGAAATTTAGCAAACCTTTTGTTCACTAAGTCTCGTAATAGAAAGGATAAACCTTGTTTTGATTCAGCGAATTAACGAGGATTGTTGATTAAGTATATGATCAACGGTTGAATCTAAATCATGGCTTGAAGCTAGCAGTTAAGGAAGAATTCAGTGACTCAAAGGAAAGCTTGTTCGCTAGTTCACGCAATATGCATGTAGTCAAGACAAGGATTAAGTGAATGAGCGAAGTCTTCAGTCACCAAATCTCAAGATAATTTGACAGTTAACAGGAACATTAGGCAAATAAGAGGTAGCCTTTAGTCACTGATTCGCTAAGTATTGACTATAATCATGTTCGATTATATTGAGCTTGTTCGTTGGTTCACTGAAGGATGGGTGAGTTAAGAGTTTGATTCTGAGAATGTGCAAGGGCTTTGGTCACCAGTTCTTTGAATATAAACTAGGGTTAGCATTGTATTAAGCGATCACAAGAAGCTTGCAGTCAGTGATTTGCTAAATGGGCTCAGTTGGAAAAGACAATAAAGGAAAAGAAAAAGACCATTTCCACATGGATACAGTACATTGTCAAGCTAGAGAGTAAACCAATAAGCCTTCCAATCAGTTTTAAAGAAGGATTTCATGAGGTAAATAGGATGTTAAAGTATAGAGTAGTAATCATTGCCTTTTTTTCCTTGTTTTCAAGTTTTTTAAATATATCTGTCAACATCTTTGGATCGGCTAGCTATGATTTGAAAATTGGTGATATGTGAAATTGAATGCGAGAGCAATTAAGGATTGATTTGCAATGATTGTGGTAGTTGTACACATTTGATCCATATCGATAAATAAGCTAAGCTCATTGTTTCCTGTGTCCAAAAATAGTCGAGGAGAATTATGTTGTTCTAAAGCAATTTTTGAGCGCCAAGAAAATCAAGTTTGCAGAGATTGAGAGTAATTGTGTAGAAAAATGAGTCAACCTAGGAAGAGTGCAGCATCTTCCAATAGTGAAGCCAAGGCCAAGGGTGGTGAAGACAAAGGCAAGCCGAACTATTCAGATGAGTTCATGAAGTTGTTGCCTGGTTCCAGCCAGAACAAAACAGCTCCTGATGATGTCTTTGAAGATGTTCTAGGCCTTTGCAAAGATCCTATCATACCAAATAGCTCAGGTTATACTATTTTCAACTTCTTTTATGGAAATAGAGGTAAACATGTTCCTGTTTGAACCAGTTGGGCTTTGGGTATGGGGAAATTAGTTGTCCCTGATGTATTCTTAGATGTGGATTTAATTTTTGCCCTAGCTAGATCCTATGACCCTATTTCCAAAATAATTAGAAAAAAGGACCAGTCGCCTTTGGTTACTCTAGATAGGGGTTCTTTCATGAAAGATTTTAGTTTTTATCCATCCTCTTCTACTGAAATTGACCTGAGCCAAGAAAGGGAGAGATATAAAAGTAACATAGGGTCAGTAAAGGACCAAATGGTGAAGCACATCCCAAAACAGGATAAATATATAGCTCCCCTCCTTGCTAACATGAATACCCCTTACCAATTTAAATCCCTCCAGCACTATATGAGGCTGACTTGCTATGGGTTGTGTAGAGTGTTAGGAATTGATGGGGATGTAGAATTTTTGCTAGCATATTTTTTAATGATGATTTTGGACATCCAGAATTCCCTAGTGAATATAGACTATGACTACATCCAGTATATAATTGATAGAATGCATGAGGGTTTGATTTTTGTCAAAGAAAGAAAGAGTCCAATTAGGTTCATGTATTATTCATTGTTAATGCACTTAATTTTGTTCTTCAATATCAATATCTTTGACTTCGACATGTTGAAACCAACGTTCACCTTTGAAGGCCAGCACAATCTTGTGCAATTATGGGTGAGGAAGTGGAACTTTACTTCAAATGAGGGAGATTTTTGTGTTTTTCAGAATTTGATTATTTATCCCATTATAGGGATGCTAGGCATAAATGTTATGAGGATATCACCAAGGGTCCCTAAACTCTTAAGACCTAAGTAGCTTGTAGAGAAGTGAGAGGGAGACCATAACTGGGGTGATTTTTACTTTGGGAAAAATTCTACAATCTTGAGAGTCTACGGTTGCCCCCAGCCCCCATATTTGCTACCAAAATTTGTGCAACCAAGAGTTTCCTGTTTGGAATTCATTTGGTAGTTGGTGTGGATAGACAAGGAGCTTTTGGCCCCCCATAAAAAGGGCACCTTCACACCCAGGTAGTTTAGAATTGGTGATTTATTGATTGGAAAAAGGGCTTTCCCATAAGTCACTGCATGGTTAAATCAATTCAAGATGGTGTTGGGTTTTTGTAGACATGTGGACCCTGAGGGTTTTATTAGGTCTACAAGGTTAACCTTAATCCCTAATATTGGTGTCATTATAGAACATGAAGGCCTCGATGAAGAAGATGTAATCAGAAATATTATAGAGAATGATGAGGTCAAAAGGAGATGGAATAGGTTCTTTGATTTGAAAGATCTATCAAAACAGGTGATGGTAGCCCAACTTCCTTTTAAGGGTTTTTTCCCTGACCTTCCTTACTTGCAAAGAATTGATAAGATGATAGAGATGTATCACACATTGTCAAATCAGTTGGAGAATTTGATTGATAAAAGGAAGCCAAAAGACAAGAAGGATTATTCATCCTCTGATTATGAGGAATTTTCTGATGAATCTCAAGAGGGGAATAGCCCACCTCAAGCTGGGGACGTACAAATTACTGAGCCTATTGAGGATCAACCAGAGGTAGAAAATGTCCTAGAGCCACCATTGAAGAAGTAGAGACTTGAGGAAGGAGAGCCTTCAAGGCAAGAAAAACAAAAGAGAGTAGTTGACAGAGCATCTACTCTAGTGCCAAGTGATAGGGCCTACCATTACCGATTAAGGAAGACAATAAGGGCTGGTAAGAAAAAGGCCACTAATAAGGAAAATGAAGAACAATCCCTATGGTTAGGATTGGATATCAGAGAAATATATTAGGAGGAATTTATGAGTTATGATCAATTCATCAAAAGTGATGAATTCAAAAGTTTTCTTATTTGGAATAAGCAACAAGAAGTAGCCAAGGCCATGCCTGAAGGGGTAGAATGAAGTGAAGAAACTTTGAGGGCTCTAGCCTCATATGACCCCAGCCTTGATCCTATAACAGTAGATGAAGCCAGAGAATTGATTAGAGCAAGTGGGATGCTATTAACTCCAAGGTGGGATTTGACTTCTGCATTTATCATAGACCAATTAAGGAAGCAACCATAGGGTAGTCTGTCCTATGAAGTTCATATTGGGGATATGATCAGAGGAAGCGGCTATGATCCTGAGAACCAAGCTATTGCAATGTGGTCAATTGCCCATAGGACCAAAAAACCATCTTTGTTGAGCATAGAAGACCATATGGAAGGGAATAAAATTATCTGGAATATCCAAAACACTACTAATCTTGAGGTTTCCAAGGCAGTAACTCATTGGGCTAATTTGAATGAAGCTAAGACAATTCAGTTGTCAGAGAGATATTCCAAGTTATTTGAAAATGCAAGCATAGTGGCGAATGATAGAGACATAAAAATGATGAAGATCAAACAATTAGAAGATGAGTTGGTAGAAGTAAGAGTCGGGCTTGAAGAAGCCTCAAAGGTAGTTCCTCCTTTGCAAATTGAGGCCCCTATGTAGACAGATGTGGAAGTTCCTAAGAGACCTACAGAGGACTTGGAAAAGGTAAAATCAGATGCATCCCTGGATACTATAGCAATAATTGTGCAATATAGGCAGGGTAAGATAAAGGATAGAATGGAAGCAGTCCATAAATCAGTCAGCTTATTGCATCAGACTAATGAAAAGGTGAATGAGTGTTTAGTCACCTTAGAGCCACTTTTCAGTACATGGTCAGGTAGGAATACATTATTTGACAAACTTGATGATTTGCAAGAATACAGGCTAGATGTTGCTAAAGTAGTGTGCGAATTTTTTGAGAAAATTGGCTTAATAAGTGCTGCCTCAAAGTTTTTCAAAGGAAAGTCAAACCAAGTAAAGGTCAACCTGGCCATGTTTGATAAAGATTATAGCAAATATTTGCCTCCTATTTATGATGAAAATGGAAATGTGGTTAATTCGGAAGAATGGAAGCTATCAATGGATCAAGTGGTGATTAAACAAGAGGCCTTCATAAAGGATGACAAAGTTTTAGACATGGATGGATGTAATAATATCATTGATAGTCTTTTCAAGGTTGAGAATGATTGCATACGGTTTGTAGTAGAAGCCAAGAATATAACTAATTCTACATGGGAGTAGAAGATCAAGTCACTTCAGGAGCTACAGAATTACAACTGGCCATCTGATGATGATGTGGCAGCTTGGGAGAAGTTAATAGTAAAGAAGAAGAAGGTAGCTGCCCAAGCAACAAAAGAAGAAGAATAGAATGCACATGGCACTTGATCCAAAATTTGAGGGAGAGCATGTGTCAAATAGAGGATGATGTAAGTTAGCCAGTAATGGTGGTCATCATTCATGCAACAAATTTAGTAACTGCTCTGAAATATCCTTAGACAAAGGTGCCACCTGAAAAATGGTTGAGAAGTAGATATTTGTAATCTGTTGTTGCAATCAAATTTTGTCAGTTTGTACTTTTTTTTTTAGTGCAAGATCTTTTTATAGCCATCCGAAGCTTGTTGCATCCTTTTGAGGATTCCAAGATGGATGGTTAGTATATATAGCAAGTGTTATTTTTTTTATAGGTGGTTGAATACATTTTGTAAAAGAAAGTTCTCAGATATAGAACCGAGTTTTCTTTGAATTCAAGAGAATACTATGTTTGCACATTTTGATCATTAATACAAAGATATTGGAACTCTATTGCTACTACTTGTTGTCTTTGTGTATGGATACTTTATTTTTCTTATGCATTCAAATTGTAAGGCTCTTTCAATGCATTGTTCACAAGGTGAATATAGGGGTTAAACTTAAGTTTCTTTCAAGGGAAGAGTAAAATCTTAAGGGAGGTCACTGTGAATTAATTGTCCATGTATGAATTTGATGAAAGTTATAGGAATCAAAAGAATGGGATGTCAGGCATGCCATTTGGGTTCTAGTGCATTTGTCTTGATAGATTTTTTTGGAGATAGGGTTTGACTCTGATGCCGAAGTAGATAAGGCACTGGTGGTAGATACATTTGCATTTGTTGCCACCAAAACATATAAACAACTGATTTATTTTACTTCATTTTGCATAGTCTTTATCTGAATCATTCTGTGATAAATTCATGGATGTATATTGTAATGCTTTATAGAAGCACTGAATGAGGTTAACCTTCCTTGAGTTTAACTCACAAAAAGAAGAGGGATGAATATCCTTAAGCCACTGTTCAATATTGTTGCTTTCATAATTTCTATCATAGTGTTGTGTATCAGGATTGTTTGGGCCATACTAAGAGTTGCAATGTCTTATTGAGTCAATTTTGAGAAGGACAATATAACAGTGAAGGAGCTAATTCTCAATTCAAAGCTCATTTCAAACAGTGAATTGTTATAAGTAAACCCGCCTGAGTTTTTATACTCAAAGTGAAGAAGGTTTTTATAACCTTAATACCTTAGTGCTTGCAATTTTGTCAGATGCATCTATTGGGATTATATGAGTTCATGAATTATTAATCATCTGTAGATTTAAGCACTAACAAAATTGGTGACTCTACTGGGGACTTCTGAACATGAATGCATAATAGCTTTGTGCAGTACAGTCTATTGTGTCTTTTGTTGACTAGCATAAATATTCGATTCCCGCTTGTTAGTGGGTGGCGACTCTAAAAATCTATGTTATCAATTGCTGATAGTTGTAAAATCTTGCTAAAATTATTGTGGTATACCATGAGTTGACCAAGGTAGAGTAGGTCTTACTATAGGGATCACCCAAAAGATAATGTGGGTGATGAGCTCCATACGCCTAGTAGAAAGAAATGGTTTAGGAGAGGTCAAAGTAATGCCAGCTCCCAAGGCCCCTCTAGAGAAAGATCTCGTGCCCCACTCCCTCATGAAACTTCCTCCTCTTCTGATGACCCCGAACATGTCAAGAAGGTCACACCAAATATTCTTTCTCAGAAAGAAGTAATCACAGAAGTCATAGAAGTAGGTTATTTCCCTGTGAGAGAAACCCTAGAGCAACCAGGAGAAACTTCTGCTGCTAAAACTACTTCCTATGATTTTGAAAAGTTGAGGGAAGATGTGAGTGCTTTAAGGAAGAAAGATTGTGAACAACTTGCTAAGATTGCTAATAGGGTGAAGTTAAGGGAACAAAAAATCTATGAATTTCTCATGGAGATGCAAGAACTTATCATCAAAACTAGGAAAAATGAAGCTCAAGCTAGGGATCTAAACCAAGATGTTCAAGGTTTAGACAAGGAATTGTTTGGTGATATGGAGGTTTTGAGGAAAAAGGCTCAAGATATCAAATCTAAACAAAGTGAATTTGAGGGGATAGGCCATGTTCTCAGAAAATTGCATCCCTTTGAAATCTAGAGAAATGAGGATATTAAAAATGCCCCAAAAGAAATCCCTAATAAGGGAAAACAAAAGGTAGTGGGTGTGAATATAAATGAGCCCAAGAAAATTGTGGCTATTCGTAGTGTTCCCTCCCAAACAAGCATTGATTTGGAGAAGGCTAGAAAGGCCAAGGAAGATTTGGCTATTCAACTTGAGAAACTCAAGTTGGAAGCTACTATAGATGAAATGAAGAGGAAAATTGCTTTCCTACATGCTAATATGAACACATCTGCTAGTAGCTTAGTCCCTATCATTTCGGTAACAATCCCACCCCAACAACCTAGCAACTCACTCCCAAGTCTTCAAGGATTTCACCCTAGACAAATTTTACTTGGACAAGTTCCGAATCAAATTCCCCTTGTAGTTAGTGGTACAGTAGGGACTGTACCTTGCCAAAATATGTCATCTACCCCTCCAATTCAACCAAATATCCAAAGAAGACTAATTCATTTGGATAGATATAGGCCTTTATTCTTTGATGGCATTCCTGGTCAACCCAATGCTGTTCCCAATGAAATCAGAAAGAAAATCCCATTATTTACTGGGAACAATGTCATTACATGTGAAGAGCACCTGAAGTTGTTCACAAACAAGGTTAATGACTATGAGATTGAACATGAAGATATTATAATGAAGCTTTTTGTTCAATCACTGATTGAAGATGCCAGGGATTGGTATAGGGGTCTACCTGAGAATAGTATTGCATCATGGGATGAGTTTGTTAGATGCTTCAAGGAATAGTATGCAGAACATGTGAATTCTAGCCACATGCTCAATGAGTTTAACAATATCAAGAAGCATTATAATGAGAGCATGTCAAAATTTAATAGCCAATTCCAAAAGGCTATGTATAAATTGTTCCAAGTATTAAGACTAGATGATGTAGTCTGCCTAACCACATACTTCAATTCTATGGATGGCAAGATGTCCTATCTTTTGAGAGATAAGAATCCCCGTACACTTAGGGATGCTTTTAAGTTGGCAATAAATATTGAAAGCAACTGAAAGCCATATGGCCAAATGTACAAAAGGGATGAGGCTAGACTATGGAAAGAAACCAGGCCACAACCTGCAAGGCCATCCAAAGAAGATGATAAAATGGACAAGGGAGTTGGTATTAACAAAGACTTCTTAACAAAGTTTGACAAGGGGGAAGAAATTTTCAAGATACAAGACCACCCTATCAAAGGCAGGACAGAGCCCCTAACTTGAGAGATATGCCTTACAAGATGAATTGGAAAGATGGGAGGCCTGTTCCTGATAACAATGAACCCCAAAAGGGAAGAGATACACTAGATCCCTTGAAGAAAAACATTGCACATAATGTGGAAAATACCCCTTGGTGTGTGGCTTGTAATATGCCTCACTCACCATTTCAATGTGCTATGGCTCAGGCCTTGGGATAAGAGGCCAATGATTCATATGCAGGAGATTATGAAGGATCTGAAAAGCTTGCTATTAACATGTTCACTACTGAACTAATGGGGGACCTTTTGTCCTCAGATGATGAAGCTATTTGTCCTGATGTTGATCATAAGAGGAAGATTTTCTCAGATTATGAGCAACAAATTTTTTCTCATTCTGATCATGATGAGTATGACCATGACAGTTGTACAAATAATGTGGTAGAATCATGATCAGATGAAAAGCAGTGGAGAAAGCCCAGTGAAGAAGAGATCATAAATTTAACTATGGCTGCTATCACTCAAGCAAAATCCTCATACAATTTGAGGAACAGAAAGGTGGATAATGATCAGGGAGTCCCTAGATCAGTTTTTGTCAAGAGTCCTCTCCAAGATAAGGATTCCCCAAAGCCCAATGTTGTAAATAGTAAGGATCAAGGGTTTATGGGTGAGAAGAAAAAAGGGAGGAAGTAATTACTGATAAAGTAAAAAATAAAATTGGTAGGTCAAAGGATCACCCTGATTTTTCTACTGATTCCCCTACATTTGATATGAGACATGCCTTGTCTCAGATGAAGGTCTCCATCCCTCTGCTTGAAATGTTGAAAATAGAGGAGCACAAGACAACAGCCTTGGCCCTTATAAATGAGCAGAGAACTACTCCTGTTTTACAAGAAGAAGGGAATTTCATGGATAAGCCTATTTCAATAAATGACATCTCTGATGTATGTGTTGGAACTGTCATGACACAAGAGCCCTCTTCTATCAATCATTTCTATGTTACATTGATTGTAAATAATTTCCTTCTGAAAAATTGTATGATTGACTCTGGTGCTGCTACAACTGTAATGCCTTATCATGTAATGAAGGAATTGGGCTTACAAGTTGATACATCTAATGGAAGGTGTTATGCCATGGATAATAGGGCAGTACCTATTGTAGGGACCCTGATTGGAATTGAAGTAAAGATTGCTGCATTCCCAAAGGCCACATACAAGATGGATGTGGTTGTTGTTGATACAAAACCTCATTATGGCATGATATTTTCAAGACAGTGGGCTGCAACAATGGGTGGAAAGTTGCAACTAGATTTGTCATATGCTACCATCCTAATAAATGGAACTAAGGTAAAGTTGTATAGGGAGCCCTGTTCTTCAGTCATGATTGAAATGGTTGCTCCAGAGGATTTAAACTGCTTTGTAGATATTGATATGGACAATTTCATGATTGAGGAGATAGTACCCCAGATGAGAAACATAGATCCAATTGTGGATGAGCTGATAATGCAGCAAGATGGGCTCTGGAAAATGTTCTTTGATGGTGGATGCTCCAAAGAAGGATCAAGAGCTGGTGTTGTGTTCATTTCCCCATCAAGTATTACATTTAAGTACTCCTTTTTGCTGACCTTTGAATCTACCAATAATACTTTTGAGTATGAGGCCTTAATATTGGGATGAGATGTAGCCATAAAGCATGGTATTAAATGTTTAAAAGTCCATGGTGATTCCCAATTAGTTGTAACCCAAGTGAGATCTCAGTATGCTACCAAGGATGAAAAATTGAAATTGTATAAACATGTTGTCTGGGATAGGCTAGAATTTTTTGATGCTTTCAATCTACTTTGGGTAGAAAGATCCAATAATATCATGGTAGATTTTCTTGCTAATGTTTCCCTTAAGAGTGATGATATCACCCTCACTGGTGTGTCTATGCTAGAGGTCAAGAGTAGGCCTACAGTGCCTGATAATGTATATAATTGGCAAGTTTTCGAGGATGATCTTGATATCCTTAGATTTCTTCATGGCCTAGATTAGTATGATGGCTAGCAAATAGATTTCAGTGAAGCACAATAGTGTATTGAAGGAAAAGAGTGCATCATGGGAAATGAAATAGTGCAATTACCCTCAAATCACGTACCAAAAGGGTTAGTAGAGCTAGAGGGAATGTTCAAAATAAATGATGGCTTTTTGTCTCAAAAGTCTAACACCAAAATGGAGGACTTAGAGGAAATAAACTTGGGATCTGAAACCTCCCCACAAATGGTGTACATTGGAAAGAAATTGAGCAAAGAGGTCAGAAGTAATTTGATAAGGCTTTTGAAAAGATACAAGCATGTATTTGCTTGGTCATATGATGATCTTAAGCCATATAGAGCTGATTTATTTCAACATGAAATTCCTTTAAAGGAAGAGACTAAGCCTTTTAAACAAAAATAAAGACCCATCAATCCCCTGCTCTCCACAAAGATGCAAGCTGAGTTGACAAAATTGAGGGATGCTGGTATCATTGAGCCAATCAGGCATTCTACATGGGTTTCCAATATTGTACCAGTGAGGAAAAAGAACAGTGATATTAGGCTCTGTGTTGATTTCATGAACCTGAATGTGGCTTCACTTAAAGATAATTATGGATTGCCCAATATGGAGGCCATGTTGCATAGGGTAATTGGTTGTGAACTTTTGTCAATGATGGATGGTTTCTTGGGTTACAATCAAGTGTTGGTCAAAGAATCAGAGTAGTTTAAGACAACATTTACTACCCCATGGGGAACCTATGTATATATCTGCATGCCCTTTGGTTTAAAAAATGCTAGACCAACTTTTCAGAGAGCAATGGATGTTGCATTCAAGGAATTGATCAATGTTCTCATGGTTGTATATCAGGATGATCTCACTGCTTATTCTAAAAGAGTTGATGATCATTGGTCTTATTTGGAAAAGGTCATTCTTAAGGCCTTAGAATATGGTGTGTCCCTGAATCCTAAAAAATGTCAATTTGTTGTGATAGAAGGGAAGCTATTTGGACATATAGTGTCAAAAGAAGGAGTCAGGATTGATCCTGAAAGAGTAGAGGCAATCAAAAAGGTACCTCCACCAAAGAACATAAAGGGTGTGAAATCATTCTTGGGACAGATTAATTTTGTAAGGAGATTTATTGCTAACTTTGCAGAATTGGTCAAACCCATAGTGAAATTCCTAAAGAAGGAAGTGAAATTTGATTGGAACCTTGAAGCTCAACAAGCTTTTGAAAGAATTAAACAAGAAATTCAAGAGGCCCCTATTTTGGTGTCACCTGATTACTTAAAACCATTTTCTCTATTTTCTTTTGCATCTTTTCATACTATTGCAGCTATCCTGTTACAAAAGGATCAAGAAGGATATGAACATCCTATAGCCTTTTTCAGCAAGTCTTTACAATCTGCTGAATTAAATTATGAACTAATGGAAAAGCATGCCTATGCCCTTGTAAAGGTAGTCAAAGCCTTCAGACCATATCTAGTTTGCGCAAAGGTTAATGCTTATGTACCTCATGCTGCAGTGAAGGATATTCTAGTACAGTGTGAAGTCACAGGAAAAAGATGTAAGTGGATAAACAGGATTCAAGAGTTTGACCTTGAAATTCACATCACCAAATTGGTAAGAGGGTTGGGACTTGCTAAGTTAATGACTAAAGAAAACATGGACCTTGTCCAAGTAAATAGTACTACTATTAATGAAGGCATAGTCACTAGCATTGAAGTACAACCATGGTATAAGGATATTGTCTATTTTATCAAACATGCTAAGTTGTCCACCTAAATTGAATGATAATCAAAGGAGGAGTTTAAGACTGCAAGCTCAAAAGTATGTGTTAATCTAGGGTGATTTGTACTAGAAAGATAATGATGGCATTCTACTCTTTTGTCTGAATAAGCACCAATCAGAGAAGGTGTTGAAGGAAATGCACTCTGGAATGTGTGGAGGACATCATTCTGCTCAGTCGAAAACTCATAAAATCTTAAGGGCAGGATACTACTGGCTTGTATTATTCAAAGACACTCATTCTTATGTTAGAAGATGTGAGCCTTGCCAAAGATTTTCCAAAAAATTAAAATTTTCAGGTGCATTATTATTGAACCCTGTTGTTGCAGAAGCTCCTTTTGCAATGTGGGGCATGGATTTTATTGGAGAATTTTCTAAAAAGTCTAGTGAGGGACATTGTCACATTTTGGTGGCTACTGATTATTTCACCAAGTGGATTGAAGCCATTCCAACCAAAAGGGCAACTAGTGTTGTTGTGATTGAGTTCCTGATGAACAATATAATCACTAGATTTGGTGTCCCTGTTAAATTGGTTGTTGATAATGCCATGAGTTTTAGATCACAGGAGATCACTAAATTTTTCTTAGAAATGGGCATAGTGTTGTCTTACTCGTCTCCTTATCATCCACAAGCCAATGGACAGACCGAATCTAGTAACAAGAGTATTTTGCAAATTCTGAAGAAAACCTTGGAAAAGAATAAGAGAAGTTGGCATGTGAAATTAAAGCTAGCACTATGGGCTGATATAGTTTTTGAGAAGAGAGCTACAGGTAGGTCCCCTTTTGAGATGGTATATGGTGCAAAATCAAGATTGCCAGTTAATAATTTCCTTCCAATCTATAAGTTTATGCAAGAAGAGGATGCAGAAATTAGTAATCCATTGCAAGACATAATGGTTCAACTGACTGAATTGGATGAGATTAGGAGGGAAGGACAAAGAGAAAATGTAAAGCTACAACAAAAAATGAAATATCTCTTTGATAAGAGAGCAACTATGAGAAAATTTCAGCCTGGTGATATGGTTCTTCAATGGAATGTCAGGGCTGAAGATAAAGGAAAACACAAAAAATTTGAGTCTTTGTGGATGGGACCTTATATTGTCCATCAAACCCATGGTAAGGACTCATATTTTCTACAAAATTTGGATGGTGAAGAGCAGGAATTGCCAGTGCATGGACAGTTCCTGAAATTCTTCTTCAATTAATTCTTTTCCATGCATAATAGTTATGTATATATGTATAGGTGTGTTTGTTTCTGTTGTGTGTTTATTTCCTATTTTAGGTTAGGGTTTTGTGGTTTGCCTCCCAGAGATTCATAGATTCTTGCTATGATCTTGCAATCAAGCATCCTCAGATAGAGCCACTGTTGGGTATATTCTTAATTTTCTGAGGTTTTTGTCCAAATTTGGGTTTAGTCCTCTTGTTTGTGAATTTTTCCTATGGTTTAGGTGTCAAAATTTCTTCACAATTACCATGACTATGTTCAAAAAACCCTTACCCTAAATCTTGTCCTTAAAGAAATTTGAATTCATATGAAAACCCTCAAGTCAGCCTTAAGTCTTCTAATTCATATTACTTTTTGGCCACTTAAGTTCTTAAAAGTGCATGTGACTATTTCCTTTAGGCATTTGCTGAGTCCTGTAATGTTATTTCACATCGTTAAGCTTTTCAACGAACTGGCGAATGTGTCAAAACCATGTTAAGTGCCATGTTCAGTCGTGTAATCTCTAAATCTTCCAGTGGCTACCTCAAAACATTCAGTGAATTGGAAAAAGTGTTATCTTTTATTCACATGTTATCTGGTGGTCTCAAGAAAACTCTCAGAGACATAGAACAATAGTGATCGCTCATTCTCAGAATCATGCGGTTAAGACTTCTGGCATGTAGCGATCTAGCAAACACCATTGATTTTCTGAAAGATCAACGGATGTGTTTTAATCTCAGAATACATTGGGTCCTACATATTTTAACTTGGTGATTGGGCGACTGAGCAGTTGTGTTACTGTCCTCTAAGTTTGGTGGCTCCGACAGCTTAGCTCAATGAATTTGGGGAAAAGGGTTATATCAAGTGTTCGCTTATTCTTGAAATAAGTTAGTAAGGTCCCAAGTTTTTTGGTGATTGGGCAAACAAAGTATTCACAAGTTCTCTTAAAAAATTGATTATGGTTAGAAGTATTCAACAAATGGGTGAGATAAGTTGAAAAACCTTTATTCACTTAATCACATGATGCAATGGTCATTATTTGAAGTATCGGGCGATTCAGCAAACCTTTTGTTCATTGAGTCTCATAATAGAAAGGATAAAGCTTGTTTTGATTGAGTGAATTAATGAGGATCATTGATTAAGTTTGTGATCAACGGTTGAATCTAAATCATGGCTTGAAGCTAGCAGTTAAGGAAGAATTCAGTGACTCGGAGGAAAGCTTGTTCACTAGTTCGTGCAATATGCATGTAGTTAAGACAAGGATTAAGAAAATGAGCAGAGTCTTCAGTCACCAAATCTCAAGATAATTTGACAGTTAATCAGAACATTAGGAAAATAAGAGGTAGCCTTTAGTCGTTGATTCGCTAAGTAATGACTATAATCATGTTTGGTTATATTGAGCTTGTTCACTGGTTCGCTGATGGATTGGTGAGCTAAGAGTTTGATTCTAAGAATGCATGAGGGCTTTGGTTGCCAATTCTCTGAATATAAACTGGGGCTAGCATTGTATGAAGTGATCATGAGAATCCTGTAGTCGTTGATTCGCTAAATGGGCTCAGTTGGAAAAGGCAATAAAGGAAAAGAAAAAGACAATTTCCACGTGAATAAAGTACATTGTCAAGCTGGAGAGTAAACCAATAAGCCATCCAATCAATTTTAAAGAAGGATTTCATGACATAAATAGGAGGTTAAAGTACAGAGTAGTAATCATTGCCTTTTTTGCCTTGTTTTCAAGTTTTTTAAATCTATCTGTCAACATCTTTCCATCGACTAGTTGTGATTTGAAAATTGGTGATATGTGAAATTGAATGTGAGAGAAATTAAGGATTGATTTGCAATGATTGTGGTAGTTGTGCACATTTTATCCATATCGATAAATAAGCTAAGCTCATTGTTTCTTGTGTCCAAAAATAGTCAAGGAGAATTGTGTTGTTCTGAAGCAATTTTTGAGTGCCAAGCAAATCAAGTTTGCCAAGATTGAGGGTAATTATGTAGCAATATGAGTCAACCTGAGAAGAGTGCAGCATCTTCTAGCAGTGAAGCCAAGGCCAAGGGTGGTGAAGACAAAGGCAAGCCAAACTATTTAGATGAGTTCATGAAGTTGTTGCATGGTTCCAACTAGAACAAAAGAGTTCTCGATGATGTCTTCAAAGATGTTCTAGGGCTTTGTAGAGATCCTGTCATACCAAATAGCTCAGGTTATACTATTTTCAACTTCTTTTATGGAAATAGAGGTAAACATGTTCCTATTTGCAATGGTTGGGCTTTGGGTATAGGGAAATTAGTTGTCCCTGATCTATTCTTAGATGTGGATTTAATTATTTCCCTAGCTAGATCCTATGACCCTATTTCCAAAACAATTAGAAAAAAGGACCAGTCACCTTTGGTTACTCTAGATAGGGGTTCTTTCATGAAAGATTTTAGTTTTTATACATCCTCTTCTACTGAAATTGACCTGAGCCAAGAAAGGGAGAGATATAAAAGTAACATAGGGTCAGTAAAGGACTAAATAGTGAAGCACATCCCAAAACACGATAAATATATAGCTCCCCTCCCTGCTAACATGAATGCCCCTTACCAATTTAAATCCCTCCAGCACTATATGAGGCAGACTTTCTTTGGGTTATGTAGAGTGTTGGGAATTAATGGGGATGCAGAATTCTTGCCAGCAGATTTGTTAATGATGATTTTGGACATCCAGAATTCCCTAGTGAACACAGACCATGACTACATCTAGAATATAATTGATAGAATGCATGAGGGTTTGATTTCTGTCAAAGAAAGAAAGAGTCCAATTAGGTTCATGCATTATTCATTGTTAATGCACTTAATTTTGTTCTTCAATATCAATAGCTTTGACTTGAACATGTTGAAACCAATGTTCACCTTTGAAGGCCAGCACAATCCTGTGCAATTATGGGTGAGGAAGTGGAACTCTACTTCAAATGAGGGAGATTTTTGTGTTTTTCAGAATTTGATTGTTTATCCCATTATAGGGATGCTAGGCATAAATGTTTTGAGGATATCACAAAGGGTCCTTAAACTATTAATACCTAAGCAGTTTGTAGAGAAGTGGGAGGGAGACCATAACTGTGGTGATTTTTACTTTGGGGAAAATTCTACAATCTTGAGAGTCTATGGTTTCACCTAGCCCCCACATTTGTTACCAAAATTTGTGCCACCAAGAGTTGCCTATTTTGAATTCATTTGGAAGTTGATATGGATGGACAAGGAGCTTTTGGCCCCCCATAAGAAGGGTACCTTCACACCTAGGTAGTTTAGAATTGGTGATTTCTTGATTGGAAAAAGGGCTTTCCCACAGGTCACTGCATGGTTAAATCAATTCAAGATGGTGTTTCATGTTTGTAGACATGTGGATCCTGAGGGTTTTATTAGGTCTGCAAGGTTAACCTTTATCCCTAATATTGGTGTCATTATAGAACATGAAGGCCTCGATGAAGAAGATGTAATCAGAAATATTATAGAGAATGATGAGGTCAAAAGGAGATGGAATAGGTTCTTTGATTTGAAAGATCTATCAAAACAGGTGATGGCAGCCCAACTTCCTTTTAAGGGTTTTTCCCCTGACCTTCCTTTCTTGCAAAGAATTGATAAGATGATAGAGATGTATGACACATTGTCAAATCAGTTGGAGAATTTGATTGATAAAAGGTAGCCAAAAAACAAGAAGGATTATTCATCCTCTGATTATGAGGAATTATTTTATGAATCTCAAGAGGGGAATATCCCACCTCAAGCTGGGGGTGTATAAATTGCTGAGCATGTTGAGGATCAGCTAGAGGCAGAGAATGTCCCAGAGCCACCATTAAAGAAGTAGAGGCTTGAGGAAGGAGAGCCTTCAAGGAAAGAAAAACAAAAGAGAGTAGTTGACAAAGCATCTACTCTAGTGCTAGGTGATAGGGCCTACCATCACCAATTAAGGAAGACAATAAGGGATGGTAAGAAAAAGGCCACTAATGAGGAAAGTGAAGAACAATCCCTGTGCTTAGGACCGGATATCAAAAAAATATATCAAGAGGAATTTATGAGTAATGATAAATTCATCAAAAGTGATGAATTCAAAAGTTTTCTTTTTTGGAATAAGCAACAAGAAGTAGCCAAGGCCATGCCTGAAGGGGTACAACTAAGTGCAAAAATTTTGAGGGCTCTAGCCTCATATGACCCCAGCCTTGATCCTATAACAGTGGATGAAGCCAAAGAATTGGTTAGAGAAAGTGGGATGCTATTAACTCCAGGGTGGGATTTGACTTCTGCATTTATCATAGACCAATTGAGGAAGCAACAATAGGGTATTCTATCCTATGAAGTTCATATTGGGGATATGATTAGAGGAAGTGGCTATGATCCTAAGAACTAGGCTGTTGCAATGTGGTCAATTGCCCCTAGGACCAAAAAACCATCTTTGTTGAGCATAGAAGACCGTGTGGAAGGGAATAAAATTATCTAGACTATGCAAAACACTACTGATCTTGAGGTTTCCAAGGCAGTAACTCATTGGGCTAATTTGAATGAAGCCAAGATAGTTCAGTTGTCAGAGAGATATTCCAAGTTATTCAAAAATGCAAGCATAGTGGCAAAGGATAGAGACATAAAAATGATGAAGATCAAACAATTAGAAGATGAGTTGGTAGAAGTAAGAGTCAGGCTTGAAGAAGCCTCAAAGTTAGTTCCTTATTCTTTGCAAATTGAGGCACCTGTGAAGATAGATGTGGAAGTGCTTGAGAGACCTATAGAGGACCTAGAAAAGGTAAAATTGGATGCATCCCTGGATACTATAGCAAGAATTGTGGAATATAGGCAGTGTAAGATAAATGAAAAAATGGAATCAGTCCATAAATTAGTCAGCTTATTGCATCAGACTAATGAAAAGGTGAATGAGTGTTTAGTCACCTTGGAGCCACTTTTTAGTACATGGTCAGGTAGGAATACATTATTTGACAAACTTGATGATTTGAAAGAATACAGGCCAGATGTTCCTAAAGTAGTGTGTGAATTTTTTGAGAAAATTGGCTTAATAAGTGCTGCCTCAAAGTTTTTCAAAGGAAAGTCAAACCAAGTAAAGGTCAAGCTGGCCATGTTTGATAAAGATTATAGAAAATTTTTGCCTCCTATTTATGATGACAATGGAAATGTGGTTAAGTTGGAAGAATGGAAGCTATCAATGGATATAACTGATTCTACATGGGAGCAGTAGATCAAGTCACTTCAGGAGCTGCAGAATTACAATTGGCCATCTGATGATGATGTGGTAGCTTGGGAGAAGTTAATAGTAAAGAAGAAGAAGGCAGCTTCCCAAGCAATAGAAGAAGAAGAATAGAATGCACATGGCACCTGATCCAAAATTTGAAGGAGAGAATGTGTCAAACAAAGGATGATGTAAGTTAGCCTGTAATGGTGGTCATCATTCATGCAACAAATTTAGCAACTGCTCTGAAATATCCTTAGACAAAGGTGCCACCTGAAAAATGGTTGAGAAGTAGATATTTGTAATCTGTTGTTGCAATCAAATTTTGTCAGTTTGTACTTTTGTTTTTAGTGTAAGATCTTTTTACAGCCATCCGAAGCTTGTTGCATCTTTTTGAGGATTCCAAGATGGCTGATTAGTATATATAGCAAGTGTTATTTTTTTTATAGGTGGTTGAATACATTTTGTAAAAGAAAATTCTCAGATATAGAACCGAGTTTTCTTTGAAGTCAAGAGAATACCATGTTTGCACATTTTGTTTATTAATACAAAGATATTGGAACTCTATTGCTACTACTTGTTGTCTTTGTGTATGGATACTTTAGTTTTCTTATGCATTCAAATTGTAAGGCTTTTTCAATGCATTGTTCACAAGGTGAATATAGGGGTTAAACTTAAGTTTCTTTCAAGGGAAGAGTAAAATATTAAGGGAGGTCGCTATGAATTAATTGTCCATGTATGAATTTGATGATAGTTATAGGAATCAAAAGAATGGAATGTCAGGCATGCCATTTGGGTTCTAGTGCATTTGTCTTGATAGATTTTTGTGGAGAGAGGGTTTGACTCTGATGCCGAAGTAGATAAGGCACTCGTGGTAGATACATTTGCATTTGTTGCCACCAGAAAATATAAACAACTGATTCATTTTACTTCATTTTGCATAGTCTTTTTCTGAATCATTCTGTGATAAATTCATGGATGTATATTGTAATGCTTTATAGAAGCACTGAATGAGGTTAACCTTCCTTGAGTTTAACTCACAAAAAGAAGAGGGATGAATATCCTTTAGCCATTGTTCAATATTGTTGCTTTCATAATTTCTATCATAGTGTTGTGTATCAGGATTTTTTGGGCCATACTAAGAGTTGCAATGTCTTATTGAGTCAATTCTGAGAAGGACAATATAACAGTGAAGGAGCTAATTCTCAATTCAAAGCTCATTTCAAATAGTGAATTGTTATAGGTAAACCCACCTGAGTTTTTATACTCAAAGTGAAGAAGGTTTTTATAACCTTAATACCTTAGTGCTTGCAATTTTGTCAGATGCATCTATTGGGATTATATGAGTTCATGAATTATTAATCATCTATAGATTTAAGCACTAACAGGAGGCATGGTGTAATCTTGCTCCAACAAGTCTAGTAAAGAAAAGACAAATTGGTGCACATTATTCACACACTCTTTTGACAAGAAGTACCCATACTGTTGTAGAGCTATTTTAATTGGCCAAAAAGATTGCCATTCTAACCCATTTTTAATACTTTCCAAAACCATGTATACACCATGATTGTGGAGAACTGAATGATGATGAAAGAGACTACCAATTGGCACGGCTCTGCCCCACAAATCATACTTCTACAAGGCTATAGATATTTTCATACCCTATAGAAGCTCTAGCCTAACATATCTGTTGTAGATCAAATCGAGATGAGAAGGGGATTGAAGCAAGTCAAATGCATTAGAAAGGAAAATAGACAAAATCTAAGAAGGATAAAGGATGTGTTTTCCTAAAGGAAATAGAACATTACTCCCAATGATACACTTAATACCATGTCGAATGTGTGGATGATCACAGATAAAGATGGAGGACAATAAATCATCTTTGATGAATCCAAGGAATTACTTCTCCCTTTCCTCAATTGCCAGCAGCACTCTGAAATTCTTTGGACAATAATTCATATGGAGTGAAGAATAAGTCAAGCACACTTCCACAGACCAGCTCACACCCACCATGAAGCTTGGATGACTCATCATACTGAAATAAAGAACTCAGAGAAAAAGCTAGGACTAGTAGATACAAATGAGAAAATGACAGAGGAAAGACAATGCTAAAACAAACCAAGAAGCAAAATATATAACGGATGAAAAAACTACAATTAAGTGCAGCCTTTAATAGCTAATAATGTCACCTAATGGGGAAAGATATGAAATCCTAACTCGGCCAAAAGACATAGCCAACACGAGGGAGACATCAGATTAATAAGTAAGTGCATATAGACTACAAATAAATGCAAGGATGACAGAAACCCAAGCACCCACAATCATAATCAAGAGATTAATGAATGGTAGGCAAGGATGTCCAGCTATATGAAAATGAAAGGAAGAGAAGTACACAAACAAAAGGGCGGCTCTAATATTAAAGCAGACCATCATAAAGGAATAATAAAATAATGAAAAGTACAGAATAAGACACATCAACTAAAAAAGAAAAGGATCAGCTCAACTATCAAATAAAACACATGTGCCAAAGGACAAAAACATGATCACTATAAAGCTTAGCAAATACGGATGCTTGAACATAATAATCTTTCTTACACCCATAGCTAACTAATCATTTCAACCAATGAATAAGCAGCTATGAGAGTGTAAGAAAGCCTTGTGTGACAATCATAATAGAGAGATCATAACAACAACATGGCGATCTTTCTTATACCCATAGTTGACTAGGCATTTTAATCAGAGAGTCATCAGATGTGAGAACATAAGAAAGCTTTGTATGCCAAACATAGAAGATAAAGCATTCAGTCAAATGCAAGATCATGCCAATCTTTCCTACACTCATAGCTAGCTAAGCCCTTTCAACAAATGAATAAGTAGCTATAAGGTAATAGGAGAGCCTAAAGAGAAATAGAAAATGCCATTACCTAGAGAAATAGAGGAACCATTAACATGAGGACTCATTCTGAATAATTTCCATGATGGAAGGAAAATGATCTAACTTGTTGACTGAAGAACATGAGTCCAAGATAATTTTATTGCAACCATAATTAGCTAAAATATCTACTAGCTTATTGCATGCTCTGTAAGTATGGGAAATAAGGATTATATCCAGAGAGTCAATGAGATCAATAACTTCCTGGAAAACATATTTCAGTTGCCAATTGTCAACAGACCTATGGATGCACGCATTTATAATAACTACAGAGTCACCCTCAATATGTATATTAGAGAAAGATAATTTCTTAGCCAGAATTAACCCTTCAAGCAATGTGATAGCTTCTGCCATATTACTAGTACCAAAGTTAATAGGGGATGCCAAATAAGCTAAGACTTTACCTTTGTGGTTTCTAAGACAAACCTAGATTCCTGACTCCCTGGGATTCCCTTTAGAGGACCCGTCAAAATTAAGCTTGATGACAAGAGAGTCAGGAGGGATCCATTTAATTAAAGATCTCAATATAGGAACTTTCCTGATATAGGGGAATACAGGGCACAACAGAAGGGAGATAAGCTTCCAAGAACTTGTCACCTAACTATCCCATGAAGAGAAGGTTTCATTAGGGTTAAAATGGCTAGATGATCTATTATTAACTTGTTCAGAGATGAGCCTTTCAATTGAGGAGATAATAGAATTAACATCTGAGACTTCTTTCCTAAAAATTCTTTTGTTACGTTCCCACCAAATAGACCAAATAACTAAAGAAGGAACAACTATCCATAGACAAGCAAACATTGTGGATGAAAACAAAGAGGGCTAGGATTGGAAAAGCTCCCAAAGAGACTTAGGAAGAGGAAAGGGGATGGACAACTCATCCATGACAAAGTCCTAACATTGATGGGAAAAGTAACAATGAACAAATAGATGATCCACATATTCTTCTTGAGCACCACACAAAACACAACTAAAAGGATCAGCTCTATGTAATTTGGAAAGCATGTCACTTGTGAGAACCCTATATTGGCTAGCAAGCGAAGAGAAGACACTAGCTTTTGGGAGGATGCTTTTGTCCCAACAAAATTTGAAAGCTCGCTAGGATGTTTGTTGCTCAGCAATTTGTTGAAGAGCCTTCTAGCCAGATTTAATAGAGTAGACTCCTTTTTTGTGGGGCACCACAACAACTTATCACTTTCTTTAGACAAAAAGATTAGTCTTTTAGAAAGGATTGCCGCAAATTCCCTTGCAAGGCCACTATTTAAAGGCAGGGAAGAAGGATTCTTCCAAGAAACCTTATGGGACACAATATCGATATAGTCCACATACTCTACTAATAATTATCCCTAGAGAAGGGATGAAACTCTCATGGCTTCATTTAAAGATGCAGAAGCACTTAGAGGCGGGAAGCCATTCCAAGAGTCTTTCCAAAAAGATACATGGAGGCCATTATGAACTTGCTAGAAAAAATATTTAGTGACAACTTCTTTGGATGACATCATGAAGTTCTAGGCAGGAGAGCCGGATGGGGGATTAGAAATAGTAAAGAGATTTGAAATTGAACTAGTAAATGATCATAATAACTCCATTCATAGATTGCAAATGCAAATGAAAGTACATACAATAATGGATGGAATGAAATATTATTGTATTTTTTAATAATTTTAAAACATGTAGGGATGAAAAGAAAATTAAAAATGAAATATATCTAAATTTAATAAAACTAAATACAACAATGTAATGCATACAAATAAAATATAAACACCAAATCAGAACTAGAAATATTACAAGTCTCATTCATAAAAATGTACAATAGGTTAACCTAAGTATCTAAATGCATACAATGTAGAAAATATATGATGTCAATATTTACTACTACAATGTTGTTGGATTAATTTATAGAAAGGTAATGAGAGGGGAGGGATGAATCAATACTTCAAAAACTTATATCTAACTCTCTTAATCATTCACGAAATCCATAGCTTACATAAAACATATAAAGCAATAGCATGAAACAAAACTCATGATACAATGAATTTGGTATCACAGAAATCCTTGTTAGAGGATAAAAAGTGCGGTGAGGATGGCAACCAGAAAACTTCACTATTGTAGTAAAAATTCCTTTTTAGTTAGAGCTACAATGTAAGCTATTTTTTATAGCTTACCTTGTTAAGATTATTAACACCTTCTTGTCACTATACATTCTGAATTTCAATTTTTATAAATCTTGTAATATTTACAATGTAACATTCTAATTTTGTAATGTGCATTCTCTTTTTAATATGTATTATTGTGGTTATTGAAATTCCAATCATATGCACTCCAGTATTTTATGTAAAATATGGAGAGAAAGTAATATATAAGACAACGTCACATTGTAATTTAATAAGCATTAATTCAATCATTTTTACTTCTCAATATTGTAATCTATTTATCTAATGCAATTATCATCTTTTTTTAAGGCCGCTTCAATTTTTCACCCAAGACAATCCATTATTTCCTGAAATCAATTAGCATTAAAATTTGATTTAAAACAATTTCCATTTTGTTCTTCCAATACTCAACATGGTTAGATTCAAAGTCTAATAATTGCACAACTTTAATTGCAAGTAATAACAATCTGATCTCCTTTAATAATTATGAAATTTTCTTGTTTATGTTATTAATAAACATAGTTAAGATTTACTTTGAAATATATTAAATTATAATATGTATATTCCAACATTGATGATAAGCTATTGGTAGGTTTCTATAATATATAAAAAAAAAATTAAAAATAAAAATAAAAAAATTATTTAACAAATTATTTTTTGTTTCAATGATTATAAAATTTGATGATATTGCTAATTTCTATAGTGCAATTTTTGGTAGAACTTATAGAATTGTATGTTTCACTCCTAATATTAACAACAAAAACAAAATTATATTATTTATGGAGCTTGAACTAAATTAATACATGTTGATTTGATGTGTTATAGGCAATTCCATAAAAATTTGTTAAGATTTATCTACTAAAGGAAATGAATGATACATCTAAAGAAGCCTCACATAATTCTAGTTATGATTATGGTGATATTAATGGGGGTTGGAAAAAATAGATGTTTAAGGTTTAGTGCTAATGAAGTACTTAAGAAAAGAATAATTTGTTGAAGAGTAATTATTTGTGTAGGTTAATTGTATTATAGGCTATAAATTCTAAAGATTATTTATTATATAAAGTAAAATAAAATTTTAAAGTATGATTTCTAAAATAATTAATATGGATTTATAAGAGTCATTCAAACAAAAATGACTAGTTGCAGGCCAGGCCCAAATTAAAAGGAAGAGAGGAGAGAGGAGATCACATGAGTTCTGAGGAAAGGAAGCAAAAAGAGAGAGAGAAAATGCTAAAATGTCAATCGTTGCCTACAAAGGTTAGATTAAACTATCTAAAAATTATAAAATTGTGAGATATGTAAAACAATTTAATCATATCCAAAAAATATCTAAACATAAAATATAAAATAATTAATTAAAATTTACATTTATGTGTTTTTATATATACTAATAAATATAGACCTAATAATCTTTTAGATGCTTATAATTTTAGAAAAGTCAATAATAAAATTAACATAATAAATGATAATGAAAATTAAAATGAAATTAATATTATGAATATCAAAATTTTAAAATTAAATTTATATTATAAATGGAAAAATTAATAAATAGAATTAGATCAATTTATTATATACTATTAATACTTTTAAAAGTATAAAATTCTATATTATTAATAATGATATAATTAGTAAGTGGCATTATAATAGATAAGTACATGCATAATTAAATATATTCTTCTAACTTTTTTTTCAACTATGAAATAAATAATTTTTTTTTTTTTTTTTGAATAATACGGTAAATTTATTTCTATTACTCAAAATCTTTTTACCCTTTGCTTGTGATTTTATTTTTTGTTTTAACTATCCTACGCAACTCCATCTTCACATTGATCATCTATATGGGGTAAACCTAGCTTATATATATATATATATATATATATATATATATATATATATATATATATATATATATATATATATATATATATATATATATATATATTGTGTGTGTGTGTGTCTATATATATATATATATATATATATATATATATATAGACACACACACCAAGAGTAATCCTTCTAGAGGCGCCTATTGCACCTTGCAATTTAAAGAAAATAGGCGTCTCGGGAATGATTACTCTCGGTGAATTATATATATAAATATATAAGCTAGTGTCAGTCGTAGCGCAACATAGTAGATATTTTATGTTAAATCTAATTTTTATGTATATGGCAAAAAATAAAATAAAACCAAATTGTTAGGGAAATAATTTTCTTTTATGTTGTAAAATAAAAAATAGTATATATATTCAAAAATTATAAATTATTATAATAAGTTGACATCGGGTAAGAGTTAGGGTTAGTAGTTCATTTTGTGTTATGAGTTAGGGTTTGAGTAAGAGTTACTGGTAGGGTTAGGGTTATTGATAGGGTGAGAATTAGGGTTAATAGGATATTTTACGTTATGATTTATGGTTCGAGTAAGAGTACATTACAGTTAGGGTTAGGGTTACGATTAGAGTTATGATTAGTATCATATTTAGTGTAACAATAAGGTTTAAGATTAGGATAAGGGGTTAGGGTTAGTTATTTTATGAGGGTTAATCATGGGTTAATGATGTGATGTACAATGTTGAGTTTGGATTAATATTAGGGTTAAAATATTCATGTAGGTTAGTATGACAAATAGGGTGAATAGTCAAATCAATAATATGATTTGGGATTGATATGTAGTATTTCTTATAGGGTTAGTGATGGGCTATGGTTATGATCAGGGTTAAAATATTGGTTAAGGTTACTACAACAAATAGGGTCAATGGTCAAATTAGTAATATGATTTGGGGTACATATGCAGTGTATCTTGTCGGGTTAGTGATGGGTTATGGTTATGATTAGGGTCAAAATATTGGTTAAGCTTAGTATGACAAATATGGTGAACAGTCAAATTAGTAATATTGTTGGGTGGTTTAACCTATTAAGGGTTAGTATAACCATTATAGTTAGCATTTGACTTATGGTAGATGAGAGGGTTATGGTTTAACCTATTAAGGGTGACAACAACAACATAGTAGACATTTTACAATTTCTAATTTTTATGTAGATGGTAAAAAAATAAAATAAAACCAAATTGTTAGGGAAACAATTTGGTTTTATGTTGTAAAATAAAAAAATAGTATATATATTTAAAAATTATAAATTATTATAATAAGTTGACATCGGGTAAGAGTTAGGGTTAGAGGTCATTTTGTGTTATGAGTTAGGGTTCGAGTAAGAGTTACTGGTAGGGTTAGGGTTATTGATAGGGTGAGAGTTAGGGTTAATAGGATATTTTATGTTATGATTTATGGTTCGAGTAAGAGTACATTACAATTAGGGTTAGGGTTACCATTAGAGTTATGATTAGTATCATATTTAACGTAAAAGTAAGGTTTAAGATTAGGATAAGAGGTCAGGGTTAGTTATTTCACAAGGGTTAATCAAGGGTTAATGATGATGCACAATGTTGAGTTTGGATTAGTATTAGGATTAAAATATTCATGCAAGTTAGTATGACAAATAGGATGAACGGTCAAATCAGTAATATAATTTGGGGTTGATATGTAGTGTTTCTTGTAGGGTTAGTGATGGGATATGGTTAAGATTAGGATTAAAATATTGATTAAGGTTACTATGACAAATAGGATCAACGATCAAATTAGTAATATTATTTACGGTTCACATGTAGTGTTTCTTGTAGGGTTACTAATGGGTTATGGTTACAATTAGGGTTAAAACATTGGTTAAGGTTAGTATGACAAATATGGTGAATGGTGAAATTAGTAATATTGTTGGGTGGTTTAACCTATTAAGGGTTATTATAACCATTATACTTAGCATTTGACCTTTGGTAAATGAGAGGATTATGGTTACAAATAGGATTATGGTATAACCTAGTAAGGGTGACAAGAGAAACTTCATTAATTCTAAACTCATTTGGGGTTCATATGTAGTGTGTCTTGTAGGGTTAGTGATGGGTTATGATTACGATTATGGTGAAAATATTGGTTAAGTTTAGTATGAAAAATATGGTGAACGGTCAAATTATTAATATTGATGGGGTTTATAAGTAGTGTTAATTGAATTTTTAGTGATGGGTTATGGTTTAACCAATTAAGGGTTAGTATAATCAAAACAATGGTTAGAATTTGACCTATGGTAAAGGACAGGGTTATGGTTGTGAATAGAGTTCTAGTATAACCATTATACTTAGCATTTGACCTATGGTAAAGGACATGGTTATGGTTACAAATAGGGTTATGGTTTAACCTATTAAGGGTTAGTACCTTATGGTTAGCTTTTGACCAATGGTAAACGAAAGGGTTATGGTTACGATTAGGGTTAAATTATCACCTTAGGATTATGACATATATAAGTAATTATAATGTTAATGATAACATATTAAAGAGTTAGGGTTAGGGTTATGATTAGGGATAGGATTATATGTTTACAATTAAGATTAGTATCATATTAAGGGTTTGTATAACCATCATGTTTACCATTATAATTTTAACCTTAGGAGTACAATTAGGCTATTGAATATGTAGGGTTAGGGTTAGGATAAATTTAAGGTTGTGTCCAGTATTAGGATGTACGGTATATAGTCAGGGTTAAATCATATGTAGTGTTAGGTATACAATTACTATAAGGGTTAGGGTTATGATTAGAGTTATGATTATGGTTAAATCATATGTAGTGTTAGGTATACAGTTACTTGCACCTTAGGAGTACTAATAATCTTTGAGTTGTGCCTCAAGAAGGGTTACAATTAGTTTATAATTTTAACCTTAGGAGTACTATTAATTTTGGACTTGCACCTCTCACATTAAAGGTAAAGATTAAGGTAAGGGGTTAGGGTTAGCATTATCGCTAGGGTTAGGATAAATTAATTTGATAATTATCATTGGTATCATATATAACATTACCATTTAACATATAGTCAATGGTACATACATGGTAACAACTAACTTGAACAGTTACCAAATTACTTTAATTATAATGGTAATGATAATATATTGGAGTAGGGTTAAGGTTACGATTAGGGATAAGATTCAATGTTTACATTTATGATTAGTATCATATTAAGGGTTAATATAACCCTCATGTTTTGGACTTTCATCTCTCACATTAATGGTAAACATTAGGGTAAGGGGTTAGGGTTAGCTTTAGGGTTGGTAATATTGTCATGTAAGATTAATACTTACTATTATATTTAGGCTTACAATGGGGGTTTCATGTTACATGCAAAGTTAGGGTTACGGTAATCATTGTTGTTAATTTAACATCATGGTATGGGTTGAGATACAATTTTATTTTAGTTTCCATTGAAGATTAACTTTTAATAGTTTATTTTATATAGTTAAAGGTTTTGGTATAGTTTTTTAACATTTTTTAGGGTTAGGATAGAAATAGTAATGAATCGGATGTCCTTTATATTTAATTCCTCACATTTAATTGGTATATTCATTGAAAAAATAAATATTAGAAATACAGAGTTGAACAAAACATGTTGCAAAATGTTGGAAGTATAAGGGTAACCATGATTGGGAAAGGAAAAAATATATATTCACTATCTTGTTCATGAAAATTACAAACAAAGATCAAAGGGGAAATATAAGTCCCACTACAACTATTTAGATAATTAAGAAGTGTGAAAGCCAATATAAGAATGATCTAAATCAATAACATTTCTCCATAATGATGCAAGTACATCACATATTCTTCAAGAATAAAGTTGGTATTGTGAACATTATTTGTACAATGATCATAGTATACTTATTTCATCATTGATGGAAATACATCCACTTTTGCAGATGTCTCGCACAAAACTTTTGAAACATCTTCCATCTACATTATATCTAGTTCATCAACATAGTCAACTGATAATGCTGCATTCTCCAAAACTTTGATTATAGTTGTGCATGACTATTGAATGATTTGTGTACACTTGTCAAATTCACTCTCAAAGACATCATTTGATGCCACTGAAGCAAAGGGGCTTGTAACCATGATGTTGGAACCTCTGTCAAAGGTAGCCATAGGTGGAATGGTACCCTGTAAAGTTTTAAACAAACATCAGTATATAGAATTAATTAGAATAACCATTTTGCATTACCATTTCGAACTCTAGATGCTACCTATAGTGGAATAGTATATATGATTTTTTAGATTTTTTTATATTTAAATTAAGAAGAAGTTGGGTTTCCAAACATGATATAAATTAAATATTATTCATATATATTTAAACAAAAGAGAACACAATTTTGAAATATGATATACTAATTTATTGCATAATAATAATTCAGAACAATAATGACACAAAGTAGGAGATTAATTAATAATGCAATATTTAATAGCAATACAACATTACAATACATCATTGATTTTGAAGACACTTGAGTCTAATTTCTTGTGCTTTTCTATTGGAAAGTTGTTTCCCAGTTTTCATTTTTTCATCGTGGTCATATGTGAATGGTGGCATTACTCTCAAGCTTTCTAGAGACTTTACATGAGATAAACCTACACATGTCAATCCTACTCTTTCTCTCGGGCCTATCTCAACTATGGCTTTGGAAAGAGTTAGTCCCTGAGATTTATGAATTTTCAATGCCCATACCAACCTTAATGGTAACTAAAAGGTTCTACCCCTCTAGACTGGTGATATTGGAACTATTCTTGGATGATGGTCATCATATGGTATTCCAGAATAATTATCAAATTCAATCGTAACATAACCAGGTGGTTTAGGTGGGGTGGTCCCTAGTTTGTACATAATATTCTGGATATATCACATGGATCCATTGACAAGACTGCCTTCAATCCATATATTTGTGGTTAATATGACCCTCTAATCCTTACTAAACAATAACTCTAGATCAAGTTCTTCATTCGAGCAATCTTCAATTGTATTATCATCCATTCCTTGACTTAGTTGCAAGGCTACATGCAACAAGTTGCCTCAAAAAATAAAACATCCTCAAGTTATGTTTATGAACATTGGCATTTGTAGAGAAAAAATGCACTATCTTGTCAAACTCATCATTGGTTGTAGCATCTAACCTCACAGGGGTTCTCATCGTAAGCAAGTTCCAATCATCTAAGTTTGGACTTTCATCTCTCAGATTTGTGAGAAGTTGATGAAATCTTTTTTGGTGGATGTTTTCTCCATCTTACATAAATATTTTATCTAATGTAACCACTATTTTGAATTCTTGCCACAGTAACTTCGCCTACTTGTTGCAAGCATATGCCAGCTTATCATTGACTGGAGGCAACTGACCAAGACCACCAACCAAAATATTAGATATACCTAAAATAAAGAAAGAGAAATGATTGGAAGACTATCTATGAATATTACATGATTGTATTTATAGATGAGTTATATTAATAAATATTATAGCACAAAAAATAGCTTCATTAGAAAAAATGAAAGTATACCTGCAAAGCTTATGTCAGCACTTTGTGGGAAGGCTTTTCTGAGTTGAGAATCTATATTTTCTAGCAAGTTTTGACTAATGAAGCTCATTTCACCAATCAAAATATACCTGATATGGGACATTTCTTCTTGCAAACTTGTAATTCACGTCCCTTCTAGCTGAGAAAAATCTCTAATTGGCATTCTCAACTTTGAATGAATTGTAGAAGCTCCTATATTAAAAGTCACAACTCATGTTGGTGCAAGTAATAGAAGCGGAGAAGGACTTGGTAAAGCTTTAGTCTGAAGAATTTGACCGATGGCACCAATTAGATAAGACTTTCATGTTCCCGTTGTTCCTTGAATTATCATAAACAAAGGCATCCCGACCTGATTGCCATGGTAGTGTCTCATAATAATATCAATTGTCTTTTGTTACTTCTCACTGAGGCTTGTAAATTTGATGCATTGTGGGATGTCATCATACATGAGATGTCCATGTTTCTTAGTTTCTCCTATGAAGTTGATTGCTACAACAGTATGCTCTTCACCTTGATATTCACTACACCAGTTTGTATTTCTATCAATATCTTTTCTTCCTAACATATCTATCTCAAAAACCTACATATGTTGATGAAGATGTAATCAGGAGATGATTTCTCATTCATGCTCTGCGGTATTTTCTTGAATAGCTTCATTATCTTCCACTTCAGAAGAACTGCTAGGATCATCATTTCCTATAGGTGCTACTCTTTGAACATGCCAAGGATTATAATTGAGTGATTCCCATTTTCCTACTATAGTATCATTATCATGACTAATGTCTCTTTCAATATTATGAAAAGGTTTGTATAGTAACAACTCCGATAAAAAAAACTCCACCCATTTACTTGAATCACGTGGAGGAATGGATAGAAACCTAGGTAAAACTCTGACAATAGTTGTCTTTTTCCTTGGCCCCCATTTGTTGTCTCCTCTTTTTCTAGGATTGTAGATCCAAGATCTGGCTACATAAATTAAGGTGATACCTTCCATATAGATTGGCCTCATTTTATAGCCATCTATAAAAGATTTTGCATGTTCTTCATTAATTTCCTCATTATTTAGTGCTACAGGTTTGAAAATTCATGCAAGACATTTAGATTAACAAACCTTCTGCTAATCTCAAACAATGGAAGCTCTAGCAACATATGATATATTTTTTGGGCTCCAATATCCCTCTATATAATTGTTTTCATGAGTAGCTTTATGTATGCTTACGCAGCTAAATCATCAGGATTTTCCAGGTTTGACAATCGCATCAACATTTCAGAATAGGTTTCTGAACTTCTCTCAGCTTTTGCTGCATACTTTGCAATGTATTTAATAACTACATTTTTTGAAAGAACATGTTGCCAATCTATATTTTCCCTCCATAGTTGTAGTATGTACTGATTATGTGAATTCACTCTATCATCATTTCTAGCAAGCTCAAATTTTCTTTCACCTGATTCTGTCTCCTCACATAACTTGGATCCCTCCAAATTCAATGGTGAGGGAGCATTGTACCTAAGAGAAAGACAAGTGAACATCTATTTTGATTAATTTATGGGAATATTTAATATATAATATTAATGTATTCTATATATTATTTGATGAAAGAATTACCTAAAAACCATTCTTCCCCTTTTTTACGCAAACATGCACCCTCCTTATAGACTGTGAGTCGTTTGACATAGTTGACTATCTCTTCATAGTCATGGTCAATATCCATCTGAGCTAGTTGTACACTATTTTTGAGACATAGATGTTGACCAAAATGTTGGAAAACCTACAAATGTTTGCGAAGAATATATCATATTAAAATTTTATAATAGTTTCTTATTTTTCATACATATAAACATATAGGGTAAGCATCATGTTATGTATATACATATGATCAAATGACTTAAAACATACTTGTATATTTATTTGATGATGATCATGTCTATGATTCCATGCATGAATAATGGAATGAAAATATCTCTCAATAGTTTTGCATTCCTCCTCATTTGACTAGTCAATAATGTCCATGTTTGATGCTCCTTTGAGCCATAAAAATCCATGTACATGAGGTGAACCCCTATGTTGCCACTCATACCTACACCAAAAATCATTGACTTTCATACATTTTTCAAGTATTTCTTTCTTGAACATTGTATGCCTTAAATGCATGTAATGTGCAACTATATGAGGATAGTCAATGACATTTTGTTTTCTCCACTTTTGAGCCTCTCGTGGATTAGTTGGTGGTGTTCCCGGCATCAGTGCATGCAAATCAAGCCACTGCATATCCATTCCACTTAAGGTGAAGAAAATTGTAGGAGTCCCAATTTGGTGAAGCATGTCTATTAATTTTTCTCTACATTTACACCAATATGATCTTGTTCCTCTTAGAGTTATTCCAAATCTCATCAACCTATCTATCGAATTATTATGTGGCATATTTTCCATATGTTCTTGTAGCTCATTGATGGTAATTGGCATGTCTTGAAAACTCCTTTTTATGAATACAACAGATGAATTTTGTGCATGATGTCTCATTATTATATTAATCATGAAACACCTAAACCTTGGATGTTTACCAAATTGATGATCCCTATATCGCAACAAATGCTTCACATATTCATGTAGATGAATTTGCCTCATTCTTGGCTCTAACCAATCACATCTTCCATCAGGAAACAATGTTGGAAATGCCATATCTATCAATCTTGATATGACATATTCATTGATGGGAGATGCACTTATAGCTAGCCATTCAATTAATGCAGATAGAACTATCTTAGGATTGTTAACCCATGCTTGGATTAATTCCATTTCTCTCTGAGCATTAGGTGGTTGTGAAGCCATAAATGTTGTATGGTGAATTAAATTACCTTCATCTATCTCCATGAGTGGACCCACAAAAATGAATTCATTTGCATCATAATCAAATTCCATGTGGACTGTCCTCAATCTATTAAAAACATTTTGATCAATATTTCTAGGCAAGTCATTGAGAGCAAGTTCATCAATTCTAACATCTATATAAAACTTCTCATGGTCTACTTTGTATTTCAATGCTCTGTACACATGATCCCTATTTACAGTAAATTTATAACGTGTACCATGTTGATCCCTTCTGTGAATAATAATAATTGGTAAATGCTCAATTTTATGTGGCAAAACATTGGTTACTTGTTCTACATGTTGAGGGAAACTTATAGTGTGTCCTTTATACTTATATTGACCACCAGTTGCATGTGTAACTTGTAGTATAGGACTAACACGTACAATCAACATCTCTTCAACCTAAGTCAAATTTGCAAGCTCTTTTGGTTGAGATCCAGGGTCCATATGTTTGAAGATGAAAACCTGTGAGTTCCTCTTTCTTGTCTACACTTGTTGCTTATAGGGCCTTCACACATACGATATACTTTCATTACAAGATATGATTCTTGACAAACATGACACATTTGACGAGTGTTCAAACTATCTATCTGATGCCTAAACTACATTTGGAATCTTCTAAATTCAGTTTCAAGCATACGATTTGGGTTTGACATGTTTTCCATAGTACCTTCCACATCAACAGTCATTTCGATTTGATTTTCATGTTGTGGCATTTGTAGAACACGCTCTATGGACACAGAGTCTTCATTTTCAACATCTAACTAAATGTTTCCATTAGGCAGATTGTTATATCTATGACTTGGTTCAGGATCATCTTGAATCACTTGACGCCCTTTATTTTGAAGGCTTTGAAGATAAGTTCATTGATGGTTGTTTATTTGAACATTTCTTTCATCACTATTTTCAGTTTCTAATTGTTCCACTATTACATCTACCCTTTTTCTATGAATTCTTTGTCTATCAGCTTCATTACGCCTTACCCTATGTTGTTCTCTTTGACTTTCTGTGAATTGTTCTTGATGACATATACGAGACTCTCTTCTATATTGTCTTTGATATTCTCTTCTTGCTTCCTCTGATCCAAAGTTCAACCTTGGTCTCACCATATCTAGTATGAAATAACATAAAATTATGACCTAATCAAACTTTACATTATATATATGTAAAAGCATTGTAATATTTAGAAATAAAGAATGTTATTTGTCAATTAATATGTTTTTTATATATAGAATTGAAAGGAAAATACCAATTTATAAAACATAGAAATCTAGTTTTGATAATTTATGTATCATGTTTAAATACATATTTATACATATAGAATACAAATTATGAAGAAAAAGACAATAACAACACGTTGAGTGTAGAAACCATAAAAATTATAGATACATGCAGTAAATTAGAGCCAAGATATATAAGAATAACAAAATAAATTTTTTTAACAATAATTGATATACAATGACCATTGCAATGGTCTAATGGCCATTTTGTGAAAACATGAGAATACACAATCTCTTATTTGACATAATAAACAATGAAACCCAAAAAATATGTGATCCCATTTGGATCTCAATACAAACATTAATTGTGAACATTTCAATTCTAGTATGTTTGCCTCCATCTTCCTCTAACCTATTCTTGCTCTGGTCATACGTGGCCACATGAATATGGCTTCAAAGTGTGAGAGTCAGGAAAGTACACCTCAAAGAACTCTACTTGACTAAGTGGTGAAACAAATCTGTCAACAGTCACACCTAACCACCAACAATCACTGTCTAGTACTTCTACTGCAAAACCAGGAGGTACAAATCGAGGCAAACTATTGGTAGGTGGAATAGGTCTCATATAGTCTACATATACCTCTTCAACTAGGGGCTCTCGAGCCCATTCATCAATTATGAAGTGGTGATATTTCACACAATATTTTGGCATGTCTATATTGTTTACAATATCTGGGTGACCCCACAATAGTGGGTTACACTTTTTTAGACATGTTGATTTTTGCTGAAATAATACATTTTTAATAAAAAATGATGATTTAAGCCTTGAGAGGTTCCATTTGAAGGAATTAATTACAAATGGTTATCTCAAAGCCTCTTAGATAAAAAAAACAAACATTAATATAACATTTATACTCCTCAATCATACCTACAATGGAGTATCCTTCACACCTATTAAAATGCTGACAAAAAATCATTTTGACTTTTTCATTTGGCAGATCAAATGAATCCATTTGACAAACCTATCTATGTAGTAAGGTACTAATGAGAAATATTTTCCAATGGTTATAATGTGTAGGCATACTTCCAGTCCCCCAATTTTAAACTTTTAAAGTCACCTCCCATGAAAAGAAATTCCTCTAATGTGTTCCCAGATTTCACTTACTATATTTCTATGAAGGTTGAATTGTTTCAGAGATCAAAATATGCAGATGTGGAAATAGAATGGTGAAAATCCGATCAAGTTTTTTTTAAAAAGGCAGAAATTTTATCTTCTCCTACGCTTTTCGCAGTCAAGTTGGAGTTTTTGGCAAAAAGGAGTAGGCGTAGCGGAAAACTCAGTTTCCACTACACCTTTCGCAGTCCACTTCCCATTTTCTACCTAGAGAAACCCATGTCACATTTTCTGCCAATAGAAGCTAAACTGTAAAATTCTCAAATGATTATCACTGTTGCAGATAATTTTGATAAGATGAAGATTTCAAATTGTGAAGGAGAATGTTCTTGAAATTCTGATGTGGGATGTGATCCTTCACAGCCAAGTAAAAATAATGAAGTTCGGCTAGTGCATGGTGAAGCTAAATTTGGAATTTCGAAAGTGAATCATAATGGGCATAAAGTGACAGGGGATGGTATAGGCATGTCATAGTGCGTGAGCTTTAGGTAGAGACATTAAAGTTTAAATGAAGATGCCAACACACAGAATATCAATGGCAATTACTTGGTCACTCTGACATCAATTACACCTAGATGACATTTGATGATTTGAGCATTGAAAGAATTACCTCTGCCCTGAGTTACACTCCACGAATCATCGAGCTCTGAGATGGAATTATGAATTGTTAAGTGCTCGGTCAAGTGCAAAGAGGGTTGAGCTTACTCGTCAAACATACAATGAAGGGAATCCCTCATGGCCCACATAATGAAAGACCGAACTACATCTTCACACAATAAATCCTGCTCAAGCATCGCAGCTAAGTCATGAAGACTATCATGCTAAAGGAGCAAACAAAGAGTCTAATCAAAGCCCAAGTTGTATTGAGACATCATGTCTAAGAGAGTATTCCATATAATGTATCGAAAGCAATGGACTTGGCTTCCATCACGTGACAAAGGAGTTGAATGCCTAATCATATAGATATGCTCGATGAAGATAGGTAAGATGGGATTAAGTTCACAAGATTTTTAGGCTCTTCTAAAAAAAACCGATCATCCTCATGCTCGCAGTCAACTTTGGATGGATTCATTGAGCCTTGATTTCAACAATAGGGCACTACCATGACAGATAGGCTCGGGCTATGGAGGTAGCAAAAGACACAGTGAAACAATTGAAGCTAAAAATTGAAGATATGTTATGGCTTGGATGGATAGATACTTCTTGAACACTCATCTTGAATGGTATAAGTATTTGATTTCCTCTGTCTTGAGATGGGATCAAGAAAGTACTAGGCGAGGTTGGACAAGACAGGGTTGGCCAAACAGCTCATGGAGATGATGGAGTCCTACCCAGTCTCACTACTACAATCATAGATGCCTTGATTTCTCTAAGATGTTGAATAGCTCAGGTTTTGTTGATACACAGAGATCCCCAAAGTAAAGGCACTCCTCACATAAACAATTTTCACATAATGGAACAAGAACCAGATAGATGTGAAGATGTCAATTATTGGAATATGAAACATTCACAGTTAGAGATAGATCTTATCCTATCAAAGATATGAGAATATATGTAAAACAACGATGATAGATGGAGAGCTTGGCTAAAGCATTCTCTATTAATAGTAAAAAATGGACAAGTGTCATCTATATATCTTGGGGAGTTTCACATTTAGAAATAAAAATAAACACTTGCAAGATGAGAGCAGAAACTCAGACTGAATCATGGCCGGTGATGGGATTGAATTGAGCTTGAAAAGCCATGGTTTACAAAGTTCCTGTTAGTTCCAATTATATTCGGCAGTTGTGATCTTGAAGAATTGCTGCGAGAACTTAAATGGAGTCTCTTCATCTCATGCTCTCCTCCATCATTTGGATTTGCTAAGTTAGGCTTACAGGTAGATTTTTGGTGTCAAGGGATGAAAACTTCTAGAGTCTCAAGGAAATGAATTGAACAGAGGATCTGCTCACTCATACAGAGAAGCGGCAATAGACTTGTGAATGCTTAATGTAAAGACAAAGCCATAGGTCACGGGAACTTGATACAAAGACATGGTTCAAAGAGATTCTTTGAGAAAGCGAAGACAACATCGAAGTGTGTTGTTGCAAAGAAATCTTTAATACTATTGACTCTGAAGAAGTCCATTTTGTACTGGGAAAACAAGGGATGCAAAGCTCCATTCACATGTCCCACACTCACAATATTATCCGAAGGAACCATAGTCAAATTAAATGATGAAGGCCATGATGATTTTGAATGCGTGAAGATAATTATGAAACAATAGAAGCACAAAAGAATTCATACTCAATTGGTAGAAGAAGCACAAAAGAATTGGCCATTCGACACACAAGGACTCATGGATTCATTTTGGCCAGTGACAAGGGATTCGGTGATTGCCAAATGAAAGTGTGCTATTATCAAAGTCATGACCATGAGAGCCTAATCATCAGATACTTGTGGCATCTACACATAGGTGTATGTAACAAAAGAAATGAAAGCCACGTCAGTAGGAATTGACTAGTATGCACATAAAAGTGACGGTTATATAATGACGAGGATATTCTATCAAGTGCTATTTTATTGGATGGAAGATAATATGCCTAAAATAGATAATCTTTCATTTTCACTATGAAGGGTGAAGTATTTTCATCCAGCTAACATTAGACATATATGCTTAATGGTGTTGAATAGGAGTATACAGATGGCAATCCCAAACTATAAAAGTCTCTAGTTGGACGCGAAGGATCAGATATATAAAATTGCATATCAAAGTAAACCTTTAGAATGAAACTGATAAAGATAAAGAAGTGCTAGCTCATAAGGTGATTAAAGATCATTCCCAATAGAATAAAGAAATCAAAGGAAATATGGAAATTTCAAAAGAAAAGACCGCAAGGGCTGAGAAAGATTAAAACTAAAAAGTCACATAGAAGTTTCAAGAATCAGTTTTGGAAACTGAAAAGACACAATGTAAGGCAACCGAGCAGTTGCTAGTGAGGTTTATTTATTTTAAATCTTTTCCTAAAGGAAGGGTTCTTCTTTTCTACAAGAAAAGGAAGTGTTGGAGTAGGGGGAAGACATCATTTCATTCTTGCATTTCATTTTAGGCATTTGAGATTTTTGTTCTAGTTTTGCAATAGATTTGGCAATAAGCTGTAAGAAAATAAAATCATTGAATTCTTATTTGTTGTGTTCAATACAAAGAGGGGTTTTATTCTTAATCGTAGAATTTGGTTATTACTTCTCTATTTATAACCAATCATAGCATTGTTATATTTGATTTTGGATATTATCTTGCATGTTGTGTCAAATGATGAATGCTATGTAGATGAGAATATTTACATGCATTCATATTGCAAGAATCTGAATATTAAATCTTCATTCCTTCATTGCATTCGCATAATCTGCATTCATATTGCATTACCAATGTCGGGGAGTCATAGGAAGTGTGAATTCTCGAAGTTGGCTAGGTTTAGATTTGATTTCACTACTTGAGTTAGTTCTGTCTAGGGCTGGCTTGGTTTTCCTCTTTCGTTCTCAGGTTAAGAACGTTCCCAATTAGTTTAGGATTAAGAAAATTCATTGAATATCATTCATAAGGGAGCTATACCTTTTAATTCAGAGGAAATATACCAACCTGATGATAGATTATCCAACTATTGGTATCTGATCATTTCTTTCAGATTTGGGCATTTGAGAGTTAAATCGGGAAATAACAATCTGTTTACCAACAAATTTTTGGTGACTCTGCTGGGGAAGTGGAAAAAAAGATTAGTGTTAAAGTTTTACTTCCTGAGTTTATTATTATCTCTATTGTCTAGAGATTGGCGACTCTGTTCTAATTTTTAGAATTTTTGGTCAAGCAGTCTAGTGCTCTCATTTTTAGAATTTGGGGTACCTCCCCTAGGATGGAGGTTGCCGGCTCTATTGAAGAATCCTTTCTGAAATATTCAAAAATTTTAAAAGATTGGATTCCAGAAAGTGATGAAGATGTCTCAAACATTTTTATTTTTATCCCAGGATTCAAAGATCCAATTCAAGAGGTTACGAAAGATGTGGCAAGGAGTGTGAATTTTTTGAAGGCTGCCTATGGCTCTTTCCTCATCAAGAAGAAGCCTTCTGTGCAAGAGCTAAAAGAGAAAGAACATGCATGTGAAGAAGAAGAATCAAATGGAAACCAAGAAGATGGTAGATATCTTGACACCTTTCAATTGCATATAGCTCCTATCTTCACACCGCCTCCAGTAAATGCTAAGAAAGAGGTGAACTCTTTGGACTTCCCATTTCTATTTTCATGTAATGAAGATTTTAGTTGCATTGTTAATAAAGATGATCTTAGTTTTGAATTCAACCCCATGGTAATAGAAGCCAGTATTCAAGATGCATTGGTTTCAGTAGTACATTATGAGAAAATTCCATCTCATGAGATGCAAAAAGAGTCTTTAAGTTCTGATTTTTCTGTTGAGTACCAAGATGAAAGTGTGGCTGAAGTTGTAAAAGTTAAAAGGTTGCAGCAATTACTATCAAGGGTTTCAACAAATACATTATCTTGTGAAAGGGAAGTCATGCTTCATCTCTCACTGATCATTGAAGAAAGAGATGCTCATGTAATATCTTCAGGTATTGACTTACCTTATATCCCTATTTTGAATGAATTATCAAACTTAATTTGTGAGAAGAATGATGAAGTTACCTCAGTCAATATTTATCCTAAAATTAGAATATATGCCCAAACTTTGAGGCTGTCATGTATGATGAAAATCCTTTAAATATTGACAGTTTCAAATGTTTAAATAACAAGGATAATTAGATGTTTCCTTTTGGGAAGTTTGATAGTTGTTTGTTTCATTGGAAACTTGAGAATGATCTAAAATGTCCCATACAAAAAGATGAAAGAAGATCATAAATTTATGATGAAGAGTGGCTGTTTGGAGAGTGCTTTTGGCTTACTAATCTCCAGCATTATGATGGTTTTGCTCTTAGAAATGAAGAGACTATCAGAGAGCCTTTATTTTGGTTCAGCTTGTTGAAGCACAATCCACTTTACTAGAAAGGCTCATACTTCTCTTTGCAAGTCAATGGCCATGTGAGTCACCCCTGCTCTATTTTCTTTTGGTGAGGTCTCTTCATCTTTGTTTGTAAATGGTTTTGCTTCTGTAGTTTTGGTGTGCTTAGCTTAGCCTTTCCCACTTTCTCAGTTATTGTTTTGCCTTGCTCCCTCTGCCCTCCCGACAATCAACTCATTGTCATTCTCATTTTGCCTAGACTCTATAGCCCAATGGATAAGGCACTTGTCTTTTGCAAGAGATACTTGATTCTTTATGTACTTTGCAGCACATAATCCCTAGTCAAAGCTAGCTGTAGGCGTAGTTCTAGTCCCCCAATTTTAAACTTTTAAAGTCGCCTCTCATAAAGACAAATTCCTCTAATGTGTTCCTAGATTTCACTTACTATATTCCTATAAAGGTTGAATTGTTTCAGAGATCAAAATATGCAGATGTGGAAGTAGAATGGTGAAAATCTGATCAAGTTTTTTTTTAAAAAGGTAGAAAGTTTATCTTCTCCTATGCTTTTCATAGTCAAGTTAGAGTTTTTGGCCAAAAGGAGTAGGTGTATTAGAAAACTCAATTTTGGTTGCACCTTTCACAGTCCATTTCCCATTTTCCACCCAGAGAAGCCCATGTCACATTTTGCGCCGATAGAAGCTAAAGTGTAAAATTTTAAAATGATTATCACTGTTGCAGATAATTTTGATAAGATGAAGATTTCAAATTGTGAAGGAGGATGTTCTTGCAATTCTGATGTGGGATGTGATCCTTCATAGCCAAGTAAAAATAATGAAGTTCGGCTAGTGCATGGTGAAGCTAAATTTGGAATTCTGAAATTGAATCATAATGGGCATGAAGTGAGAGGGGATGGTATAGGCATGTCACAGTGCATGAACTTTAGGTAGAGACATTAAAGTTTAAATGAAGATGCCAACACACAGAATACCGATGGTAATTACTTGGTCACTCTGAGATCAATTACACCCAGATGACATTTGATGATCCAAGCATTGAAAGAATTACCTCTGCCCCGAGTTACACTCCATGAATCATCAAGCTCTGAGATGGAATTATGAATTTTTAAGTGCTCAGCCAAGTGCAAAGAGGGCTGAGCTTACTTGACAAACATATAATGAAGGGAATCCCTTGTGGCCCACATAATGAAAGATTGAATTGCATCTTTACACAACAAAGCCTGCTCAAGCATCGCAGCTAAGTCATGAAGACTCTCGCACTAAATGAGCAAACAAAGAGTCCGATCAAAGCCTGAGTTGTATTGAAACACCATGTCTTAGAGAGTATTCCATATACTATACCAAAAGTAGTGGACTTGGCTTCCATCACTTGAAAAAAGAGTTGAATGCCTAATCATATAGATATGCTCAATGAAGACAAGCAAGATGGGATTAAGTTCACAAGATTTTTAGGCTCTTCTAAGAAAAACTGGTCATCCTCATGCTCACAGTCGACTCTGGATGGATTCATCGAGCCTTTCTTTCAGTAATAGGGCACTACCATGATAGATAGGCTTAGGCTATGGAGGTAGAAAAAGACACAGTGAAACAATTGAAGCTAAAAATTGATGATATGCTATGGCTTGGATGGATAGATACTTCTTCAACACTAATCTTGAATGGTATAAGTATTTGATTTCCTCTGTCTCAAGATGGGATCCAGGAAGTCCTAGGCAAGTTTCGACAAGACAAGGTTGGCCAAACGGCTCATGGAGATGATGGAATCCTACCCAGTCTCACTACTACAATCATAGATGCCTCAGTTGCTCTAAGGCATTGAATAGCCTAGGTTTTGTTCATACACAAAGATCCCAAAAGTAAAGGCCCACCTCACACGAATAATTTTCATAGATGGAACAAGAACTGTACATATGTGAAGATGTCAATTATTTGAATATGAAACATTTGCAGTTAGAGACAGAGCTTATCCTATCAAGGATATGAGAATATATGTAAAAAAATGATGATAGATGGAGAGCCTGGCTAAAGCATTCTCTGTTAATAGTAACAAATGGACAAGTGTCTATAATTATGATTTATAACAATAGAGAGGGGGGGTGAATCAGTTGTTCTCAGGTCATGATGTATAAAAAAATCTCAAAAACTTATCCTTAAATCAGATCCAATAACCAAAACAAACTTGGTCATCACTGATTCAGTAATAGAAACATACAACAATGCAGTCCACTAACCAGCTATAACTTAACTTGTAAAATAGAGAAATGTTCAAACCAACACATTCACATAAGTATTAACAACAAGATTTTATAGTGGAAACCAAATTTGGGAAAAACCACTTTGTAACATGCTACTATTATTTTCACACTCCTAAAGTGAGCTCAGTAAAAAGCAAACCCTGTCAATGGTTACAATACACACTATCAAGTGTGAACTGGTTAAAGGATTTCAATCACCCTATTAAAAGTGAGCCTAGTCATAGGACTTACATACACTCCATTAGAATGCAACCTTGTTCAAAGGATTTAACATATGACTGTTAGATCAACCTCTATTAAAAGGATTTTGACTGTTACAATGGTTAGAAAGTAGCACCAGTATTTATCTAAAAAATATACAACTCACTTTGCAAATATCAGATCTGATTCCATATACTAATTTTGGTTTATTGACTTTGAAACTTTTCCATCTCCATCTCTGATCTGCTCAGAACTTTACTTCAAGCAATCACCACAATTCTCCTTCAGCCTTTTCTGCTTATTCAGTCATTAAAACTTTTCTCTTCTAGCATTCTCTATTTACCCATGCACTTGCATATCCAAATGCTCAGATCCTTTATATTTTCCTCAATTAGGTTAACTCATCTTTTTCTGCTCAATATCCTTCATCGATCTTAGGGTTAGGTCAAATTCATTGAATCTACTCACTTCATGTTCTTCGGCTCCTTTTCTAGAATCATCTCAAATCTCTTAAAGATTTACAATAAAACATTTTACAATGCATTTAATGCTTCCAAACAATCAATAAATAAAGTGAACACGTTTTACATAATCCAAGAATTCAACAATGTTGGCTCCAAAATTAAATTCTCTTCAAATATAAAATTGTTGATGCTTGGTCAATACTGTGATTGTCCACTCAGTCTTCATGTAGAAAGCTTGGTCATTACTAAAACTATTTCCTCAGCTTACACTGTCTTCCTCGACAATTTACTGATGCTCGGTCAATACAATAATTTTTCTTAGCATAAACTAGCTTGGTCAACGCTAGCATTACTCAACTTAAACATGATTTTCCCATTCTTTGCTCGGTTAAGCCTACAAGTTTAGTCTTCAGTCTTACTAAGATAAACAATACATTATCTCATCATTGTGCAACATAGTCAAGTACACTTTGTAGTATCAAGATAACTCAACCTTTCCCTTAGGTTCTATTGTTACCAACCTTGCCTAGCCCTCTTAGCAACACTCAAATAGATATAGTACTTTCCTAAGTACAACAGTCTTACCAGTTAAGGTTTGACATCAATGACAATACAACAATTGTTTCAATTACAGTTTCCAACAATCTCCCTCTTTGGCATTGATGGCAACACCATATGATATCACCTGAATAACACATGGATTACCAACCAATCGAAAAACTTATGTCCATCAGAAAATTATTTATAATATCCTTAGGTTCATTCTGATTTAGAATCCTATAAGCCTCACTTCTATGACCATAAGAAGTATTCAGATCTCCCTCTATCATGATCCTTCATTTCAGTTCATCATCCTTATTCATCATTTTAATCAGTTCATCTCCCTCTTACCTTTTAGCATCATGTGTTATCATATCAGTTCATCTCCCTCTTTCACAAAAATGCCAAAGTAACAACTAAAACATACATCCATCAGATGTAGATAATATCTATGTAGCTCAGTGTTTCTCCCTCTACCATCTTGCTTATGACTGATTCTTTGTCTTTGCTTCTCTTCACAACTCTAGGCTAGCCCTAAAGTTTGACAATCTTCTGCATCAATTTATCAAATATTCTGCTATAGCACATTTGATGCAATGCTCCTAGCTTGTCTAGGTAGCTTCAATTAGGGGAAGAACCCCTAATTGACTTCTCAAATACTCATGAGCTTCTCTAGGTAAAGCTTTAGTGAATATGTCTGCTAGTTGCTCTTTTGTATTCACATATTCCATTCAGACTTCTTTGTCTTGTACTAATTCTCTCAAGTAGTGATACTTGATTGCAATGTACTTGGTCTTAGTGTGCATCACTGGATTCTTAGAAATATTGATAGCACTGGTGTTGTCACATAGAATAACAACAGGTTCAGTGATTTCTTCTTTCATGCCTATCAACAATTGTTTTATCCATACCAACTTTGAATAGTTTACTGCAGCAACAACATACTCAGCCTCGACTATAGATTGGGAAATGCAATTTTGTTTCTTGCTTGTCCAAGAGACTAATCTTTTTCCAAGAAAGAAAGCTCCACCACTAGTACTTTTTTTTTCATCTACATTTCTTGCCCAATCAGCATCTATATAAACTCTAAGTTCAAATTTGTCATCCTTCTTATAATATAGACCATAGTCAGCAGTTCCTTTTAAGTATCTCATAATTCTTTTCATAGCCATCATATGTGTTTTCTTAGGATTGGCAGAGAATCTTTCCACAATCCCAAAAGCTAATGCAATATCTAGTCTGCTATGTACAACATGCTATAATTTTCCAATCATGGATCTGTATAAAGTCTGATTCACTTCTACAGCATCATCATTCTTAGATAACTTTTGTTCAGTAACCATAGGAGTTCCCATTGGTTTAGCATCTTCCATCCCAAAATTTTTCAGTATTTCATTAACATACTTAGACTACGTAATGAAAATTTCATTCTTCCTCTAATACACTTGTAAACCAACAAAGAATTTGATATCACCATTCATACTCATTTCAAATCCAGTTTGCATTTCATTTGAAAAAATTTTACATAATGCATCTTGTCCACCAAAAATAATGTCATCCACACAAATTTTTGCCAACAAGATACCTTTACCTTCTTCATCCTTCATGTATAGATTGCTTGTATCATTTTTTCTTTAAAATCCAATCTATATCAAGTAGTTGTGAAACCTCTCATACCATGCTCTGGGAGCTTGCTTCAATCTATATAATGCTTTATTCAGTTTGCACACCATGTGTCTTCTGTTTGGATCAATAAAACCTTCTGGTTGTTCTATGTAAACTTCTTCTTCTAGTATACCATTCAAAAATGTAGACTTGACATCCATTTGATATACCTTGAAATCTTTATAAGCAACATATACAAGCAGAGTTCTTACTCCTTCCAATCTAGCTATAGGGACAAATGTCTCCCCATAATCTATTCCTTCTTCTTGTGTGTAGCCTTTGCATACCAACCTAGCTTTGTTCCTAGTGATTTCACTATTTTTATTCATCTTATTCCGAAATACCCACTTTGTTCCTATAACATTTTTTATTTCAAGTCTCGGCACCAGAGTCCAAGTATCATTCTTCTCTATCTGGTCAATTTCTTCATTCATTGCTTGTATCCAGTCTTCATTCTCTAATGCCTCTCTAATTGATTTGGGTTCAAATTCACATAGTAGGCATGTTGGATCCTTAGTCTTACTTCTGGTCTGGATACTAGTATTTTTGTCTCCAATTATCTATTTAGGTTTATGATGTCTTCTTACATATTTTTACAAAATAGGTTCAGCTATTTTCTCCTCTATTTCATCATGATCCTCAACAAGATTGTCAGATTCAACTTCAGAATGCTTGGCAACCTCTTCTTGTAGTTTGACATGTTCTTGTTCTCTCTTGGCACTGATTTCCTGATACTCGGCAAAAACTGTCTGTCGCTCTGCATTGCTTACCCGAGACTTGACATCAGGTGCAAGTATGTTACTTGCCTCTACTTCTTCCTCAATGTACACAAAAGATCTATAATCTGCTGGTTCTCTTTTACTGTCAGCTTCATTTCTTTCTACATACTCATCAATTTTGACATTCACACTTTCCACAATTTTGTTAGTGTTAGAGTTCAAACACTTATAAGCTTTACTTTTTGTGGAGTACCCTAGGAATATGCCTTCATCACTCTTAGCATCAAAATTTCCATTCCTAGTGTCTTTTAATATATAGCACTTACTTCCAGAGATTCTAAAGTATTTAACACTTGGTGCATGCCCATGCCATAATTCATAGGGTGTCAGATTTGTACCTTTCTTGATTTGTACCTAGTTAAGAGTGTAGACAGCAGTGCTTATAGCTTCTTTCTATTATTTCTATGCCACATTATTTTCAATCAACAATGTCCTTGCACAATCCAAGATAGATATGTTTCTTCTTTCTACTATACCATTATGTGGAGGTGTTCTAGGTGTGGACATCTATCTTTTAATTCCTCTATCATTGCAAAATAGATTAAATTAATTTCATGTAAATTCTCCACCTCAGTCAGATCTAAGACATTTTAGGTTCCTACCTGTCTCCTTTTCAACCTTAGCCAAATACCACTTAAAGAATTGAAAAGCTTCAGATTTTTCTTTTAGAAACATCACATGCATCATCCTAGTATGATCATCAAAAAATAAGATAAAGTATCTAGCACCATAGTAACTTTGTATAGCCATAGGTCCATAAAGGTCAGTATGAACCAAATCTAAAATGTTTTTAGAAGTAAAGGATTTTCTCTTGAAACTTGACTTTGTCATTTTTCCTAACTAGCATTCCCTGCGCATCACATTCTCAGGTTTCTTCAATCTAAGTAGACCTCTTACCTTTTTCTTTTTACTTATCTCTACCAAATTTTCAAAGTTAACATGACACAGCCTTTTATGCCATAACCAAATATCATCAAGTTATGCAATTAAACATTTTTCTTCAGATAGGTCAAGATAGAATAAATTACCTCTAGTCTAATCACTACTTCCAATCTGTTCTCCAGTAGCATTAAATATTTTAGCTTGCTTGTGATGAAATTCCACTTGGTAACTAGTTTTGTTAAGCTGAGCAATACTTAACAAATTGTAATTAAGATCTTCAACCCAATATGCATTTTCACAAGATATCTTATCAATCAATTTAGTCAAACCTTTTCCTATAATAGGACATGGTGCATCATTACCAAATTTTACACTTTTACCTTTGTAATGATGTAAGGTCTCAAACTTATTTTTGTCACCAGTCATGTGATGTGAACATCCACTATCAATAATCCATTTATCATTCTTGTTCATATAAGATATCAATGTAGTTTTCTCATCCTCATCAGATTCATCTTTCATTGCCACATACACTACCTCAATTTCAAAATCATCATTATCAGTGTCAGTTTCTTTTTCAGCAATGTAACAAGATTTCTTACCTTTTCCTTTGTAGTCTTTGCCCCATCGGTAGCTTCCATCATCTTTTCTATTTTTCTATTTTCTTTTCCTTTCATCATCTTTATCCTTCCTGTCAAGACATCTAGCAGCTATATGACCAACTTTATTACATGCAAAACATATATTAGGGAGTTTACATTTATACTTTCCTTTTCCCCTTCTCAATCTTCTAGCCATAAGAGCTTCTATATCTTCTAGGTCTTCATCAGAAGTGTCACTGCCACTTTCACTTTCACTGATGAATCTTTCTTTTTCTTTCTTTGGCTTGTTCAGAACTAGTTGTGACTTGAAAGTAGATTCAACATTACCAATGCTTCCAATAGTGAAATTATCATAGTTAGAGAGTTCAAAAGTAGTTAGCTTACCAACCAAACTTTCCAAAGTAAGTACATTAGCAGAGTTACATCTAGATTCTTGAATAGCTGAGATCTTAATAGCATATATAGGACACATGGTTCTTAGTACTTTCCCAATTATAGTTTCATCATCAATAGTCCCATTTTCTCCTCTAATAGCATTCACAACTTCTTTTATTCTACCACAATATTGTGCAATGTTTTCACCTTTTTGCATTCTCATTTCATCAAACTTACCTCTCAGAATCTTGACCTTTGCTTTCAGCACATTTAGGTCACCACGATAGATCCTTGCAAGTGTGTCCCACATATCCTTAGCAATTGTGCAATCCTTGATGTCCTCAAATTCTCGATAGCTTAGGACAGATGCAATTTCCAGCATTGTCTGATTATGTTCTTGCTTAGCTCTCATTTCTTTGGTAGTCAAAGGTGTGATAGGTGAGACATAGTTGTTTTCAATATAGTACTTTGTAGAGTCACCAATACTAGCCACATGTAGCTTCATCAAGCTTTGCCATGTAGGGAAGTTTTCCTTTTTTAGCTTCGATACCTCTTTCTTATACATCCTGATCATTTGCTTCAAGCCCCTTTAAACTTGATATTTGTCAACACTAATAATAAGCAACAAAGCTCTGATACCAATTTTTAATATGATTTAGAACAACAGAGAGGGGGGGTGAATTAGTTGTTCTCAGGTCCTGATGTATAAAACAATCTCAAAAAGTTGTCCTTAAATCAGATCCAATAACCAAAACAAACTCGATCATCACTGATTCAATAATAGAAACATACAACAATGCAGTCCACTACCCAGCTGTAACTTAACTTGTAAAACACAGAAATGTTCAAACCAAAACATTCACATAAGTATTAACACCAAGAATTTATAGTGGAAACCCAATTTGGGAAAAACCACTTTGTAACAGGCTACTATTATTTTCACTCTTCTGAAGTGAGCTCGGTAAAAAGCCAACCATGTCAAAAGTTACAATATACACACTCTCAAGTGTGACCCGGTTAAAGGATTTCAATCACCCTGTTAAAAGTGAGCCTAGTCATAGGACTTACATACACTCCATTAGAATGCAACCTTGTTCAAAGGATTTAACATATGACTGTAAGGTCAACCTCTATTAAAAGGATTTTGACTATTACAATGGTTAGAAAGTAGCACCAGTATTTATCTGAAAAATATACAACTCACTTTACAAATATTAGATCTGATTCCATACACTAATGCTGGTTTATTGACTTTGAAACTTTTACATCTCCATCTTTGATCTGCTTAGAACTTTACTTCAAGAAATCACCACAATTCTCCTTCAGCCTTTTTTTCTTATTCAAACAATAAAACTTTTCTCTTCTAGCATTCTCTATTTACCCATGCACTTGCATATCCAAATGCTTAGATCCTTTATATTTTTCTCAATTAGGTTAACTCATCTTTTGCCGCTCAATCTCCTTTGTAGATCATAGGGTTAGGTTAGATTCATTGAATCTACCTGCTTCATGTTCTTTGGCTCCTTTTCTAGAATCATCTCAAATCTCTTAAAGATTTACAATAAAATGTTTTACAATGCATTTAATGCTTCCAAACAATCAATAAATCAAGTCAAGATGTTTTACATAATCCAAGAATTCATCAATTTCGGCTACAAAATTAAATTCTCTTCAAATATAAAATTGTTGATGCTTGGTCAATACTGTGATTGTCCACTCGGTCTTCATGTACAAAGCTCGGTCATTACTAAAATTGTTTCCTCAGCTTACACTGTCTTCCTTGGAAATTTACTGATGCTCGGTCAACACAATAATTTTGCTCGGCATAAACTAACTTGGCCGACACTAGCATTACTCAGCTTAAACATGATTTTTCTATTCTTTTCTCGGTTAAGCCTACCAGTTTAGTCTTCAGTCTTATGAAGATAACCAATACATTATCTCATCATTGTGCAACATAGTCAAGTACACTTTGTAGTATCAAGATAACTCAACCTTTCCCTTAGGTGCTATTGTTACCAACATTGCTTAACCCTCTTAGCAACACTCAAATAGATATAGTACTTTCCTAAGTAGCAACAGTCTTACTAGTTAAGGTTTGACATCAATGACAATACAACAGTTGTTTCAATTGTAGTTTCCAACAATGTCATCTCTATATCTTGGGGAGTTTCACATTTAGAAACAAAAATAAACACTTGCAAGATGAGAGCTGAAACTCATATTGAAGCATGGCTGGTGATGGGATTGAATTGAACTTGAAAAGCCATGGTTTACAAAGTGCCTGTTTGTTCCAATTATATTTGGTAGTTGTGATCTTGAAGAATTGCTATGAGAACTTCAATGGAGTCTCTTCATCTCGTGCTCTCCTCCATCATTTGGATTTGCTAAGTCAGGCTTACAGGTAGAGTTTTGGTGTCAAGGGATGAAAACTTCTAGAGTCTCAAGGCAACGAATTGAACAGAGGATCTGCTCACTCATACAGAGAAGCAACAATATACTTGCGAATGATTAATGTAAAGACAAAGACATAGGTCACGGGAACTTCATACAAAGACATGGTTCAAAGAGATTCTTTGAGAAAGTGATGACAATATAGAAGTGTTCTATTGCAAAGAAATCTTTAATACTGTTGATTCTGAAGAAGTCCATTTTGTACCATGAAAATAGGGGATGTGAAGCTCCAATCACATGTCCCGCACTCACAGTATTATCCGAAGGAACCATAGTCAAATTAAATGACCAAGGCCATGACGATTTTGAATGGATGAAGAGAATTATGAAACAATAGACAAATACATCTGGACCAAATTCACACTCAATTGGTAGGAGAAGCACAGAAGAATTGGCCATTCGACACACAAGGACTCATGGATTCATTTCTGCCAGTGACAAGGGATTCGATGATTTCCAGATGAAAGTGTGTTGATATCAAAGTCATGACCATGAGAGCCTCATCATCGAATACTTGTGGCATCTACACACAGGTGTATGTAACAAAAGAAATAATTTAAGCCACGTGAGTAGGAATCGACTGGTATGCACATAATAGTGATGGTTATATAATGATGGGGCTATTTTATCAAGTGCTATTTTATTGGATGGGAGATAATATTCCTAAAATAGATAATATTTCATTTTCACTATGAAGTGTGGAGTATTTTCATCCAGCCGACATTAGAAAACATATATGCTTAATGGTGTTGAATAGGAGTATACAGATGGCAATCATAAACTATAAAAGTCTCTAGTTGGACGCGAAGGATCGGATATATAAAATTGCATATCAAAGTAAACCTTTGGAATGAAATTGATAAAGATGAAGAAGTGCCAACTCATAAGGTGATTAAAGATCATTCCCGACAGAATAAAGCAATCAAAGGAAATATGGAAATTTCAAAAGAAAAGACCGCAAGGGCTAAGAAAGATTAAAACTAAAAAGTCACATAGAAGTTTCAAGAATCAGTTTTGGAAACTAAAAAGACACAATGTAAGGCAACCAAGTAGTTGCTAGTGAGGTTTATTTATTGTAAATCTTTTCCTAAAGGAAGGGTTCTTCTTTTCTACAAGAGTAGGAAGTGTTGGAGTAAGGGGAAAACATCATTTCATTCTTGCATTTCATTTTAGGCATTTGAGATTTTTGTTCTAGTTTTTCAATAGATTTGGCAATAAGCTATAAGCAAATAAAATTGTTGAATTTTTATTTGTTGTGTTCAATACAAAGAGGGGTTTTATCCTGAATCGGAGAATTTGGTTATTACTTCTCTATTTATAACCAATCATAGCATTGTTATATTCAGTTTTGGATATTATCTTGCGTGTTGTGTCAAATGATGAATGCTATGTAGATGAGAATATTTACATGCATTCCTATTGCAAGAATCTGAATATGAAATTTTCATTCCTTCATTGCATTCGCATAATCTGCATTCATATTGCATTACCAATGTCGAGGAGTCATAGGAAGTGTGAATTCTCGAAGTTGGCTAGGTTTAGATTTGATTTCATTGCCTGAGTTAGTTCTGTCTAGGGCTGGCTTGGTTTTCCTCTTCCGTTCTCAGGTTAAGAATGTACTCAATTAGTTTATGAATAAGAAAATTCATTGAATATCATTCATAAGGGAGTTGTACCTTTCAATTCAGAGGAAAACTATGAACTTGATGATAGATTATCCAACTATTGGTATCTAATCGTTTCTTTCAAATTTGGGCATTTGAGAGTTAAATCGGGAAATAACAATCTGTTTACCAACATAATGTTAATATATATTAATTTTATTATGTCTTTGAATTTTTAGTTTTACTAAACATAGATATTTCACCATATGTCTACCTCTATATTTGATGTGTATGGAAAAATAGTAAATGAGAGAAAAAAAATTCTAAAAAATATTTATGCCGTAGGTATTGAAGTTCTCTTTCTATCAAAAAAATAAAAAATTAAATTGGATAAATACATGACAAGTTATAAGCTTTGTAGTCAAGGTATGTCAAAATTACAGATTAGTCAACTTCGAATATTAATAAAATATACAATAATCATGATAATCTCATCAAACCTCATATGGATGTTAAAAAACTAAATTTGAAAGAAGCACATTGATATCTAGTTTAGAAAAAAAGTTATGCTCTATGAAAATAATGTAACACTTTGAAAATGATGTTTTCACCAACATAACAGTTTTTGTTGGAGAATGAAATCCATTCAAGTCAATTCAATATATATATATATATATATATATATATATATATATATATATAGAGAGAGAGAGAGAGAGAGAGAGAGAGAGAGAGAGAGAGAGAGAGAGAGAGAGAGAGAGAGTCCTAAAAGACTCTAATTTACTTCATCTTCTGATTTCAAATAGTTTAACGACAATATGCATCTGAATCTATTTTTTTTTTCAAAATATAGAGTTTAGTGTTTGTTCAGGCAAAAAAGTGTAGCCCACTATTGTGGGTTCACGCGTCTACAATTGTTCCTTCAAACTAGGCCCCTTCAAACCCCTTCTCATCATAGTTAACCTCAACCTTCATTCCCACATTAAACTCTGTGTGTATGCCTAATTTATGATTACAAAAAAAATCATTTCAAATTATAGTGAAAATGATATAATAGAAACATAATTTAATTATAATTAACAAATTCAATTTCATTAAATGAGTTTCAAAATCTAATTTTTTAAATGAAATTATGTAAATGTAATTTTAAACAACATTTAATTATATGAATTGCATTAATTTCATTAATATAATTAACATAATCAATTTCATTAAATCTAATTTTAAACAATAGGAGACGTAAATATGGTGGCATTGCCATCCACATGAAAAAGAAATGTAATATTTGAAATTAATAATTAAAATTTGTAACAAAATGAAAGTAATAATCTTTTAATATGGCGGCATTGCCATCCATATTAAAAAGACAACTAATATTTCAAAGTAACTATTAAAATACTAATAAATTAAGTTTTAAAATATAATCCCTATAACAGTTTATACAAAAACTAAATCTAATAAATCTAATAGTCTAATAAATTTTATAAATCTAATAATCTAAATCTAAAACAGTTTATACAAAAATCATAAATATTAAATTAGTAATTGTAACATTTATATCAAAATTAGTAATTGTAACATTTAAATCAAATAAATCTAAAACAGTCTATACCAAAATCATAAATATTAAATTAGTAATTATAACATTTATATCAAAATTAGTAATTGT
>BSBK01003277.1:437500-677500 GCA_027943335.1 Chamaecyparis obtusa
CTATGATCTGGATTTATCAAAGTTTGGCATTTTGGGTAAGCACCAGGAGATTGATTGTGATCCAAATCAAATAGGAGAGATAGTGCTAATCACAGAAATTGAAGATGTCGAATTTGAAATGGAGCTAATTCTTGGTAGGAAATAAGATTAGGTGTCAATTGGGATTTCTGGAGGACCGAAAGCTATTTTTTTTAAGCTAGCTATGCATTCAGTTATTCTTCACCTAATCTTGGTGGTATTTATGTATTCAGTGTGTGCTTCAAATACTTAGCTCGAGAATCCCAAGATTTTGTATGAAGACTTCTTATGATGGCATTGCAAATAAGAGGGAGGCACGTTCTATGCAATGGATGCTAATGTATAAATGTGAAAGGAGACCCAAAGGATAAAGATTGTTGATGCATGGAGGATGCTCGATGGTGTGCTTGTTGCCGGTGTCTACACAAATAAGGATTGGTGTGTGAGCATTAGATGAGAGTCGAATGCTTACATAAAAAAGATGTGAAGGATGGAGGCATGTTTTGAGCATGTAAAGGGAAGCTATTATGTGATAGAGGGACATTTTGAAGAAAGGAGGATGCTAAAGGAAATACCATCCACACCATGGATTTGTTTTTACAACATGAATTTGTGAAGTAACAGATTTGTAGAAGAAGAAAAAATAGTCATATTGCGGGGGGCATAACTTTTTATTGCACTGGAGCGATTTGAAAAATTCATTCGGTTTCACGAGTTATAATTGTCTGAGTGTGGCACTGTCAAAATTGTTCATAACGCCTTCATGACTATTATCCCACATTTACTAGGATTGGGGAGTTTTTAATGTTTATATACATTGGCACCCAATATGAATGTAAATCAAGTAAGGAAGAGGCATGTGGAAGGCTTTGCTCATGTGGGCCCGCCCGGAAGTGTGTGCGAGCTGGGTGCACTAAGGTATATTTTAATGTAATATTTAAAAACTCTCAGAAACTTAGTCCCACATTCATCCAGAATGAGGTATTTGTAATGTTTATATGCAACTCAACAAACATATGAGGTAGATCAAAACACTAGAGGCTATGCTCATTGCTTGCGTGTGCTGGAGGTTGCCTGGGTTTCTGTGTTGGCGGGCCCAAGAACAATAAATTTTGCAAGAATGGATGTGCCATGGTGACTGGGCAAAATGGACATGTGGCAGCAAGTCACTGAGTCTCAGAACCAAACCGCCAGCCGACTAAAGATCTAGAGACCTAGAGATAACCGCCAGTCGCCTAGTCATGAGATGTTAGCAGTTAGAGGCAAATCATTCAGAGACCTAGAAAATTGTAGTTGCTCAATCTCATGATGTCCGGTGGTTAGCATAAAATGTTTGGAGATTCAAAGACTAACTGTGGTCACCTAATCTCCTAATGCATGCGGTTAGAAGCTGAGGATTCAGAGATTGTGAGGTAGCCTTAGTCTCCAAATCTCCAAATGAAGAAGTCTCCAAGTCTCACAAGTCTCCAAATCTCCAGATGCGATTTAGAGACTTAGATACTTAGTCTCCAAATCTCCAAATGAAGAAGTTTCCAAGTCTCACAAGTCTCCAAGTCTCCAAATGCAATTCAGAATCTTAGAGACTTAGTCTCCAAATCTCCAAATGAAGAAGTCTCCAAGTCTCACAAGTCTCCAAGTCTCCAGATGCGATTCAAAGACTTAGAGACTTAGTCTCCAAATCTCATAAGGAAACATAAAGAGAGGAAATGATCTAGAGACTTAGAGACTTAGTCTTTAAGTCTCCAGATGCGGATTCAAAGACCTAGAGACTAAAGGGAATTCTCTAAGTCTCTAAAAGAAACCATGGTTAAGAAGAATCCCCAGAGATTTAGAGACTAGTGTAGTCTCCAAATCTCTAGATAGCCTAGGGTTAAAAGTGAGTTAATACAAGCAGCGAATGAGAAGATGACAAGTGGTGAATTCTAGTGGCCTGTGCAGATTTTAAACAAATATAAGATTTAAAAGGTTATAAAGTTAAAACTTTGGATAAACTCAAAATTTTTCATGACAGAGAGTTGCTCAGACTTTTCAGTGCTGCAGGTTCAATTTTTATCAAAATATGGTAGAATAATATCTTTCTGGAAATGCCAGAAAATGATGGAGATGATGGCGGTAGATAAAATTAGATCTGATTAAGTAGGTGAGAGCAGTAATCACTTTTCAATCTGAGGTCAGTTTTTCAGAGATATTTTATTTTGCAGATCTGGCAAAGGAATAAATCAGATTTGAAGGATAAAGATCAGAGAATAAAAGACAAAATGAATCAGGTTTCCAGAAGATGATCAGATATTAGTAGTGCCAAGATGAAATCAGATTTTTTGAGGTGCCCGGGGATATCAGATTTTAGAGGAGAGAAAAGAGAGTGAGATCAGATTGCAAGCAAACAGGTGTTGATCAAGTAGAGATTTTAGGGTTTCTTCTTCTTCTATTTATCTTCTTCTCTTCTCTGTGTTGAGGATTCCTTTTCTCCTGTTGTTGGAGGGTTCTTGTGACTGATCTGTTGTGAGCATGTCCCTAAAGGATGAAAATTGAATATCTTTTTGTAGATAAAATTTCTCAATTCTATGTCTAGTTCCAGAAATTTCAAGCTTTGGATGTAATAGACAGGCTCATTTTCAATAGAATACACTACAATTTATGTCTCCTATTATTGATTGTCTCTTTACTTTTATATCTACTCTTGTATGTTTTATGTGTAAGGCATCTAAAATATAATGGTTGTCAAGCAAGTTTTGTAATTGGTTATGAGTTTCTCTCAAGGAGAGGATTAAAAGCCTTGTTATCAATTTCAAAGAGTAAATGTACCTGTGGAGATTTTGATAGTAATAATACTAGATTGATAGAATAGTTTGTAAGGCATCCTATTCAGATTGAATTTAGTTTGGAAGGCATTCTACTGTATTCCCTTGAATCTTCCTGTGGATCCACATTCAAACCTTTTTCCCAATGGAATAGGCACTGGTTAGATATTTGTTATGCGCTTATCTTTCAGTCATCTAAAATTCATTTCATTACCAGTACATTTTAGTTTCTAAGTTTATGCACATTGTGAAAAGGACTGTATCTAGGTGATATAGTTTCAGTCTACTGATTCCTTAAAGAGAGAATTGAATCTAAGAGGTTAACCTTCCTCGATTTGTACTCATAAAAAGAAGAAGGATTCACATCCTTGTTCCATTGTCTATGTTGTTACATTTATAGTGTATATTGTCAAGCTCTATATCAGGAGATTCTCAGCTGTCTACAAAGTGATCTTTCATTTAAGAAATCTGAAGCCTAAATAGCATAGTAGTGAAGACCCTATCCACCATTAGAATGTTTTCTTGAAACATAGTGAATCATTAATAGGCAATACCTGCCTGAGTCCTGTGGAGCTTGAAGTAGAAGGAGGATCTTATGCAATCCTCATCAATTAGGCTTTTCTTGCAAACTTGGAGTGTCCTTAAACTGAGAATCAAGCCCATACCTTTGCCAAGTTTGATCCTACAATAAAAATCCCTAACAAATTGGTGACTCTACTGGGGAAATGTTAAAGTGAAGATAGAATAACTTAGGTACAAGTAGAGCTAGACTCCTGGCTGGCTTATTCATTTATCCAGTGGTCTCCATTGAAGTGTGTAAGAATCAGTTTTTAGAATTTTCAAATCATCTCACCAAGTTGTGAGTGGTGACTCTGAAGTTCTTTTTTTGATCAGTGCATAATGACATATTTTCAGTCCTGATAAATAGTATATGTAGCCTGTTGAAGTTTCATGTGTTGGTGGAGAAAAAGATCTCAGCTACTTGCAAATCTTTTCCTTTGCAGAGAGGTGGCAGCTCTACAAAGTTCTTGAAGGTGATTTGGAGGTGACTTCAAGATCAAAAAATAGTTTGCAGCTCCCCCAATACATCCAGGTATTTTAAAAGTTTTAAATGCTTTCCTTATCAAGTGATCAAAGCACTAAGGAAAAAAGGGAATAAGGTGTGAAAAGAGGTTTGCATGTTTCAAAGATTTTGGTTGCATTCTTGCAAAATCTGAAGTGAAATATGTATTAGAAAAGATAGAGGCAGTTTGTAATCTCTGCTTGTTAAAGATGTCACAACCATTTAGGAGTAAGTTGTTTGGACCAATAAATTTTTAAGGCATCCCTAGATACCCAAATCATATTCCAGAAGTGGTCAGGGATTGTTTACCAAAATTCATTGGTTTTGGTGAGCAATCAACTGAAGATCATTTGCAAAAATTTGCTGATTTGATAAATGATCACAATATCACACATGAGGATGTACTAATGACCCTATTTGCAGTAGCTCTGGTTGAGGTTGCAAGGGACTAGTTTAAAGAAATATATTATGGTTCAATAGGATCTATGGCAGCACTAGAAGATTGTTTTATTAGAAACTATGGTGATATTGAGCAGTATGATGATATGGAACACAATGATGAACAAGACTGTAGACTAGGATTTGAGTGTGCACCTAAACCTGTTTTGAAGGCCAAAGACAAACAAATGTCATAGCATATAATCAAATCAAATTTAATGGTAAACAAACTAAAATCAAAGCCACCTCAGTTTAAGCCTAAAACGGATGCGCTCATGCACCGTTTGATATGCTTGGATATAGATGGATGTGGGTGTGCAAACTCAAGCACTTGGAGCATGCAAGATAAATGATTTGAGGATCAAGAAGACCCAAAATGACACAAAATAGGTATGAGGAACCTATTTTGCCTCAAAGGCCTCAAGAACACACAAATATGCAAAGCTAAAAGATGAACTAAGATTGATTAAACAAGAAATGAATCTATGTTAATCCAATTAAGCTAATTTAGATGTGATTTAAGCTTGAAAATGATCTAAAATGATGAGTTTATGCTTATGCTAGAATGAAAATGGCATTATAACTTTGCTATTGAGTTTGAGAGTTGAAAGATGATTTGCATTAGGGAGTGAGGGTATTTATAGGAAAAGGGAAGGGCTTGGGTTAAAAGGATGAGTCAGAGTTAGGGCTAAGGTTAGGGTTGAGTCAAGGACAAGTGTCCTGACAAGTGTCAAGGGAGGATTGAGTTGAAAGTTTGAGGGCATGTGCACAATTTGGTAAATGTGCCCAAGGCCAAGAGGTGGCAAGGAAGGGATAAGAAGGTCTTAAATGCATAATGAATGCATGTAAGAAAGATAAGGAAGGCTTAAATGCATCCTTAAATGCATTTGCAAGAGGTGGCCAAGAGGTGGCAATCCTTGTTGACTAAGGAGGAGGTTAGCATAAGTTTTGGTAAATCTTTTGCTAATGGAATGTGACAAGATTAGAAAGGGGATTAGGATTAGGATTAGGAGAAAGGGATGGGCAAGTGGCTTTTGGTGAGATTTAGATATTTATTAAAGGTAAATTTAATAAATATTAAATATCTAGGCTTAGGGTTTGAAGGGACTAGATTAGGGATTTGACCCATTTTGAGGAAGGTTTAGGACTTTCTAGAAGAGTTTAGTACTCTTTAGAATTTTGGCCAACTTTGGGATAAAAAATAAATTAAAAATAAATTAATTTATTTTTGAAGTTTTTTTGGTCAATTTATTAATTAAATAATTAATAAATTAGGGATAATGTCCAAATGACATTTTTAGGCTAGATTCCTTAATTAAAGATTTTTAATTAAGAGAGAGGGATTTAATGCCATAAAAATAAATAAATAAATTAATTAATAAATGATGATGTCATCAAAGATTTTCAGAAAACAAAAATAATTTATTTTCTGAAGGATTTTTCGGTGTCTACATTTTGCCCCTCTTTGATGCGATGCCGCAAGTGGCATGGCGTCAAAGACAAGAAAATAAGATGCCAAGGCTAGAATCAGAAGAAGAGGGTAACGCCCGGGTGGACTAGAAGAAAGAGGAACATGCCCCGGTGGGACAAAATCATGGAAGATGCACCCAGTGGGACAAGGAGAAAGAGGGATTACACCCTGGGACAGAGTGTGCCCGGCGGGACGAGGAAGGAAGGGCCTAGGAAGAAAGGGGAGATAAATAACCTCATTTCTAAGAGCAAATATGGATGATATGCAAGATGAGATGGAAATGCAAGATGCAAGATGTAGCTGTATGCAAAGATGCAAGATTAATCTATATGATAAATGCAAGGGACCAAATAGCTCCAAGTGCAAACGGGAGTGCACAGCCTAGATTTAATATAGCTATGTTAGAGACCTGCCAAGGATACTGGGATCACGAGGCTTGTCAACAACGTCGCAGAGGACTGACGAGGACTGATGCTAAACAAACACATAGGGTTGCCCCAACATCACACATGAAGCACAGAAGTGACATGGCGGAACCGATGCTGAAGGAACCAAAAACACACAACTGACTCACAGGCAGAAGCGAAAGATCAAAAGACCTTGCCCCAGATTATCTGCACACGCAGCACACCGTGATATAATGAATCGTGGTGACCCTGGTGGGATAATGAGAAGCCAAAAAGATTAACAAGATCAAAAGGAAAAAAATCCAAGATCAAAATGATAACTCCAAAAAGACATCCTTCGCCAAGGAGAGAGATTAGGTTTGATTGATGGTGGGAAGATTGGTCAGACAGGAGGAACGATATATCCTCAAGGACCAGGATGGAAGATTAGGTCGGATAGGAGGAACGATATATCCTCAAGGACCCATGGGTTGGTGAGAGAATAAGTGTAGTTGTTCGCTGGCAAAAGCTGAAGTTCAAGGAATAATCAGGATGAGCAAGGATAAGTCGACAATTGATGTTGCTGAAGCACAAGGCCCGAGTGGGACTAAAAGTTTTTTGAGGCTGGGGATGGGACAAGATATTTAATCAAATGCTGCTGCAGGATGAACAAAGGTTATGTACAACAAGGAGGAATGATATGCACAAGGGATATGTACAGAAGCTCAGGATTGGGGATAGGAAAAACACACTTGGCGGGACTCTCACTAGGATGGAGGCAAGAAGGATAAATACAGGGAGGATTGCGCTATACAGGAAAGGGATAAGGATATGGTACAAGATATGGTACAAAGCTTTGGAATAGGATATGGATTGCAGATGGGTTGGAGAAAGATGGAAGCTGAATGCTTGGGAGATAGGGGAGATGGAACTGCTGGGAGATCTGTTATGGATGGAGGAAGAGGACGGTAGCTGAAAGGAAAACTGAATAGATAAATAGCTCAGTTTACTATGTTGATGCCTGTTTGCCAGGTTTTCACCAACATACTTGTCCAAGGTGCTTGAATTGCCAAGTTTTCACCGTTGGACGATTATTTTCTCTTTCTCTTTTCTTTTTTTTACTTTTTTGCTTTTTTGCTTTTTTGAATGTTTTTGGATTTTCTGATATATGCAGGATTGGGTTCAGGCATAGAACCTCTTCAGATGGATGATGTTGATAGGATCATTCAAGGGCTCACCTTCTGGTGTTGATAGCTAATAGGCTCCTGAGCCAAAGGATGCGGTGACAACATAGGGGCCCAACCAAGTAGGCTCAAACTTGCCTTTCTTTTCTCTATTTGCTAGGACCTTCTGATTTTCTTTAAGGACCATGTCACCGACCTAGAATTGTCTAGGATGGACCTTTTTGTTATAACTCCTTTTGATTCAATTCTGGTATGCCACCAAATGATCATAAGCTTGCTATCTCTTTTCATCTAGCAGATCTAGCTGTGTGAGCTAGGCCACACGATAATCTTCATCAGTCGTATAGTTCTTCATGGAGACGCGCAAGGATGGAAGCTCGACCTCGATCGACAGAACGGCTTCAGCACCATATACAAGGGAGTATGGGGTGGTGCCTGTGGGAGTGCGATAAGAAGTGCAATAGGCCCAGAGGGCAAGATTGATTTGGAGGTGCCAGTCACGACCAGAATCATTGACAACCTTCTTGAGGATTTTCAAGATAGTTTTGTTAGTTGCCTCAACTTGGCCATTTCCTTGAGGGAAATATGGACTGGAGAAATGGTGATGGATGTGGAGTCTGGCACATAGATCATCCACATGCTAGTTTTCAAAAGGTGTGCCATGGTCTGTGAAAATGGTAGATGGTATGCCGAAACGGCAGATGATATGGTAGAGGATGAACTTGGATATTTGGATGCCAGTAGTTAGCGTGAGTGGAATCGCTTCAACCCATTTGGTAAAGTACTCTGTGGCTGTTATGATATACTTGTGTCCATCCGAAGAGAGGGGGGTGATCAAGCCAACGAGGTCGAGGCCCCAACATGAAAAAGGCCACGGTGGTGCAATAGGCTGTAGATCCTGTGCTGGTGCATGTATCAAATTGGCATGCTGTTGACATGGGAGACATTTCTTGACAAATTTACACGCATCATGTTCCATTGTTGGCCAATAATATCCAACTCTAAGTAGCTGCTTTGCTAGAACCATGCCACTCGTGTGGGCACCACAAATTCCAGCGTGAACTTCTTGTAAGGCCAGGACGGCCTCGTTTGAGTCTAAACATCTAGATAGGACATTGTGATACCCGCAATGATATAGGGTGTTGGCTACAAGAGTGTAGCGGGAAGCTCTGCAAATAAGGTTTTGGCATTGGTTATTGGTGAGATGGGGAGATATGATACCATTTTTTAGATATGCATGGATGTCGTGGTACCATGGGGATTGGGGACCAACCAAGACACACAGCATGTCTGCATCGGCGTTCTCATAAGCTGGTGAATGTAGCTGCTCGACTAGGAATTTATACTGTGTTGCGTCACGTGGGATTTCCAATAAAGATCCGATGGTTGCCATTGCATCTGCTGCTTTGTTTTGAAGCCTTGGGATCTGATTGAATTGTAGATGTAGGAAATGCTCTTTCAGTTTATCCACCAGTTGCTTGTAGGGTAGCAATTTGTCATCCTTTGTCTGATACTCATCAAGGACTTGCTTGATAATAAGCTGTGAATCTCCAAAAACTTGTAGTTCTGTGATGTTCCATTGGATAGCTATTCTGAGACCTGAGATGAGTGCCTCATATTCTGCAATGTTGTTGGTACAGGGGAATCCCAACTTGAATGATTTTGGAATATAGTCACCTTGAAGTGTGACGAATAAGATTCCTGCCCCAGAGCTATGGGATGTGTTGGAACCATCAAAGTATAGTTTCCACATGGGTTGCTCTTCAATCATGCATAAGTGTTCATCGGGGAATTCCATGATTAGTGGATAGGCATCCACCAGTGGTGCTTCTGCTAGTTGATCGGCAATGACTTGCCCTTTGATTGCTTTGCGATCCACATACTGAATGTCAAATTCACTGAGTAACATGACTCATTTTGCCATACGGCCTGTGAGGGTCATCCTTGATAACAGATACTTAAGAGGGTCCACCTTTGATATGAGCTTGATTGTGTGGCTAAGCATGTAATGTCTAAGTTTTTGAGTGGCAAAGACCACTGCTAGGCATGCTTTCTCCATGGGTGAATAGTTAAGCTCATAGCCCACAAGAGTGCGACTGATGTAGTAGATAGCTCATTCTCTGTTTTCATCATCATGTTGTGCTAGGAGTGCCCCTAGTGCTGTAGCTGTTGTTGAGATGTAAAGGATGAGTGGGCATCCTGGAACTGGTGGTACAAGGATCGGAGCGTTAGCTAGATACTCCTTGAGCTTATCAAAGCTTCTTTGACATATGGGATCCCACTTGAAGTTGGTGTTTTTGCATAAGAGATGTGAGAATGGTTGGCACTTATCTGCTAGCTAAGAGATGAACCGCCGAACTGATTGAAGCTTGCCCTGTAGGCTTCTGAGCTATTTGAGATTTCTTGGTGGAGGCATCTCCGTTATTGCTTTTACCTTTTTAGGATCGATCTCTATGCCTCGTCTAGAGATGATGAAGCCTAGAAGCTTGCCGGATGTAACACCAAAGACACATTTCTTAGGATTTAACTTTAAGCCATAATGATTCAGATGATCAAACACACGCTCTAGGATGTTGAGGTGCTCACCTCTTGTTTTGGATTTTGCAAGGATATCGTCTACATAGTCCTCAAGGATCTTGTGGATCATGTCATGAAAAATGGCTGTCATTGCTCTCTGATATGTTGCTCCTACATTCTTTAGCCCAAATGGCATCATGTTGTAGCAGAAGGTACCCCATGGGGTTGTGAATGCTATTTTATGTTGATCTGCTTCTGCTATATGAATCTGGTTGTAGCCGGAAAAACCATCCATGAGTGATAGCATTTCGTGACCCGCTGTGAGGTCTACAAGCATGTCTATGTTTGGCAATGGGAAGTCATCCTTAGGACATGCCTTGTTCAATTCCCTGAAATCAGTACAGATTCTGATATCACTAGAAGGCTTTGTGACTGGCACCATGTTAGAGATCCATTCTGAGTAGTCGATTGCTTTGATGATCTTAGCTTGGAGGAGCTTCTCAAGCTCTGCTTTGACGAGCAATGCTACCTTTGGATGCATTTTCCTTAGCTTCTGCTTCACTGGCTTGACATTTGGATCTACTGATAGATGATGAACAACAAGGTTTGGATCAAGCCCAGGCATGTGGGCGTATGACCATGCAAAGTTGATAACTGATTCCTTGAGCAAGGCACTGAGAGCCATTTCTTCTCCTTCTGTTAGGTTGACTGCAATGTAGGTGATCCTTGGACATTCTTCTGTTCCCAAGTTGATTGGCCTGGTTTCCTCTATGATGATCGGTGACTGCTCTGGTCTATAATCTTGGATAGGGGGAAGAGGCAAGGCTTCATCTTCTAGCGCCTGAATTGCCTGGTTTTCGCTAGAAGATACGCCCTTTATTTTTACTATTTTGGAATCAGAATGTGCCCCAAGGGGGTTTTCGACTCATGATGTTCTTTTGCTTTATCATTTTTGCGACTAAAGCTTGCCTCTTCCCCAAAATATCCTTTTGGGTGAAGCTGATAGATAGAGGTTGATGTTGGATCTTGATTGCTTGCTGGACCTGATGCCCCCATGAATTCTAGGAGTGCTTGTGCGCTTTGGAACTCGTCGATGTGTGTGATGCTTGGTTGGTCCCAATCTATGAGGTCGGGGTTTGTGAGGGGAAGATCTATGAGGTTAATGGAGATTTGTTGGAGAACAGAAGTCCCCAGGAGGGTGTCATCGGCAAAGATATCATCGTAGGATTGGATGTCTTTCTCTTCGGGGATGTCTTCAATTTCCACAAGGTCATCCTGGCTATTCGAAAAGTTCACGTTGGTCATGTTAGTGCCCACAGTTGTGGTATTGGGCTCTTGTTCAAGCAGGCGAGGAGTATTAAAGCCAAGTCCTTGCTGTTCTGGATTTTGGGATGGTATGATAGGAAACAAATTTTTGTCCTCTTGTGGTCCTAGACCACCACCTTGATAGTTATAGTGTTCTGTGACATTTTTGTAGGGGATTGGGTATTTCTCTTTGAAGTACTCAAGAAGTTGTGTGTCACGTGATGGGGGATCTTTGTATAACCATTTGTTAATATCTGGATCCATTTCTTTGCTGTTGATGGTACCATGAGACTCAAAAGTCATATTTCCTATTTGCTTGAGCTTATGATGTTCCACAACAGGCTTGTTTTGACAACTTGGGCACCCTTGAGTATGTGGATCACATGGAAGAGCCCCTACAGCAAATGCATCACTGAGGCTGTATTTGCCACAACCCTCGTTGTTGATCTTGACAGATGATAAGGTGGAAGAGAGGATGGTCTCTAGATCACGATGGGATTGGGATGAGCTAGCAATAGAAGTACCAATATCGGTTCCAGGACAATGAGTAGAATGAGGGAAAGATGCTTCCATCACACGGTAGTATGCGAAGGGGTTAGGATCAGCGTGGATGGTAACCTCAGTGCCTTGATGCGGAAACTTGATGCACTGATGGTAAGTAGATGGTACAGCCTTAATGGAATGGATCCATGGGCAGTCGAGGAGGATATTGAATGGTAGGTCAAGATCAACAACGTGACAGACGGTATCTTGCGTTGCTGGGCCTAGCTGAATAGGCAAGGTGATAGTACCTTCGGAGGTACGCTCCAAGTTGTCATATGCTTTGATAGTGATCATCTCATGTTGTATGTCAGCCTCCGTGAACCCGATCTTCTTGATGAATTTTAATGTGCACAAGTTGAGGGCTGAGCCATTATCCACCAGAACTCGTTTGATGGAAAAATCTCTGACCATGACAACAATGCGAAGAGGGAGAGTATGGTCAGGAGTGACATCTGGTATATCAGATTCTTTGAATGATAAGGCACATGCTGCTGATAGGTGTCCCACAAGAGTTTCAAACTGAGTTGTGTTAATGTCCATGGGGACATGGCCTTCTTTTAGAGCTTTGTCCAGGATCTCCTGATGGATGGGTGATGTGCGGAGCAAATCCAAGATAGATATTTGGGCTGGCATGTTCCCAAGATGCTCTATGATATTGTATTGTGCACTTGGTGCATTATGTTGTGTTGCGCATGCATTTGATGCTGGCCTGGTGTTAGACTATGCTGTGGATGCAGTAGATGTTGGCCTTGGAGGAGCAGCTGATCTCAGAGGAGCACCGGCAACAGTTATCCTACCACTGCGGGTAGTTGCAGCACATTGTCGATCCGGCCCTCTGACATGGATGGTATTGATGGTGGGCTCATCTTGGATGGGCTCAACTTGAGTTATACATCCGACATACTTGTCATAGTTGATGTGGGCCGCTGTGTGATCTTCTTGCTTGCTTTTGCCATGATTTTGGGGCTTATTGGCGTTGGCTTGATTCTTCCCAGTATTGTGTTGAGGGAACACATTTTGATATATTTGCAAACCGGCGTTGGGTGAAGCTTGAGCTGGTGCATCGACCTGGATCTCCTTGTGATCAATGAGATCTTGGATGTAGTTCTTAAGCCGCATGCACTTCAATGTTGTGTGGCCCTTCACATGATGGTAATCACAGTATTCATTTTCTTTATACCAATCAGACTTTGGTGCGTTGTCATCCTTCTGTGGGATGGACGGATATGTGATCATATTTGCCTTGGCTAGCTGATAAAAGATCTGATCCAGAGGCTCACCCAAAGGTGTGAAAGTCCTCTTTGGATTGTTTTGATTGTTGGGCTTGTTCTGCCTTAGGGCAACGTTAACTGTGTTAACAGGATTGCCTTGACGTGCTAGCTGTTGCTGTTGGTATTGCTGTTGATACTGTTGCACAGGTGGTTGATGAGCTTGAGGAGGCTGCTGATAAATAGGTGCTTGATATGCGGGAGCTGGTGGTTGCTGATAGATGGGCGCTTGTGGCGGTTGGTATGTTTGAGCTGGTGTAGGACTAGCCACAATGAATTGTACATTCTTAGTGTCAGTGGCTACATCTGTAACAACATTCTTGTTATGATTCCAATAACGGGATTTATCATTGTTGGGTTTGTTTTTGGAATCATCCTTGAAGTGACGAATAGTGCCTTCATCTAGGAGAGCTTTCTCGATGCCTATGCCTTTGCTCTTGATGTCTTGGTATGTCTGGAGACAGTTCATTCGCATGTGATGGGATAGCTTTGGATGCAGGTTATCAATGAAGATCTTTGTTAGGTGCTTCTCTGGTAGCTGATATGATAACCTGGTTGTAAGATTCTGCCATCTTTGCAAGTATTCTGCAAGGCTTTCTCCATCTTTCTGCTTTGAGTTGCATAGGTCTAGCAAGGACAACTCATTCTCCACATTATGGGCATAGTGTGTGATGAACTTCTCAGAGAGTTTAGCAAAGGTTTTTATTGTCTCATGTGGTATTTTGTAAAACCACTCAACAGCAGTTCCTCCCAAGCTTTTCGGAAATAGGCGCAGGAGATAGTTATCACTGTAAGCCACTTCTTGGCACGCCATGTAGAACTCTTTGATATGTTTTACTGGATCTCCTTTCCCCCGATACTTGTCAAACTTGGGCATCTCAAAATGCTTGGGGAAAGGGATAGTTGCTATGGACCGATCAAAGGGATATGAGCACACCTCTTCGAACTTGTATGTTTTATTCTCTGTTCCACTTTGTAGCTCCTTTAGAGCGTTTTTCATTGCTTCCCACTCAGCATTGAGTGGTGAGGGAACTGGGACTTTTGCTTGTGATGGAAGCTGTGGAACTGGATATGGTGCTTGCTGTGGATAAATGGGTTGGAACTGATTTTGGGGCAATGGTTGCTAGGGATATTGCTGGTGTGGCATAGGGGGATATGGTGGTAAATGATATGGAACCGCTTGATGTTGTTGGGCTGCTTGCTGTTGTTGAACTGGTAGTTGTTGTGGGACTACTTGCTGATATTGGACATTTAGAACTTGTTGTTGTAACTGATGGGTGGGAACTTGTTGTTGTTGGGGGATGATAGGGATTTGTTGCTGAGGCTGATAGCAAGGGACTTGCTATTGTTGAGGAATGATGGGTGTTTGCTGAAAGGGAACATGTGGTTGCTGTGGGGGAGGCTGTTGGAATGATGCTGCTTGCGGGTATGATGGTGGTAGTTGCTGAGGTTGGCTTTGTGTTTGGCTGATATAAGCTGGGTGCATGCCTGCATTACTTAGAGGTGGAACAGATGTGGGGAAGCTAGAAGCAAAGGGTGATGAGGTAAGATAGCTGGGGAAAGTTGGCTGTTGAGGTGGTGGAACTTGCTGGAAGGTATTTGGGATTTGGGACGAATAGCTTGAAGCCAGCGGTGGTTGGGGTAGTTGCTGCTGTGTTGTTTGGGTGAAGGCGGTTTGTTAACTTGCAACTATAGATGTAGGGGATTGAGATGGGATCCCCCATGCCTTCATTTCTTCTTGTGTAAGGCCCCACTAAGAGCTTGTGTTAGGGTGCACTGCAGCGGATGATGGAATGGTAGGAGCAACGGGAGCTTGGGAGATGAATGATGGTTGAGAGAGAGGAGCTTGTTGAGGTTGTGGTTGAGCGGATGCTTGTGAGGAGGAAAATGAAGGAAAAACCCAAGAGAAAGATGAGGTTGGAATGGGAAGCGATTGCGCTAACCCCAAAGAAGAGGGTACGGGTGCTCCTTTGATGGTGAAAGGCGTTGCTTGACTTGCGGATGGTGGCGAAGCTTTTGGTGTAAAAGCTTGCGTGAGAGGTGGAAGCTGACTTTGGGTTAAGCGTTGGATTTGGGCTTGGGAAACCATAGCAGATGATGAAGCAAAAGGGGTAGGAGATGGAGCGGATGGCGCTGCAGCTTGTGTTGTGAGACTGTCGAGGCTTCCTTGCAAGAAAAGGGGAATGGTGGAAAGCTCTTGGGGTGTTTTCATGATAGGATCAGGGAACGGAGAATATGCTTGTGCTGGAACTTGGATTGTTTTGATGGGGATGCATGGATAGAGAGATGGTGGGATGGAGGTACTTTCTGGCAAGTAGTGGGCAAATGTGCTTTGCTGATGTTGCGGTACAAGGGCATTGGTCGCTAGTGGGCTTTCTGGAGGATTTGTAAATGCTTGGATTGCCAACGGGGATGAAGGGATGTTTGGATCTTCACATGGGTTACTGGCTTGGATCTGGGGATTGTAGGTCATCATGGCGTTAGTGAAAAAGTTGGGATTAGATGAGGTTGTTGGTGGATAAGGATTCATGCTTCTTCTTTTCCGAGATCTGGTCTCAACAGGCATGGAGATGCAAGTGCTGAATGGATGCAAGATGTTTGGCTAAAAGATGTTGATGGATGCAAAGTTGATGAACTTCTAAAGATGATGACTTCTAAGATGCAAATGCAAAGATAGGGATCAAGATGGCGATGATGGAAGCTGGATGGAACTGATATGGATCAAGACGGTAGAGGAAAGATAGGTTGCTAGTGGAAAGCTGGTGAAAGATTACTGAGTGGTCAACAAATGAGCTGCTATTTTTCCCAAATGGAGGATCAGAGATATGATGGGGTCAACCTAAGATAGACTGATGATCTTCGGTCAACAAGTTTCTTATCAATACACTCCAATCTCTTGCTCGAGATGATAGCTATGCAAGGACAAGGTTTGATTTCTTTATGACAACATGTTGTGCCAAAAAAGAAGATGATGGTCTCTGATCTTGGATATAGGATAGGAACAACTCAAAAGGTAGAACACTAAGTGTTGGTGGAACTTTGGATTTGGAACAAAGGATGATGGATCTGCCGGAAAGATATGGAAAGCTGATGGGGGGGATGCTGGTGGAAAAGGTATTGAAGGGTGAAGGGACAATGCTCTATCTAAAGGGACAATGCAAATGACAAGGATTGATTCTAGAATGCTGGTAGGAAGATGAATGCATATGCAACTTTATGATGTTCTTGAGATGCAACTAGGGTTTTGATGCTGATGCAAAGGATGAAACTAGGATGAAACTAAGATGCAAGACTGTTTGAGACAAGATTTCAAGATCTGAAGATGGAACAAGACATGAACAAGGATTGGCTAATCTTCTGGCTCAAGGTTGACAAAGTGATGGTTAACTCAGAAACGGAAGGTGAACTGTTTGATGCGGGCGTTATGGGCAATGTTCTCAAGTCTGGTTTTCTGACTTTTTTTCTGCTTGGGTTGCTTGGATAGTGGATTGATAGGTCTTGGTGTTCTTCTTGGCAACTTTTCGCTCTTGATAGGCTTGGGATTTGGGCAACTTCACTTTAGGATGTTTGTTCTTGCTGGGCATCACTTTGGAAAAGAGGCTTCTGATTTTTGAGGCAAAGGTTTCCAATGGCAAAGGTTAAAGTCAAAGCAATCTCCGCAAGGGACAAAGCAACCTTGCGGGATACAAACAAAGACAACTGACTCTGATAAAGCTTTGAAAGTGTATGTTTCAACAAGTGTTTTCACGGAGTCTTTGACTGTCAAGCACTTCAAACAGATCTATCTAAGGAAGGTGAGTATCAAAATCACTTACCCACAGCTTGGTATCCCCCAGAAGGGAATACAAATGGTGAGTAATCTTGAGGCGACCCGGTAAACCCCTTGGAATCGGTCATTGCACAAGGATTTTGATACTTTCGGATGTAGATAGGGTAGCCTCTATTTTATCAGGTTTTTAATAGTTCCGTGGTGTCTCCATACCTGGTTATGCTGATCATCCGTGACTCACTTAAGAGCCTTGCCAATAATGCTGGGGGAGAGGAATGTTTACCATCCCCAGACACGTGTTTGGCACGAACGCCCGGCGATTAGGAGATGTAAGCGATTCTTTTGGTATTCGCTTATTTGTATACCGGCCGGGGGGGATACCGGTTTGAGGTCGTTCTCCGAGGAGGAAGCGCTTCTCCTTGGATAGGCCTCGCTAAAAGCAGAACAGGTGAACTTGTCCAAGTTCAAGTGTTCCACGTTGCTTACTCTAACAAGGTTTATGCAAGAATTAAAAAACTCCTACATGCACATCAAGCAGATTTTGTTCATTTTCCCAAATTTGATTAAGTGATGTTTGAACTTTGAAATGAAGACACTCGTGATTAGATTTTGATTTGTTCTTTTCTTCAAAATGTAAATGAATTGAACGTTTGCAAGTTCTTTCTTTTTGTGCATTCAAGATTTGATTAGCGAGTTGATTTAAGAACTTTGAAAAAGATTTGTTTTATCCCTTAGATCACTCAAAATTGAATTTGTTTGCTTGCTTTGAAATCTGAAACAGATGAGGGAATAGAGTTGTTCATTCCTTTAGTGCATTCGAGATTTGGTTTGATTTTCAAATTGACAATGACACTTAGGACCTAAGTTCATTTCCTTAATGTCATTCAAGATTTTGTTTTGACCTTTGCTGTAATAAAAGAAATGAAAAAAATAGTACTAAGAACCTCAAGACAAAAAACCAAAAAGCGACACTGTCCAGCTTATAGGCGACGCTGGAAAGTTCAGAGGTGACATTTAATTCTTACAGGTGACATTCTGTACCTCAAAAGGTGACAGATAAAAAACCAGAGGCATGATTTCTTTCGTTACAGGCGTCATTTCTTTACATGCAGGCGATAGAAGAAGAATTCTAAGACGGAACAGAAGTTATCAATCACAGGAAAATCTCAGTTATGTAGGCTGAAAACAGTGCTCATAGGCGTGATTTCTTTCCTCAAAGGCGTGATTTCATTGCAAGAAGGCGTGACTAAATTATTTTTAGGCGACATTTCTTTGGTTGAAGGCGACATTTCTTTGCTGTAGATGACATTTCTTTTCATGAAGGTGACATTTCTTTTGTTTCCTGCAAAATACAAGCATATAAAGTATAATTTCATCAAAATGATTGTGGTTTGGGTCCCACCGGGCGTGCCAGAATGTAGACTAGGATTTGAGTGTGCACCTAAACCTATTTTGAAGGCCAAAGACAAACAAACGTCATAGCATATAATCAAATCAAATTTAATGGTAAACAAACTAAAATCAAAGCCACCTCAGTTTAAGCCTAAAACGGATGTGCCCATGCACCATTTGATATGCTTGGATATAGATGGATGTGGGTGTGCAAACTCAAGCACTTGGAGCATGCAAGATAAATGATTTGAGGATCAAGAAGACCCAAAATGACACAAAATAGGTATGAGGAACCTATTTTGCCTCAAAGGCCTCAAGAACACACAAATATGCAAAGCTAAAAGATGAACTAAGATTGATTAAACAAGAAATGAATCTATGTTAATCCAATTAAGCTAATTTAGATGTGATTTAAGCTTGAAAATGATCTAAAATGATGAGTTTATGCTTATGCTAGAATGAAAATGGCATTATAACTTTGCTATTGAGTTTGAGAGTTGAAAGATGATTTGCATTAGGGAGTGAGGGTATTTATAGGAAAAGGGAAGGGCTTGGGTTAAAAAGATGAGTCATAGTTAGGGCTAAGGTTAGGGTTGAGTCAAGAACAAGTGTCCTGACAAGTGTCAAGGGAGGATTGAGTTGAAAGTTTGAGGGCATGTGCAAAATTTGGTAAATGTGCCCAAGGCCAAGAGGTGGCAAGGAAGGGATAAGAAGGTCTTAAATGCATAATGAATGCATGTAAGAAAGATAAGGAAGGCTTAAATGCATCCTTAAATGCATTTGCAAGAGGTGGCCAAGAGGTGGCAATCCTTGTTGACTAAGGAGGAGGTTAGCATAAGTTTTGGTAAATCTTTTGCTAATGGAATGTGACAAGATTAGAAAGTGGATTAGGATTAGGATTAGGAGAAAGGGATGGGCAAGTGGCTTTTGGTGAGATTTAGATATTTATTAAAGGTAAATTTAATAAATATTAAATATCTAGGCTTAGGGTTTGAAGGGACTAGATTAGGGATTTGACCCATTTTGAGGAAGGTTTAGGACTTTCTAGAAGAGTTTAGTACTCTTTAGAATTTTGGCCAACTTTGGGATAAAAAATAAATTAAAAATAAATTAATTTATTTTTGAAGTTTTTTTGGTCAATTTATTAATTAAATAATTAATAAATTAGGGATAATGTCCAAATGACATTTTTAGGCTAGATTCCTTAATTAAAGATTTTTAATTAAGAGAGAGGGATTTAATGCCATAAAAATAAATTAATTAATTAATTAATTAATTAATTAATAAATGATGATGTCATCAAAGATTTTCAGAAAACAAAAATAATTTATTTTCTGAAAGATTTTTCGGTGTCTACATTTTGGTTCAATAGGATCTAAAGAAATATATTATGGTTCAATAGGATCTATGGCAGCCCTAGAAGATTGTTTTATTAGAAACTATGGTGATATTGAGCAGTATGATGATATGGAACACAATGATGAACAAGACATATCTGAATCAAAGGATCTTGTACCAGAGCTTGAAGTTTTTCAAGCAGAAACACAAGTGTTAACACAAAGGCTGTAGGAAAGTGTGGTGTTACATTTACAAGAGAACATGAGTAGAGAGGAGGGTGAATCACAACATGATTTCTACATAAGGTTTGCTGATAAGATCAAGGAGTTTGACATCACTTTTTGTCCTCGGGATTTTGTATGGGAAAATTTATTTGCTAAGATTTGTTTTCCTCATACACTTAATTTGCCAATCTCTCAGAGGGTAGAATTTATTTAGCATACTATGCAATGGATGGGACATGTACAAGATTCTTCTTCTAAAAATGTATCTGAGGCTTAATACAGTGATTTTGAATCTAAAAATTCTTAATATACTGATGTTGAATGTGATAATAATGGCGAATCTAGTTATGTTGATGAATCTAATTTTAGTGATTATGATGATGAGTCCACTTGTGCTAAATGTTTTGCTGATGATAGTATTAACAATGAACTTTGTGAGAAGCAAGACAATGATACTATTTTTTGTGGACAGCAAGATGATAACTATGATGCAGATGTGAGTATTTGCAGTGATTTCTTTGCACAAGATGATGTGCTCTAAGAGGTCTCACTCCATGATCCCGGAGAGGAAGAAATTTGTTGCATCAAGAAAGAAGATAGTTGGGATAAATCAAAATGTCTATCCTTATCATGCAGTGATAAAATTTAAGACTTTCATAGGTATGTATCAGAAAATCATTCTCAAACTTCATGCCTTATGAATATAAGTTTTCATGATAATGACATTGCTGTGGGTGTGGAAAATGAAAGTGAAGATTTTGTGTGAGTGTATCAGATATGAGCATGAATGATGATAGTTGTTCACTTCATAGTGAACAAATTTCAGATTTGTTATCTTATGAGTATCACAGAGTTTCAGGAAAAGAAAGACTAGAAATTCAACACTTCACTCATATTCAGTTTGACAAGGAAAATATATCAGATAACCAAAGTTTTGCTGCTTATATTTATGATTTTCTTTGCACTCCCATATCATTAGACCATGATCATATTTAGTATGACTTATCAGATGATGAGGTCATCAGTGTTATTTTAGTTTCAATGGATGAAGAGACTCCAGACATGATGATGAGGCTTGACTAGGATAGTAGTGCGGATGTTGAATCTTGTTCTTTTCATGTTCCTAATTTGTTTCCTCTTGCAGAAGATCAAAATTATTGGCATGAGATTCCTATTGTTTATAATGAATATGAAGATTCTTATGCTGATATACATTCAGATTTTGACAAACTAAATACTAGTGATTCTTGTTTAAGTCATGATTTAGAAGAGGGAGACAAGTTTGAATATGTATTTTTAGATTTACAAATGATTCAGAAACCAGTGATGGATAATGGTTTATACTGTTTAAAAGATGCTAACGGAGCTTGTGATCATCAAACTATCCTTGAATCTTTGCAGATAGATTTTTGTTTTAAAGGTTTCTATTTTAGTTTGCAAATTTCTGATGTGAGAGAACTATGTTTTGTGGTACAAACAAATGATTAGAATGATGTTTTCAGCTTTGAGAGAGAGCTGGAATGTTTCATCTTTCAGCAAGTCAATAGTATTGAAGAGTGTGATGCTTTGATATCATACAAAGATCAGCATTCACCATGTTTCAGTGATTTTGTTTTGCAAGGTGATACTGAGTTTTCTGATTATCTTTTGTTTGATGTGCTGAAGGAAAGTGACAATATTTTCAATCAAACACATGGAAGCAATAACTTCGGTTTGCCTTTGATCTATGGAGATGAAAATTAGATGTATGACAGAGGTAAGAGCTGGCTTCAGTTTTGGGGCCTTGGGCTTCTTGTAGATAATGTACATATTTTATAGTTTCTTTCCCTTTCAGTTGTGTGGTGAGTTTGTTTTTAGTAGTGGTTCCCATTTTTTGAGAAGAGGTGTCAGGAGGGGAAAGGTGAAAAGAGGAAAGAGAAAATTTGATTTGATTTTGTAAGTGGTCTGCTTCTACCAGGAGATTTTGAAAGTTCTCTGAATGCCCACATGGGGCATACATCCACAGTCAGAGCCACTATTGGTACTCAAAAAATAAAACATGGGTTTTGAGTACCATGTTAAAATTTTGCAATTTGAAGCCCTTTAAACGCTTTTCATGCATATGTACCTAGCTGTCATTTTGAAGCTTATGAGGTGTTCCAGTTGTTGAACACACTCCATTTAGTATATACATGCATTCTATAATGTTATTTTATTATCCCGAATCATCCGGTGAAGTCCCATTTTGAGCAAGTGTCAAATTGCACAATTCTACCTAAGTGTCAAACAGAGTACAGTAGCCCAGTTTGCCTTTGAATATATTGTGTCAAGAAATGTTTCATGACCTGTCACTTTAAGGATGTTTAGCATGCATATCAAAGTGCCTATGTTCCAATTTTCAAGTTGTTTCAAATCCGTTTGATTAGGTTTTGAACCCCTCAAAGTTGGTAGTTTGTTGTTGTCATGCACGTGTAATTGTTCAAAATTTTGGAAGGGCCTGTTTGACCAGTCATATCTTTGACCCAATTGACCCTATAGAGAAATTTATTTTTGCATCATATTCCAGGGGTCAAATACTTCCTATGTTTCAATTTTAAGGTCATGATGAATATGTTGGCTCAGTTTGCAAATGTGGTTCCAAACACAACTTTTGTTGTTTTACAAGTTGTGAAATGTGCAGATTGATTTGTACCCCTGTTCATGATGTTCTAAATTTTCATCCATGATTGATGAGCCTAAACAGGTTGTACCACTATGTTCTAAACTGAAAATATTACAAGTATTCCAAGTTAGAGGTCTTGAAAAATCTTTTAGCATGCTTTCCTAGGGTCATTTCGTATGCACAAATCACTGTTTTACTATATTTCCCAGTTTGCAATTCTGAGGGCCTATCTTTGCTTGATTGCCAAATGCAGCCTGTTATTCGTCATGAGCCCTAATTGTGGAATTATACTCTCTCTATGAAAAATAAAAAAATCCTGTATTTTCGGATCTGATGTCATGTTGAGCCCACTTTCCCAGGCCAATTCCAAATCCAATTTATGCATTTTTCACTATTTCTTATCCTAAAATTTATTAGTAAGCTGACTTTGCTGATTGAATGCATTTCACCATGTAACTTTCTGAGGAAACTAGTTATGGTTTTGTGTTCCTTGTTCGAGGGAGAATCAGTGCCTGTGATTCTGATTCTTGAAAGTTTCAACGGGTCAGTTTTCTAGGCCCGTTCTAGATGCCAGTTGTGCTAGCAGGCAGTATTGTAAAATGGAAAAAGGTGAACATTATGATTAAAGTGTCGATATGCTATGATCTGGATTTATCAAAGTTTGGCATTTTGGGTAAGCACCAGGAGATTGATTATGATCCAAATCAAATAGGAGAGATAGTGCTAATCACAGAAATTTAAGATGTCAAATTTGAAGTGGAGCTAATTCTTGGTAGGAAATAAGATTAGGTGTCAATTGGGATTTCTGGAGGACTGAAAGCTATTTTTTTTTAGCTAGCTATGCATTCAGTTATTGTTCACCTAGTTTTGGTGGTATTTATGTATTCAGTGTGTGCTCCAAATATTCAGCTGGAGAATCCCAAGATTTTGTATGAAGACTTCTTATGATGGCATTGCAAATAAGAGGGAGGCACGTTCTATGCAATGGATGCTAATGCATAAATGTGAAAGGAGACCCAAAGGATAAAGATTGTTGATGCATGGAGGATGCTCGATGGTGTGCTTGCTGCCAGTGTCTACACAAATAAGGATTGGTGTGTGAGCATTGCATGAGAGTCGAATGCTTACATAAAAAAGATGTGAAGGATGGAGACACATTTTGAGCAAGTAAAGGGAAGCTATTATGTGATAGAGGGATGTTTTGAAGAAAGTGGGATGCTAAAGGAAATATCATCCACACCATGGATTTGTTTTTGTAACACAAATTTGTGAAGTCACGAATTTGCAAAAGAAGAAAACATAGTCATATTACGGGGGGCATAACTTTTTATTGCACCATTGGATTGAGCTCATTTTTTGATATGTTATTGAAAATCTAGTTCTCTAGATTCTCCCTGAAGAGATTTGAAAAATTCATCCAGGGTCGCGAGTTACAATTGTTTGAGTGCGGCACTTTCAAAATTGTTCATAAGGCCTTCATGACTATTATCCCACATTTACTAGGATTGGGGAGTTTTTAATGTTTATATACATTGGCACCCAATATGAACATAAATCAAGTAAGGAAGAGGCATGTGGAAGTCTTTTCTCATGTGGGCCCACCCGGAAGTGTGTGCCAGCTGGGCGCACTAAGGTATATTTTAATGTAATATTTAAAAACTCTTTGAAACTTAGTCCCACATTCATCTGGAATGGGGCATTTGTAATGTTTATATGCAACTCAAAAAACATATGAGGTAGATCAAAACACTAGAGGCTATGCTCGCTACTTGCGTGTGCCAGAGGTTGCCTCAATTTCCATGCTGGCACGCCCAAGGATAATAAATTTTGCAAGAATGGATGCGCGAGGGTGATTGGGTGAAATGGACACGTGTCAGCAGGTCACTGAGTCTCAGAACCAAACCGCCAGCTGACTAAAGATCTAGAGATCTGGAGATAACCGCTAGCCACCTAGTCGTGAGATGTTACTAGTTAGAGGGAAATCATTCAGAGACCTAGAGACCTGCAGTCGCTCAATTTCATGATGTTCGGTGGTTAGCATAAAATCTTTGGAGTTTTAAAGACTAACTATGGTCACCTAATCTCCTAATGCATGCAGTTAAAAGTTGAGGATTCAGAGATTGTGAGGTAGCCTTAATCTCCAAATCTCCAAATGAAGAAGTCTCCAAGTCTCACAAGTCTCCAAGTCTCCAGATGCGATTCAGAGACTTGGAGACTTAGTCTCCAAATATCCAAATGAAGAAGTCTCCAAGTCTCACAAGTCTCCAAGTCTCTAGATGGGATTTAGAGACTAGGAGACTTAGTCTCCAAATCTCCAAATGAAGAAGTCTTGAAGTCTCACAACTCTCCAAGTCTCCAGATGCGATTTAAAGACTTAGAGACTTAGTCTCCAAATCTCATAAGGAAACATAAAGAGAGGAAATGATCTAGAGACTTAGAGACTTAGTCTCCAAGTCTCCAGGTGCAGATTCAGAGACCTAGAGACTCAAGGGAATTCTCTAAGTCTCTAAAAGAAACCATGGTTAAGAAGAATCACCAAAGATTTGGAGACTAGTGTAGTCTCCAAATCTCCAGATCACCTGGGGTTAAAAGTGAGTTAATCCAAGCAGCGAATGAGAAGATGACAAGTGGTGAATTCTAGTGGCCTGTGTAGATTTTAAACAAATATAAGATTTAAAAGGTTATAAAGTTCAGACTTTGGATAAACTCAAAAATTTTCATGATAGAGAGTTGCTCAGAGTTTTTAGTGTTGCAGGTTCAATTTTTATCAGAATATGGCAGTATAATATCTTTTTAGAAATGCCAGAAAATGACGGAGATGATGGCGATGGATAAAATGAGATCTGATTAAGCAAGTGAGAGCAATAATCACTTTTCAGTCTGAGGTCAATTTTGCAAAGACATTTTACTTTGCAGATCCGACAGAGAAATAAATCAGATTTGAAGGATGAAGATCAGAGAATAAAAGACAAAATGAATCAGGTTTCCAGAAGATGATCAAATATTAGTAGTGCTAAGATGAAATCAGATTTTTTTAGGTGCCCGGGGATATCAGATTTTAGAGGAGAGAAAAGAGAGTGAGATCAGATTGCAAGAAGACAAGTGTTGATCAAGTAGAGATTTTAGGGTTTCTTCTTCTTCTATTTATCTTCTTCTCTTCTTTGTGTTGGGGGTTCCTTTTCTCCTATTCTTGGAGGGTTCTTGTGACTGCTTTGTTGTGAGCATGTCCCTAAGGGATGAATATTGAATATCTTTTTGTAGAAGAAATTTATCAGTTCTGTGTCTAGTTCCAAAAATTTCAAGCTTTGGATGTAATAGACAAGCTCATTTTCAATAGAATACACTACAATTTATGTCTCCTATTATTGATTGTCTCTTTACTTTTATATTTTCTCTTGTATGTTTTATGTGTAAGGCATCTAAAATATACTAGTTGTCAAGCAAGTTTTGTAATTGGTTATGAGTTTTTCTCAAGGAGAGGATTAAAAGCCTTGTTATCAGTTTCGGAGAGTAAATGTACCTGTGGGGATTTTTATAGTAATAATACTAGATTGACATAATAGTTTGTAAGGCATCCTATTCATATTGCATTTAGTTTGCAAGGCATTCTATTGTATTCCCTAGAATCTTCTTGTGGATCCACATTCAGACCTTTTTTCCCAATGGAATAGGCACTGGCTAGATATTTTTTATGCACTTATCTTTCAATCATCTAAAATTCATTTCATTACCAGTACATTTTAGTTTCTAAGTTTCTGCACATTGTGAAAAGGACTGTATCTAGGTGATATAGTTCCAATCTGTTGATTCCTTAAAGAGAGATTCTCAGTTGTCTACAGAGTGATCTTTTGTTTAAGAAATCTAAAGCCTAGATAGCATAGCAGTGAAGACCCTATCCACCATTAGAATGTTTGCTTGAAACATAGTGAATCGTTAATAGGCAATGCCTTCCCGAGTCCTGTGGAGCTCAAAGAAGAAGGAGAATCTTATCCAATCCTCATCAATTAGGCTTTTCTTGCAAACTTGGAGTCCCCTTAAACTAAGAATCAAGCCCATACCTTTGCTAAGTTTGATCCTACAAGAAAAATCCCTAACAGGATGTTGAAGCCTTCTGCCCTCCAATAGTCCAGAATCCTAGTTAGTTCCATCTCCTCCTTAAGCACTATAGTGATAAGGAAGTCAAAATTCCTCCTCGTTGAAGGCTAGTGTTTGTCAAATTTGGCTTCATTTTTTAAGAATAGAATTGGCAATCACTAAAAGTTGGAAATTGATGGGAATGCCACCATATCCATCTTCATATAAAGTTCTGGATATGGGATTGTCAGGTCATTATCGATGCCATGCACTGCCTTCTCCAAAGCTTTTAGGATTTCCTTTTTATATATTACTTTAGCTGCCCCTATGATTCTTGCCTTATCTGTTCCATTGAAAGATGATAGGGTGATAAAAAGTCCTACAATGTGCCCATTCACCCGAACTGTGAAGTCGTTATCAAAAAAATCCTCCCCAAGTCCCTTTTCGAGGGCTCTGTGACTCATATCTGAGAGAGGATTGAGGATGGTATTCCATCTCTTAGGCTTTACATTTCCTTGAAAGTCTATTTGCCTATTTTCCATAATGTGGAAGGTCAGAACTCTGGACTCCATTTTGGCAAGGCAAAAAAATAGGAAGGTAGCTAATCCTATTGCCACCTATTGTTAAATAAGGGAAATTTATTTGAATTAATTATGATGCAATACTGGAGCTCATGTGAATTTACTAGATGATTAATAGCACTCCATATCCTCATTAATATGTACTTGAGGCTTGGAGATAGTTGTTGCACAAATAAACATGCGAGTGAGTATGATTTCGAGAATATATGTTTACAAGAGGGGAAGGGATGACATAGGTTTGAGAAAGGCTAATTACAATTAATACTTTAGTCTAGAGAGGTGGATCACCCATGATTTTAGTGAGGTAATGCTTATGAGAAAAAATAATGAAAAGTGATAAAATTAAGTTAAATGAGAATCTTAAAAGGTTGGTGCGCTGCAAAAGATCAAGTAGAAAGTCCCTATATTTAAAGATAAATCTAGGAACATTAGTTAAAATTTAAAAGTTAATAGAGGAAGAAGCTACATTCTTAAAGGAGAAAGCGTCTCTTACATGGTAAAAGTCTGATAGAAGATGAGAAATAGATCTAATTTAGAAGGATAGGAATGATACAATTTGAATGATCTTAGCTAGGAAAAGATAGAAAGAGTTAGAAAGAAAAGGTGTCAATATTATATAGATATTATCATATTGGTGTATGCTCCAGGGTTTAATGAGGATATAAGAAGTAAGGCCCATTCCTAAGGTAATGGGGAGGTCTCTTGGATTGATATACCTGTTGGCAAGTTGGCTATACTAGTGTATATGACTTAATATAGTGTTGTCATTATGGAAACAAAGTCATATAGAAGTTTGGAGTCAGTGCACTTGATGTAAAGATCAGAAATTGGCTAAATATCGAAAACTAGATAGTTTACAGAGTTCCTGATGCTCAGAGCATCAGTGCACATGCGTACAACTGAGTTATGGTGTGCGCCCTGGAAGTTAAGTTGGTTAGACTATATCCATGCTTAGTCTATGAGTGCATGATCAGATATGGAAGTATGAGAAAGATACAGACAGTTGAAGTTACACAACCAGTGTGTGCCATTGAAGAACAGAGTAAGCAGTCGACTGTTATCATTTTGAGTTGCAGTTATATTCTAATAATGTAAAGGCTATGCACTTATTGTAATTAGGTTGCCAACATGTATATATTTTTGACTGTAAACATGCTTGAGCCAACTCATTTGGAAGCATTATATGTAATAGGTTTAAGGGCCGACTTAGTTGTTTATTTTGTATGCGCATATAAATATGAGATGCGCCCATTGTAATTAGTATGAAAGTTGATATAGAGTTGTGATAAGTAGAGAAGAAGTGTGTGATGAATCTATAAGATGTATTAGAGATTTCCAAGTGGTCAAAGCATCAACGCATCAAAGGAACTGATCTGACAAGCAGTGTCATAGTGACAGTTCATCCAACAAATATAGTGTGTATCTGAGATCAGAAGGTTGTAGCCTTCACCACTTGAGCAGTGAGCTCTAGGATAGTGTGTGCACTCCCCTAATAGGGACTATTGTAAAAGACTCCTAACAAGGTCTGAGCCTTAACAAGGTATAATGTACTTAATGCATTGTAAAGCAACTCCTAACATGGTTAAGGATCTTCTAACAAGGATCATAAAACACTAGTACAGAATATTAGTGGGTGTCAATTCCCACCAGGGTTTTTACTTATTTGGGTATCCCCGTAACCATATTGGTGTTATGTGTTGATTTCATGTTTCATGTTTATGTGGATTTTTATTTTAGTACTTCATCATTTAAGTTTAGTTTAAAGATTAAGTAAAAGATAAAATATAGTGAACACTGATTCAACCCCCCCCCCCCCCCTCTCAGTGTTCCCATTCCAAATAATTGGTATCAGAGCTCTGGTCCTCAGAAAAGAAGTTTAACCACTTGAGGAGATCATAGACAAAGTAGAAATGAAACATCTAAAAAAAAAAATATGTAAGCTTCTCTTGAAGATGTGGACAATTCTGAAAGGGAAACTGAAGAACTAAAAGGAAAACTCAGTGATGCTCAATTAGTCATCAAAAGGCTAAGAAAGGATTTGAAAGAATTCTCTATCAGTGGTCTAGGAACAATGGTCAAGAAGTTGAATGAAGAAAATACATCCTTAAAAGAACAACTTGAAGAATATAATGATAAGATGATTAAAAATTAGGAAGTCTATGAAGAACAGGTCAAAGAGAACCTTCAACTCAATGAAGAATTAAGGCAAGAAAACATGGAAATCTTGGAGCTAAGAAACAACAAAGAAAGCTTGGAATCTGAATTAAAAGAAGCACAGAATCATATTGACAAACTTCACACCAATTCTAATTTGATAGAATCTCAGTTGTATGCAAGAATAGCTAAAGGAGATACTAGCTGCATTGGATACAATGAAGCACAAAATCATATTGATAACATGCGAGCAAGAATGAAAGCACCAGAAGGCACCTCAAATTCTAAGGAGACTAGAAGTCAAACTAAGGATCATATTGAACCACCTAAGAATGAGCACAAGCCAGTGGACCGCACTTGTTATGCATGTAACAAGCATGGACACATAGGAAGAAATTGTACAGAGGTAAGACCTTTTAATGGTTACTGTTATTCATGCAATAAATTTGGTCATAGAGCTATGAATTGAAAGACAAGTCAAAAGAATATGACTCAGTATAATCAAAGAAATTAGAATCAGTGAAATGAAAGAAGTTCTCAATATGTTACATGTCAGATATGTAACTATAACGGTCACTCAGCTAAATAATGTAAAATGGTGACCCATGTCAATGCATCGAGGAATATAAGGCCTCTAATTATTTTTCACTCTTGTAACAAAGCTGGACACATCTCAAATTTTTGTAGAACAAGGACGCAAGATTAGGAAAGCCCCAAAAAGCCCAAAGAACTAGTTCTGGATCTTGAAGGAGAAGTCAATTTTGTGAAAGCTTCAGAGGATGTGAGCTTGATTTGGTCAGAAGCAAAGAAGGACAAGGTTGATGAGTATGTATTAGATGCTTCCACAATGGATGCACACTCTACATCTAGATGAATGGCCCTCAGGGTCATAGGGGGAGTGAATTTAGCTCTAGACCCCTACGTGGCTGGTATAATCACTCTCAGAGTATGCGCCTTTGAACTTAAGCTTTTGGAGACTAGAGAAACCTTCATGCAAGAGCGCACTAGTTGATTGTTTGTAGAATGAAAGATAGAAATTTCCAAGTGACAGCCTGGTTTACACAACAAGCATTAATGGCAGAAATTCTACTTTAAAGTACACAAAAGTTAGAAGACCTCTCATTGCATTCAAATTAAGAGCGATTGAAGAGAAAAAGAGTCTTAGCAGTTGATTGAGAAGGATTGCTATTTGATTCATCAGGTGATTTTTTGTGCATTTGATCGGTTGCGGAAACCCTAGTTCATCGTGTCAATTCAGATACTCTTGGAAACCTTTGTGAAAGCTATATTCAAGTACGTGATGGCTACTCCTATAGTATTTGATGTTGTAGAGAAGAAAAGATATGTGTTTAAGAAGTATCCAATTAAGTCTACACTAGATGACCTAGAAGGGGCATTCTCCCGTACACCTATGGGTTTTATGCATGTCGAGGACATTAGGGCATACATCTACTATAAGAAAGAATCAGTAGGATTGGACAGATTAAGGGCACACATAGAAACTATGCTAAAACCAGACAAAACATTCATGGATGAGTATGCGTGGTGGAAAAATCACCCTATAGTGGAGTATGCTATGGCATATGAGTTCTATGAATCAGAATGGATTAAGATTCTTTTGAGAAGGATTCATGATGACCTATTTTGGATAGGTAAAGTGCCTGTCAGAATTACCAGTGACCTAATTCATGAGATGACAAGGCTCTCAAGGACAAGCATCATCCTTCCAGAGGGTAAAGATGTGAGGAAGATTATTGAATAGACTTGCAAGTCAAGGAGTGATAGGAACGGTATGAACATAGAGCGTATTAAGCAAAATGACATCAAATTGATGTCTATGATACTTGGATGCATGTTTCAACACATTAGCAGGGTGAACAGTGTGTCTGTAGGCACAATTATTGCAGCCATAACAATTGTTTTAATGAAAATGGAGAGTTCAACTTGTGTGAAATCTTACGTGCATAGCTGATTGATAACATTGAGGCAATTGAGCATGATAAGACCAAAATATTCAGATTTGGGTCATTGATCATCTATATGTACTTTCACATTGTTGGAAAAGTATCTAATTTGTATCTAGACAAATCCATTCCCACAATGCCTCAGATATCTCTCGAGGCATGTACTGAGAGCACCTTGAAGGATTACATGACATTGGAGCTAAAGACATTTAGGGATAAGATGCAGATGAGGTATAGGATACCAGAGAAAATAGTGGAAAAGTACAAGGACACTATTTTCTTCATGGTTGAAATAGACACAACATGCATGGAGGCATTTGAACCTAGAAAAAAGTGGATTCATCCACTTGGATATGAAGTAGATGAACAAGTTTTAGAAGTATAGGCTCAAGTATTGCTTTCAGCTCCTACTGAGCCTACTGAGCCAAGATGGGGAACTTATGAAGAGAAGACAAGAGAGATAGATACTAAACTAAACAACACTGCAACAAAGAGGAAGGTTTCCAAGGTTAGCTTTGAGATCTTGAGAATACATGGAGTGTCTCAAGAAGACCTAGACAAAGAAAGGGAACAAAATATTGCTTTGGAATTAGAAAGCACAGATGCAACAAAGGCATAATTTAATGATCCCAAGTTAAAGAAGATGAAGATAGAAAAATATGATGAACAGAAGGGTAAAACTAATGATACTCCTTCTATGCCCAAAGTAACCATTGACCTTACTACTCCTCCCAAGTATAAGGTAATGCCAAAGAGGATGAAAGAGACTAGCACTAGTCATCCTTCCTAAAGAGTCACAAGGAATAGAAAAAACTCACAAGAACCTCCTGAAGTAAGTTTCAAACCCAGTCTCAGTGTGCTAAGTGCAAGAATAATTGATGAAGGAAGAATCAATCAAGTAGGGAAGTTTTATGAAAAATATAGTGAGATAGACAAATCTAAGATACATGATATGATAGTAAAACACATGTTGAAGTTCAAGAAAATAGTCTTGGAACTTAAGACTATGATCCCTGATAATGTGTGGAACATCCTAGAATTCCAAAAGGGATAGGCTATTGGGGAAGATCTACGGATAAGGGAAAAGATTATAGATGATACCCTTCCTGTATGTTCTCTAGAGGAAAAGTCTTTTTTCTTAGACTTAGTGAAGCCACATCTTAGAACAAAGTCAAGGACTTTGCACATTATGGATAAGAACTATGATCTTGTTGCTAAGGAAATAGAGAAGGCATCCGAGAAAGTATTCATGAATAGGCACATGTATCTAGCTACTGCACCCACAACACAAGTACCCATAAAGGATGTCAAGATGGAAGAGCCCACTAATGCATCGGTGACAGGTCCTCAAGATTCAACGCCTATAGTGGAAACACAAATAGAGGCAGATAAGTTTGCACCCATAATAGAGTCATTAAAGGATGGCACCATTATCATTGATAATGTAGAGATAGCCATAGTGGCCACTAACATTGAGTTAGAAAAGTTTGAAGAAGCTTTTGTGAGCACATAAGAAGCTAAAATATTATGTAGTAACACTCCTACTTATCAAGAAGAAGTAATGGTTGAAGATATGACAAATATGGAAGAAGAAAAAGAAAAAATAGAAAAAGAAGAAGAAAAGAAAGAAAAAGAAAAGATGGAAGAAAAGAAAGAAGAAGAAAAAGAAATAGAAATAGAAATAGAAAAAGAAGTAGAGATAAATGAACCATCGATTGAACTAATCAAGGTAAAATAAGAAATGATGGACAACACTCCCATCACTCCCTCAGCAGCACTATTGTCAAGTTTGACACCTAACACAACTAGTTTGCGATCATGGGGAGAAGAAGACCTGATTAAGTTCAGTGTCTTAGCTATGGAGAAGGCCAAGGAAAATTAAGTGATGAGGAATCCTCTCCTTGTAGAGTCAGTAAACATACTGAATAGTTTGTTACCTACAGACAAGAAAGTGTCCAAGGTCCACTCTGTTGATGATGTAAGTGCAGTCATTTCACAATTCAAAAGTAGTTTCTATAGCTTGGAAGAATTTGCATCCTTAGTTGCAGAGGAGAAGTACTTGAAGAAGAGATTAAGTGAATTGGTTAGAAACTATACACTTAACTTGAGCTCACTAAAGGCTGGTCAAGCATCCCTGAAGGAGTTTGCAGAAAAAGGAAGAAAGATTATTGTTGAATGCATGAACCAAGACAAGTTGACTGGTGATCTATACAAAAAGGTACAAGAGGCTAAAGCTATGATAGATAGCATAATAAAATAAGTGGAAGATCCATCAGCAGATGTGAACATGTGCAATAATGTCTACCAAGGTCAGATTGATAAAATTGAAAAGGCAAAAAAAGAGATGACTAAGATAAGGGGAAGGCAGACTCAGCTAAGGAATGCTCTTGTGCCCTCATTAGACATCCTCAATCAGAACATCAAGGAGATTGATGCCACCATGGTGACATGTGATCAAGTTCCTAGCACCAATCTAGGGAAGATGGAGAAGCTTTAGTATGCTTTATGCGCCCATCTACAGATTGTAAATTCACTAATCACATTTTGGAAGAAGGAGATCCAAAATATGCAGATTGCATATCTGGATGTACTATCACAATAAGTTTTTGTAGATTTAGTTTTGACACACCTTTGTCATTATGTCAAACGGGGAGTATGTATAGAATATGGATAATAGATATGTATAAGGAGTTATAATATAGAAAGATATGTATAGAGAGACAAAAAAATTTTGTATTAAGGACAGTTAGCAACTTGGCCATATTCTTTTGTTGCCATCAATGACAAAGGGGAAGATTGTTGGAAAGTTGGCTATACTAGTGTATATGACTTAATATAGTGTTGTTATTATGGAAACAAAGTCATATAGAAGTTTGGAGTTAGCGCACTTGATTTAAAGATAAGAAATCAGCTCAGTGTTGAAGACTGGATAGTGTACAGAGTTCTTAAAGCTTAGAGCTTCAACGCACATGCCTACAACCAAGTTATGGTGTGTGCCCTGGAAGTTAAGTTGGTTGGACTATATTCATGCTTAGTATATGAGCACATGATTAGATATGCAAGTATGAGAAAGATACAGATAGTTGAAGTTACACAGCAAGTGTGTGCCAGTGAAGAACAAAGTAAGCAACCGATTGTTATCATTTTGAGTTGCGGTTATTTTATAATGATGTAAAGGCTATGTGCCTATTGTAATTAGGTTTTTGTATGTATATATGTTTGATTGTAAACATTCTTGAGCTAATTCATTTGGTAGCATTGTATGTAATAGGTTTGAGGGTTGACCTAGTTGTTTATTTTGTATGCGCATATAAATATGAGATGAGCCCATTGTAATTAGTATGGAAGTTGATATAGAGTTGTGATAAGAAGAGAAGTGTGCGAAGATTATATAAGATGTATTAGAGCTTTGCAAGAGGTCAAAGCATCAGCGTATCAAAGGAACTGATCTGACAAGCAGTGTCATAGTGACAGTTCATCTAGCAAATATAGTGTGTATCTAAGATCGAAAAGTTGTAGCCTTCACCACTTGAGTAGTGAGCTCTAGAATAGTACGTCCACTCCCCTAACAGGGACTATTGTAAAAGAATCCTAATAGGGTCTGAACCTTAACAAGGTCTACAGTACTTAATGCATTGTAAAGAAACTCCTAACAGGGTTAGGGATCTTCTAACAAGGATCATAAAACACTAGTATAGGGGTATGTGCAAGATCATGAGGGGCCAAACTATGCCCTTAAGTGGCAATGAAAAATCAGCAAATCAGGGTTAGTCAACTTGACGTGAAAATTTCAACTAGCTATGAACCTAATATCAAAAAGTTGTAAGAATAGAATATATAGAAAATTGAATGTAGTTTCTAAACTACTAGGCATTTTTTGAAAAAAAGTTAGTATGATTGGTGAAAAGTATAGATTTCAATGTAGCAGTACAAAAATTTTAGGAAAAAAATAAGAAGTAGGTGTATGTCTGACCACCTTAATCATAATCAAATGATAATATTTTATTATAAGATTTTATATATAAGTAGTAGACTCATGCCTAGATGTGACGCATATTTTTTTTGTAATTTTATTCCAAAAAAACAATTAATTATGAATTTTTTGCTACAACATTTTCAGAATAAAAAAACTCCCGTGTCTGACCACCTTAGCTCTTTCAAAACTTTTCAAAATTCAATTTTTATTTATTTTTCCTTATAGTAGGCGAAGCATAGAATGTGACGCATTCTTCGGATTCAAAAATGTTATACCATCTAAAATTTATAGTCATTTTTCAATCAGTATATAAATCATCACTTTAGAGGTAGCTCAATTAGAAAATAACTAATAAGTACTTACCAAATTCAAAATTTGACAGCAATTATATCGATAGAAAGCTGATAATCTCCTTAAGATACCCTTTTCATTTTATCAAATTCGGGTGAAAAAAAAGTCGTCAGCTACATTGTCAAAGTTTTGAACTGACATCGCCACTTTTTGGCCCCTCATGATCTTGCACATACCGATAGAATATTAGTGGGTGTCAATTCCCGCCAGTGTATTTACCTATTTGGGTTTCCCTGTAGCCATATTGGTGTTATGTGTTGATTTCATGTTTCACGTTTATGTGGATGTTCATTTTAGTACTTAAGCATTTAAGTTCAGTTTAAAGATTAAGTAAACGATAAAATACAGTGAACACTGATTCACCCCCCCTGCCCTCTCAGTGTTCCCATTCCTAACAATACCATCTTTTCCCATGTTTGCAAGTTTGTCTTCTCTTCTATTACCTTCTCTATAGATATGATTGAAAGTTGCTTGCTTCAAGGAGTTACATAAATTTAAGGCTTGGGAGAGGAGGGAATTTAATTTCCAATTAGGGGTCGATCCTTTCCTTAAAGCATTGATGATGATTTCCAAATCCCCTTCAATATCCAGGAGTTGAATTCCTAGGGATTGGCAAATTCTAAGACCCTTAAAAAGTGTTGATAGTTCCACCCAATTATTGATTTCAAATCCTATCAGGGCTGCATAGAAAGCAGTTTCTTTGCCTCTAGTATCATGGATGCAACCCCCTATGCCTGCTATCCCTGGGTTACCTCTGGACGGTCCATTGAAATTTAGTTTGAATGAACCTTCTTCTAGAGGACACAATTTACATTCCAATCTCTTTGATGGCTGCCTCACCTCCCCTGATCTAATAAAGGGAGGAAGGGATAGGCCTAGCCAAGTCTTCCTCATTTTCTCATCCCAATGACTTATACAAAGATCTATTTTTTGTAGATGAGATAATCTACTATTAATACTTTCTATGATGGCAGATTCAATTTTGTTGCATAATTGTCTCCAATCCATCTTCTCATTTTTTAAGATTATTCTATTTCTTTCTTCCCAAATTTCCCAGATTAAGATAGATGGGGTGGAAATCCAAAGATTGGCATAAATACTATCTTTTTTGATAATTGGCCATTCCTGGAGCATTTTCAAAAGAGAAGAGAGGGAGGCTGAAGCCCATCCTAGATTTCCTACAAGCCATTTCCAGTATCCATTATAATAAGGGCAATTCAAAAATATGTGATCTATGTCTTCTTCACTATTTTCACTTGAAGGGAACATCTACTAGGACCAGAAAATCCCATTTTTCTAAATCTTTCTGTAGTTAGGAGCTTGTAATTGAGGGCTAACCAGGTACAAAAACCAACTTTGGGTAGGCATCCTTTATTCTAGCATGGGGTGGTAGGGATTTCAGTCTTCTATCTATTATGACTCTTAATTAAGAAGTCATAACCATCCTTAGTATTGTATTCACCATTTTTGGATCCATCCCAGACTAAGTATCCTTTTTATTGTTGATAACGATCTTTCTCTTATTAAGGATTCTAGCCAAAAGTTCTTAATCTGAAGGGGAAACACCTGGAATTCGAAAGGATTTCCAAACCCATTCTTCCCTATTATAAATTATGTAATCTTTAAGAAAAGGTCCAAATCTAGATTCTAGGAGGTTTTGGATACATGCATTATCAATTTCTCTGTTTAAAATTTTGAAACCTCCACAAGAATCTTTCCAAAAGAGTACTTCTTCTCCTAAGCCTATGTTCTAGGTGAGCTTATCTCTAATATTGTTTCTGCAATCCAGCATGAAATTCCATATTCTAGATCCTCTTGGAGGATTAGTTCCCATGTTGATGGGAGAGGCATCTCTAAGATATTTGTTAATCAAAATCTTTTCTCATTTAGCCTTTGGGTTCCTCTAAAATCTCCAAACTAGTTTATCTCCTAGAGCTTTCCCTTGATCTTCAATATTTTTAAGACCAATACCACCTTCATCCTTCAGTCTACAAACATTTTCCCATGAAATAAGAGGGGATTTTTTCTTTTCTCCACTACCTTTCCATAAGAATGTTCTCATGTATCTATTAATTTTAGATTTTTTGTTAGCAAGAAGATGTATGGAAGATAATTAAAAAATTGGTATGGTTGCCATAACTAATTTGACCTTGGTAATTACTTTGCCTATAGAAGATAACCATTTTCTCTTCCATGAGTTAGTTTTATTATTAATCTTCTCAATTAGAGGATTCCAAATATCCGTTGACCTATTATCCCTGACCAATGGGAGGACTAAATATTTACAAGGAAGCTTGCCTTGTTTGAATTTGAGGATAAGATAGATGTCCTTTTCAAATTTCTTGTCTATGTTAAAGAAAAAAAAATTGGATTTATCTGGGTTAATTTTCTAATCGAAAGCTTTGGAGTAGGAGTCTAAGATGCATTTGAAAGCTCTAGCTTCCTTCCTTTTGCTTTCTCCATAGAGCAGACTGTCGTCAATGAAATGTTGATGAGTTGTGGGTTTTAAATCCAATCTAATGGAAATGCCTTCAACATTGCCACTCTCATGTTCCTTTGAGATGGCCTTGCCCGAGGCTTCGGCCATGATAATGAACAGAAAGGGGGAGATAGGATCTCCTTGTCTTAAATGTCTAGAGATATTGAAAAACCCTTATGGAGTTCCATTAATTAAGACAGATATCCCCAGCATGGAGATATATTCAAAGATAAGATTAATCCAATTTTTAGAAAAGCCAAAGGCTTCCAGGCGTTTGTAGAGGAATCTCCAATCTACCTTGTCATATGCCTTTTTAATGTCTAGTTTAATGAGCATGCTAGGATTTTTCTTTTGTTGGACCAAATGTATGGCCTCTTGGGAAATAATGAATCCATCATATATTGATGTTCCTGGAACAAAGCCTATTTTTTCTTCACTAATTAGAGAGGGAAGAATTTTATAAAGTCTTAATGATAGTGTTTTAGTTAAGAGCTTATAAAGGGTATTACAGAGTGCAATGGGCCTAAAGTCATTTAGACTCATCGGTTTTTCTATCTTAGGAATAAGGGCTATAATGACTCATCAATTTCTCTATCTTAGGAATAAGGGCTATAAAAGTATTGTTTACTTCTCTCAGCATTTTACATGAGTTTCTAATGCCTTCTAAGGCTTCCGTTATCTCCTTCCCTAAAAAATGCTAGCATCCTTAAAAGACAATAGCAGAGAAACCATCTGGGCCAAGTGATTTATCTAAATACATTTGAAAGAGAGCCTATGTGACTTCTTTTATAGAAAAATTTTCTGACAAGGTTAATATTGATGCTTGGTAATGACTTTAGGAATGTCCTTCAGAAAAGCCTCTTGATTATTTCTATCAGAGTATTCAAAATTGTTGAGGATATTCTTAAAGAACCTAACTGCTTCTGTAGAAATTTTTGTTGGGTCTTCTATTATGTGTCCTTTATCATCCCTAATACTTTTTATTTGATTAAAGTTCTTTCTTTTCTTTGTGCTATTATGAAAAAAAATGGTGTTTCTATCCCCCACTTCTAACCATGTCTCTCTAGATTTTTGTTTCCAGAAGATTTCTTCTCTACCTAGGATTTCTTAATAATCTAAAAGGAGCTCCTTTTCCCTAAGGTATAAAGCATCATTCATACCTTCTTGGATAACCTGGGAGTTGAGATCTCCTAGATTTTTTTCTATTCTAATCTTTGAGTCAAAAATATTACCAAATTTCTTCACATTCCAATCTAAAATTCTTTTTTTATCCATTTGAGCTTGTTTACTACGATGAACATCTTAGAGCTTGAGAAGTTTGGTTCTTTCCACCATTGTTAAATGAGATCCAATATTTCTGGATCTCTAAGCTAGGCTTGTTCAAATTTGAATGAGCATTTCTTTGGCTTGACCTCTACTTGGATGTTTAATAGAACAGGGTAATGGTAAGACCCTGAAACTGGGAGAATTTTGGCCTCGAAGGAGTTATGTGTGCTAAACAGACTTCATTTAATGTAGAATCTATCTAGTTTCTCTGCTATATTACAAAATCCTTTTCTTCTATTTTTCCATGTGAAGGAGTTATCTTTAGTGGGAATTTCTAGAAGGGGGAACTCATCCACCCCTTTGGAAAAATCTTTAGCTGCTAAAGGGAGAGGATAGTTTCCCCCTCATTTTTCTGATGTTTTTGTAATAACATTAAAATCCCCTCCAAGAATCCATAGTGAATCTAGACACCTTCTCAGGGAAGATCCTATCTACTACAACACCCTTAATTTGTCTCTATTATAAATAGGCCCATATACCTTAACTAGATAAAAGGTAATGTTGTTCCTATGATTTTTTACCAAAGCACTCATCTAATATTGTCATTTTTCCCTAATTTCCTAAGAAAGACATTGCGGATCCTAGATTATAGCTAGTCCCCCTGAAGATCCTATAGCAGGTGAAGAGTTAATATGCCTAATCCCTAGTTTCCTTTTAAAATTAAGAATTTCTACTTCGTCCATTTTTGTTTCTTGGATTAAAATTATTTAAGGATTATAGGTGTTAATGCAGTGCTTAAATAGTCACTTCTTGTTAGGGGTGTTTAGGCCCCTAACATTCTAGGTAAGGATATTCATGGCTCCTTAGGAAGGCTCTTCCCCTTCCCTGCATTAAAAAGTGAAGTAATTTTTACCTGTCCTATTGCCTCCCCTTCTTGCTCTCTTAATTCTGCATTAGGTTTCCTCCCTCTCTTCTTTGAGTGTTTTGCATAATCTGGAGAGCTACGACTTTCCATCTTGAAGGAGATACCTAGAGAAGTTTCTTCTTTTGATTCCTTATCTTTAAGATCAATTAACAATTCTTCTATTATACCCTCCCTAAACCGGTTGCCTAACATAATATCTTCAATTAATTATTATTTTTGGAGGTTCAATTCTTCCTGATTGCATATCTCATCAAGAAATTGATCCAGTAACTCTATTGTGACTATTTCTCTAATATAATATGAGATAACCTGAACCTCTTGTTCAATTTTAGCCTTTTTAGGCTCCTTTTCTAGGGTTGGGGAGAAATCTATGTTAGTTGTTTTTTCTGATGGGTTTCTTTTGCAGTCCTCTTCCGAGTCCTTGTTTACAAGGTTTGCTATGGCAATATTATTTCTAAAATCAAAATTATTATCTCAGCCTTCATCATGGGCTGGACCAACTACATGCAAGTCCTCATGGACTCTTGGATCCACCTTTTTAATAATGACTATCTCATCCATGGGATCTTTGTATTTGGCTTCTTCTCCTACCTTGGAATTTTTTTCAATTTTGATCAATTTACTTTCTTCTATTGTCAACTTGACCTCTGATATAGGCATTTTATGTTCTTTTGGAGTATATATGTTCTTGGAGTGAGCAATAATGATATCATTTGTTTATTCTATCTCTTCTCTAAGTATAGGGCTACTTATTATAGGTGTTTTTTGTTTCCCTACTTGATCAAGGTAATCCTCATCACCCAATTGTGAATCAACTAATAGATTAATCGAGAAACCACCTCCATTTTTGTTGAGAGAAATGTTAATTACTTTAGGGGGGACTTGCTACAATTGGGTAGAAACTATCTTATCCTGAGTCAGAGTATAGTCTTTGAAAAATTTTGATAGTGTGCTAGGGTTTAACATGATCTTGTTGGCACTACTTCTAATCAAAATTTGTGGAAGCGTTTTGATCGAGATATCTATTCCTACCAAGATGATTACTTCTAACTCTAGATATTTGGTAATTATAGTTCTTTAGAAGTAACCTATCCTATTCCCTATTAGTTTGAAGATTTCATCATTCATATATTCCACAAGTAAGTTTGTAAGTTTTACTTCTCTAATAACTTCAATCCCCTTGATGTCGTTAGGATTGAAAGAAGGGCTCCAATCCACAATTGTGAAGTCAAATCCTAAATAATTAGGGCATCTATTGTTCATGAATTTAGTCTTTGTTTCTATATTTATAAACAGTAAATGAAAATGAAGCCATCTTCAAGGAGACCAATACTTACTTGATTTTTGAGATTCTTCATGAGCCAATCCACAATTGATGATGATGGGACATCATACCCATTCCACCTTAAGAAAAAATGCTTTAGTCTCATTGCCTCCTGGGAGCTCTCTATGTTGTTGTCATTTATTTCAATAACCTTTGATGATCGAAGTGCCACTCTATGATGGGGAGGAGAGTAGATGGTGGGTTTGGGGCTAATGGGAGTTTGAGGAAATGATTTTGGCCGGTTAAGGTTCCCCCGCTTATGAGGCGGAGTATATATGTTAACCGGTGCTTTGGAGATCTTACGCTTGTTAGGATGAGAGGGGAAAAATTTTGATTTGAAGCAGGGATCCCAAGAAGTGAGGGTTCAAAACTATTTCTAAGTTGAAGGGGATTATGAACCAACACGGGGTGAGAAGCTAGTTTCTTGAGGTTTTTAGGGTGTTTGGCTAATATCCATCCATCATCCTTCTTATCTGTTACAGTGGGCTTGCTAGGAAAAGATTGTTCCCCAGCCAATCTTCCTCTATTCAATGCAGTAGGAATGTCATTGGAACTAGCTGGATGAATGAGCATCAATTGGGTGGCCTTCGTACCCTAGCCTGTGATTCAAGGAAGTCATGCTTCGTGAAAGTAGCGAATTGAAATTGTTGCGAATCTGAAAACTTAGCATACTTTGTTCTGGAGAAAAAGCTAAATTTTTTGTCGAATGAATCAGTAGTGAAGATGATATTCAGATTGCGAGAAAGCATAGTAGACCTCATTGTTCCCTTCCTAATCAATTTGGTTATTTGCTTATATTAAAACAATATTAAAAGTATACTAAAAAGCAATATTAATCTAAAATACTAAAAAACAATATTAATCTAAAATATTAGAGTATGGTCACATTACCATCCATAATATAATATTATTAGATTTAATAATATTAAAAGTATATGAAAATATTAAAACAATATTAGAAAAAATATTAAAAAAATATTAGATCTAATATTAAAACAATATTAGATCTAACAAATCTGAAATATATAAAAGTATATATAAACTATATAAAACAACATTAAACTATATGTAAATATTTGAAAACTTTTACCTTTAAAAGATGAACTTCGAAAAAATTCTTCAAAAAACACTGCAAACCTCTCTGCAAATCCCCCTCTCCAAATCTCTGCAAATCCTCCTCTCCAATTCCTCACAAAAAATCTCTGCAAATCCTCCTCTCCAAATCCTCACAAAAAATCTCTCAAATAGTGCTCCCTGCAAACAAAAAATAATAGCAATGACATGCAGAGCACTCTTTTATAAAATAAGAGTGACTCTTCATTCCCAATCTCTCCCTTCATATTCCCATCTGTTCACATTCTCCATCTTCCTTCCTTCCATCTGTTCACACGAAAACTAAAAACGTCAAATTTTAAATCAAAATTTAAAAATGCCAAATTTTAAATCAAAATTTAAAAATGTCAAATTTTGATTGGTTTTTAATACAAACATTTATACACATAAAATTTAATACACCACTCGTCCACCAAATGGCACAGAGGCCGTGCGCTTGGTTGTGTCAGTCATGTGCTTGGTTGCGTCTGTTGTGTGCTTGGCTATCGACAGGCTGGCAGCCAAGGCTACAAAGTAGTGGTAGCCCATTGGCGTGTGGGGCCCCACGGTCATTTGCACGAGATTCTGTGGCGGGTCCCACTACACTCGAAACCCATTCAAATATTTTTTTTTTAAAATTTTAAATTTTATTTGAATTTTTTAACATGCCACGCATTATTTGATTTTGGGAAACACTTTTTAATTTTTTGTTTTTTGATTTTTTGTTTTTTTATTTTATTTTTTTTGTTTATTGGTTTTTCATTTTTTCATTTTTAGCTTTTTTATTATTGTAATTGATTTTGAATCTTTAATGTGTACATGACATATTCCTTGGAATATGTCGTGCTAGTGTCCTCCCCTTCTGCTATGGCTATGTAGGAATGCCTCTTGGTGTAAAAATTTAGGGGTCATTACCTTTCTGGATGGATAAGGAAAATAAGAAAATAGCTATACATTTTGTATAGTGCATAATTCTGAAAAATCCATCCATATCGTTCAATATAGAAGCCTCATAAGTAATTTTATAATTTAACAAAGTTAAGTATTTTGCATTTTATTTTGTCAAATATTAAAATATAATATTATTAAAAGAAAAATGAAATTTGATTAGTTGAAATTGAATTTTTTAATCACTAGTTAAAAGGATGTCTCTATTCATTCAAAGCTTTGTGGATTAATTTTTTTTTTTCAAATTAAATAATTTGCTACATAAAATTTATCAACCATAATTTACATGCTTTATACAATTGTGAATAAAGAAAAATAAATCTTTCCATAAATAAATTAAATTTATCAAATTATTGACCTATCTGATACCTTTTAGTCTATCTACAAAACTAATGACAACCTCATCTATGATATGGATGTATCTTTTTCTTCAATAACTTTTGCAAATCAAGATTCCAACTAATCCCACCACCCAATAGCATAACATGTCATCCACTCTACATACCAATGCCACAAAATTTCTTCTCCCTCCTCGGTCTTTTCTTTTGGATGATGAGCCATATCAAAATTTGGTTTCTCCCCACATTTACATGTTTTATTGTCAAGTGGAAACCCACAAAGACTAGGGTTCTCAAATAAATTGGTAGCCAAGAATGTTGGAAATTGACGCCCTATTGGAATTCTTCCACAAAACATGTTGTTAGACACAATGAAATTGCTCATAAATGTGAGGTTTAGTAGTTCAATTGGAATCCTTCCATGCAATTTATTATTTGAAAGGTCTAGTGACTCTAATTGCTCCAACATTCCAAAGCTAATTGGAATTTATTATTTGAAAGGTCTAGTGACTCTAATTGCTCCAATATTCCAACATTCCAAAGCTAATTGGAACTCTTTTTCTGGGAAAACTGTGGACAAGATGGCTTCATGTCTATGTCTTTTCTCTGAGCTTTCCATCTTTCATATCGCATTTACTACAGGATTTTTGCATTAGGGTTAGCTTTTAATATGGCTCTGGCCAACTGTGGCCCAGTAGTTGATGTTGGTGTGCAAGTTGAAGCTTTAGAAAGCCATGGTGGCTCCTCTGAACAAATGTCCTCACAAGTTCATCCTAAAGGTCTTTCATGAGGTAACCCTGATATTGTTCTTAATCTGCAAGAATTTGATTCTTCATGTGAATGGTTAGAAAAGCATACTCTAATTGGATATTTTGTGGGTCGCACTCCTAAAAGTATCCTTAAAGATTGGGTAAACAAGAGTTGGACCCCTCATGGGGTCCACCTTGATGGTGTGCAAAACCTTACCAAAGGTTTATTTCTATTCTATTTTGCTAACCCTTCCCAGGCGGAAGCTATTTTTAGCTGCAAGCCTTGGACGGTTAGGTCATCCCTGCTTTTTTTCCAGAGATGGTCTCGAGACTTCACTATCTTGGATGACAAGAAACTTAGGGTCCCTATTTGGGTTGAGTTTCCTGGTCTCCCTTTTCCATGCTGACCATTTATTGAGTCTATTGCTAAAACCCTTGGTAAGGTCATTGTCATGGATCATGACAAATTTTTTAATGCTCGACCCTAGAAGTGTGTTTGTGTTGAGGTCAAGCTTTCCAGGGACCTCAATGACACTGTTGAAATCCAGATTGGTTCTCTTGCCATCTCTCAAAAAGTGCTTTATTTGAATCTACCAAATACCTGCTATAGGTGTCAATCGACAGAACACAAGATTAAGGACTACCTACTGGTTACCCCTGGGGTGAAGCCATTGCCAAAGGAAGCGTCGGTCAAAAACTTGAAAGCTAGAAAAAAGGAAGAATGGACTATAGTTTCGTGAAAAGGCAGGAATGCCTCATGCTCTAAACTGGTACACACTACTTCCGTAGTCGTGTCACCTCCAGAACCTCCAGTTGGAGAACTTCCTCCTTTTGCCAACGTGCCACTGGTTGTACCACCTATTTCACACTGTGTTATTCAGGGGAAAAATTCAGCTACGAGGTCTTCCACTTCAAAGGTTGTGCTCATGTCACCAACTATTTCTTTGATTTCCTCCCAGTCTTTGCGTTAGTCTCACAGTCCTGATGGATGCCCAGATGACCCAGAAAAAAGGTGGTTTATCTCTTCTAGAGATTTACTTCCCAGCTTTGGCTCTGTACCAGCTTTCTTACAAAATAGTTTATCCTCTCTTGGGGATGAGGAAACCATGCAAGATTTTTTAAGTACTTTTTGTATTGGAATGTGTGAGGTCTAATTGACCTCTCTAGAAAGTACTATGTTCATGATACTCATCACAGACTTCATAGTCTGGACATTTTATGTTTACAGGAACTAAAAATTTTAGGTTTCCTACTTAATTCTGCCTATCGTGTCATTTGGTTAGACGACATTTTTTTTCTTCTCAGCATGAAGTTGGTGAAGGTGGTATCATTACTATTCTATCAACTCACCTTCATTATTTTTTTATTTCTTGTGGATCTGTTTTGATGCAGCATGTCACTTGGATTTTTCTATCTTTTCACAACCCTTCTTTTGGCATTATTAATTTTTATGCTCCCAATGATGTTGTGGAAAAATCTTAGCTTGGGTGCTGGCTAGCAAATAATTTGCCTCCTGCTACTTCGTTTATGTGTGGGGACTTTAATATGGTTGAGCTGGCCTCTAAAAAGGAAGGGATTTTTCCTTTTCGATGGACAGCTGGGGAGAGAGAAGCTTAGTATCATATGCGCAATAAATTGGGCCTCTTTGATCCCAATACTAACCACCACTAGCAGGGTGGAGTTTGGCATACTTGGTCTAATTTCAGAGCTAGTTCTGACCACATATTTAAGAGATTAGATCATGCTATGATAATGGATCGATCTTTTTTCTCTTTCTCTAAAGATCAAGGCCTACCTATCATTCCTCTGACAGATGTGACATTGTCAGATCACTTCCCCATTTATTTTTCCATCACTTGGCATTCTTCTGCCAGGTGGGCTGCTTATACGCAATTTTACCTCAACACGTCAGTGTTGACACATGCTTCAAATATTGCTCACATTCTTCAATTCTAGATTTTAGATCCTTCACCCCATAGTCATCTTGGTTGGATTCAATGGTGGAATGATGCCATCACTTGTACTATGAGATTTCTTTGCATTTATGGATGTCAGTTAGCCTGCTACAGGAAGTGTGCTTATGAAGATAACACTAAGGCTCTTCGCAATGTTGCTGATGTGCTTGTGTTGAACCCCTTTGACTCTGATCTTCAACTTAAGCTGGCCCAACTTCGACATGAAAAAAAAATTGCGAATGCCTATGCTGCTCTTGGAGCTCAAATCAAAGCTCACCTCCACTGGTTGGAGGTGGGCGATAAAGCCTCTAAGGAATTTTTTCATGCTCTCAAAGCTCAGCATACCAATGTTGGTATTCAAAAAATCAAACAAGGATCTAAAACCCTTATTGAGCCCCCTACCATTCTTCAGGCTTTTGTTCAACATTATGAAAAAGTGTTTTCTTCGTAGGGTAATTCTATTGCGCTAGAGGAGGCTCTTAAGGCTTGTATTGTTGTTACTCCAAAATGTGTAGCAGTTGAGCAGTGGGCCTTTTGTGAGCAACTGCTTATCATCAATGATCTCAAAGAAGTAGATTTTTCTATGGCCGATGATAAATCTCCAGGATGTGATGGCTTCCCCTGTGAATTCTACAAGCACTTATGAGATGCTATAGGTCCTGACCTACACAAAGTTTACCTCAAGGCCTTTCATTTTAAAATTTTGGGTGCTTTAATTAATAAAGGGAATATCAAATTCATACCTAAATTTGGTGATCCCAAGGATATCTACAATTGGAGGCCCATCACCTTGTTGAATGTCTCCTACAAGATAATTGCTAAAGCTTTAGCTCTCAAAATCAGACATCTCCTTCCTCTTATTGTTCGCCCTAAGAAAACTAGTTTTATTAAATCTAGGTATATCCTTGACAACATTATTGTAGTCTGGGAAGTGATGGAATGGGTTTCCCATTCTAAGAAGGCCACACTATTCCTTAAAATTGATTTTGCTAAAGCCTATAACCACATTGAATGGCCTTTTATTCTTACCATGCTCCAAGCTCTCTGGTTCGGTCCTCACTTCTTGCAGTCTATGGAAATGCATTTTGGTGATGCCTCTACATGCATTACTATTAATGGGTCTCAATCTGATACTTTTGGGATTTTTAGATCCATCTGGCAAGGTTGTCCATTCTCTCCTACATTATATGTGCTTGCTGCTAAAAGCTTTGGGTATTTTCTTGCCAATTCTATTTCCTCTAGTTTGGTTTGGGGCATTTCCCTTCTTGAGTCCTCTTCCCAGCTTGTTAATGGTCACTTTGCTGATGACTCCTTTCTCACTCTTATTGAGAATGAGGAGAACATCTCTAATGCCTTATAGTGCCTAGACACCTTTTGTGAAGCCTTTGGATCTACTATCCAATGACATAAGACTCTTTGTTTCAGACAATCTTTCCTTCCAGCCCCTCCCTGGCTTGCTAAGTTTGACTAGAAATGGGTTCAGAATGGGTTAGTTTTTCACTTCCTAGGCATTCCCTTTTCTTTCCATGGATCCTCTATGGAATTATGGAATGTTGTGATTGCCAAGATTGAGAAAAAGTTGCAATATTGGATTTGCAAGCCTTTCTCCCTTGCTGGGAAATTTTAGATTTGCTCCAAAGTGCTAGATGCTACTCATGTCTACTACTCTTCTTGTTGGGATCCTTCTAAAGCCTTGTATCTCAAGCTGGAATGCCTCCTTAGAGAATTTCTTTGGGCCTCTGGAGCTGACAACCATGGGTTCCATAGGGTTGCCTGGGAGTACTGCTACCTTCCTTGAGATTCTGGAGGCCTTGGCCTTCTCTCCACTCAGAAGAAAGGTCATGCCGTCTGTACTAAGTGGATTGTTCATTCTCTTACTAGTGATGAGGCCTAGAATATTATTATAAGGCATTGCATCTCTTCAGGATTCCCTATTCATAGGCTGACTTGGAAGGGCATTGGTCTACAGACCTTGCTCACTATGAAAGAACCTATTCACATTTAGGGTACTTTTGTAAGGAAACTCAGGTGTGGAAATAGCTTCCTACGCTAATCTCTATAGGAGAGTATTGTGAAAATTCTTATAAATCCTTACAATTTCATATTCATTAACTACTTTAACAAAGATATTGCAACCACATACCATGCATACAGAAAAATAGAGAATGACACAATGATATACCCTGGGAAAAACTTTCGGTAAAAAACCCCAACACTCCAAAACCTGCACAATGTATTATCTTCAACACAAAGATTACAACACACTTGCAATGCAAGTTCTTTTAGGAGATGAGAGACAAGTAAAACTTATATATCTCCCATAGAAGCAGCATCATATATATAGACTCCTCAAGACCCAACAAATACACAAAAAAGGAGTTTGTCATCCAACCACCAAGACCCATACACAAAGCCACATGTACATAGTTGTTACATGCAATCCCAAGAATAGGCGTCCATCCCTAGAATAGACTATGATAGCTTGTCATAGAATCTACCAAAAATAACGATCACAAGAGAAGTGTAAGAGAATCTGTCATACCAACCTATTTTTGGTATATTCTCTTACACACACCAACCACTTCTTCTTGGGTGCCAAAATAGGCCCAAGTCATAAGATGCTCTTACACCTGTCATAGCACATTCCTTAAATAGTTCTTACGCATCATAGGAATCTTTCATGACCCTTTTAGTCATGATCTCCTTACGCACAAGATGCCGACACATCAAGTGGAGTGACACATCAACATGCCAACTAGACATGTACACTCACACTTAATTACATTATTTGCAAAAAATACATTTACAAAACAAATAATAAGAAGAGGAATTATCCAAGGTTGAGACACCTTATTCCTAACATTCTCCCACTTGTCGAACACCTTGTAAGAGCAACAGGAACATAACAGGAACTTTAACCGTTATAAGCCAAAAGTCCCATAGACTCCGAACACCATCTGAACTTCTCAGTGCCCACTGGTTTCATTAATGCATCTGCAACATTCTTCACAGTATCTACCTTCTCCAAATTTACCTTTCCATCTTCCACCATATCTCTCACAAAGTGAAACTGCACATCAATGTGCTTCATTCTGGCATGGAAAGTTGGATTCTTTGCAAGGCAAATAGCGCTCTGACTATCACACCAAATAGTAATCTATTATGCATCAACACCAACATCAAAACACAATCTTCTAAGCCAAATGGCTTCTTTACAAGCATGAGTAGCAGCCATGTACTCATCTTCTATAGTGGACAAAGCAACCACAGGTTGTCGCTTACTCATCCAACTAATGGCACCACCAAACATAGTGAACACATAAGCACTAGTGGATCTCCTGCTGTCAATATCACCTACCCAATCTAAATCCACAAACCCACAAATACAAACTAAATGCAGAGATCCAGAAGAGTTACCATGATAACATATGGAGTAATCTGATGTACCCCTCAAATATCTAAATACTCGCTTAACTGCATCCCAATGTACCCATCCAAGATTAGCCATAAACCGACTCAGGACTCCCACTGCTTGGGCAATGTCTGGTCTAGTATAGACCATAGCATACATAAGAATGCCAACTGCACTAGCATAAGGTACTCTACTCATGTCCTCCACCTCACTAGGAGATTTTGGACAATCATCTACAGATAACTTTGTTCCCACAAAAATAGGAACACATAGTGGTCTACAATCTTCCATGCTGAACCTGTCCAACACAGACTTCACATACTTACTCTAACTCAACCAAAGTTTTCTATTAGACCTGTCTCTATTGATTTCCATACCCAAGATGTACCTAGCTGACCCAAGATCTTTCATCTCAAACTATGCTGACAACTGAGATTTAAAATCAGAAATCATACCCTTACCCTTCCCAAAGAGCAACATATCATCAACATATAATGCAACAGTAAGAAGGTGATCATTTTCAACTCTGAAATAAACACAATGATCTGATTTTGATCTTACAAATCCAATTGACAACACAAAGGCATCAAACTTAAGGTACCACATCCTAGGAGATTGCTTCAAACCATATAGAGATTTCTTTAATCTACAAACTAAGGATTCTTTACCTTTAACAATGTAGTGCTCAGGCTATGACATATAAATCTCTTCCTCCAAATCACCATGAAGGAAAGTTGTCTTCACATCCATCTATTCTATCTCTAAATCATATGATGCAGCAAGAGATAACAAAAATCTAATGGATGTCAACTTTGCAATAGGAGAGAATATTTCACCATAATCTATTCCCTCTACCGATGAATACCCCTTTGCAACCAATCTAGCTTTGTACCTTTCAACACTGCCATTTGCACAGAATTTCTTCTTGAACACCCATTTATAGCCAACGGATTTTCTCCCTTTAGGAAAAGGTACAAGGTCCCAAGTTTTGTTTTTCTCCAATGAAGCCATCTCATCATCCATAGCCTCAATCCAGGAACCTACATCTTCCATGCCCAAAGCCTCTTTCACAGATCTAGGCTCATCAATGTTAGTAATCAAAGCAATGGCACAACTGGAATCTAACATAGAATAACCAAACCTTTCTGGTTTCTTTCTTTCTCTCATGGATCTCCTTAAGGGCTGAGGTTGAGGTTGTTCTTACTCTTCTTCCAAACTATCAGAGCTGCTAGAGCTCTCCTCATCATTAGACCCAACATGGTCTCTCTGTTCAGTCTTCTCAGGGGTAGGAGGAAACTGAACATCTTTTTCCTTTTCTTTTTCATCTGGTTGTAGCACAATAGGAGAAGATGTTAGCTCTTTGAAAATAACATTTCTACTATACAACACCTTACCAGTCACAAGATCCCAAAGCTTGTATCCTTTCACACTAGCACTATATCCGATGAAAATACATTTAACGGCTTTGTTTTCCAACTTAGATCTTTTCTCCTTTGGAACATGTCCATAAGCTTCACAACCAAAAACATGAAGATGTCTAATTGAAGGCTTCTTACCAGACCACACCTCCATGGGTGTCTTACCAACAAGGGCTGATGTAGGAGATCTGTTAACTAGATAGCAAGCAGTGGCCACAGCTTCGGCCCAAAACCTTTGTTCTAAACCAGCTCCACTAAGCATACTCCTAGCCTTCTCCATCAGTGTCCTGTTCATTCTCTCTGCAACTCCATTTTACTATGGGGTATAAGGAGTTGTCTTATGCCTCTCGATACCTTGTTCTTTATAGAACTATTCAAACTCTACTGAGAAAAACTCACCACCATTGTCAGTTCTCACACACTTAATCTTCTTACTAGTCTGATTCTCTACAAGAGCTTTAAATTCCTTGAACTGACTAAATACTTGTGTCTTACTTTTAAGAAAATAAATCCACGTCCTTCTACTGTAATCATCTATGAAAGATACAAAAAATATAGACTTGGAGATTGAAGGAACTTTTACAGGACCAAATACATCAGAATGAATAAGATCCAAAACATCAAAAGATTTGTGAGAACTAGAGTAAAACTGAACACGATTTTGTTTACCATAGACATAGTGTTCGCAGAATTCAAACTCAAGATTGCAATCATTTAACCCCTCAATGAGATTTTTATTTTTCAGGGTTCTGAGACCCTTTTCACCAATGTGGCCAAATCTCATATGCCACAACATTGTCTTTTATGCGGGAAGCTTAGCTTCCAAAGTATTTGCACTACCATCAGAACCAATAGCCATAGACTTCTTCACTACTTGTTCAGATGGTGAGGATTAAGAACTATTACATAGAGGAATACATGCATCTAGCTGAAATAAGGTACCTCTCCTAGTACCCCTTGCAAGCACTATCGATCCTCTCATCATCCTGCATCCTTCTTTCAAAAAAACAACTTGCACACCTACATCATTCAGCATACTTACAGATAATAGATTTCATGCCAAACCTAGAATGTGCATAACTCTATTGATTCCCTTTACTCATCCATCAAAAAATCTGACAGTGACCCTTCCACGTCCAACTATCTTTAGGTGAGAATCATCACCCAAGTACACCTTTCCACCATCAAACTCTTCATATTTTGAGAACCAATTTTGATGAGAGGTCATGTGAAAAGATGTGCCTGAGTCAACCAACCACACATCATTAGATGCATGGGGTGCGAAAGCTACAATGAATGCATCGCCATCTTCTTGAGATCTTTTTGAAGCTGAATCTAAACCTTTCTTCTTCTTCTTCGGCTCTTTGCAGTCTTTACGAAAGTGCCCAGATTTATCACAGTTCCAACATTTTGCCTTGGACTTATTGGAAGTCTTTGTCTTCCCATGGGATTTGGATCTTCCCTTATTGTTAGACTTATTGTCATTTTTCTTCCCTCTTTCAGTGGATCTCCCACGAACAGCAAGGGCTTCTTTTTCTGAAACAGAAGCCTTTCTCCACATCTCCTCTGATAGAAATGAAGACACCACATCATCCATTTTGAAGGTGACTAAAGTGCTTCTGAGAGCCATCACAAGATGGTCCCATGAATCCGGTAAAGAACACAAAAGTGTGTAGCAACGATCCTCCTCCTCTAACTTGACACTAGCTGATGTCAATTGTGTAGCCAATAGATTAAATGCATTTAAATGATCCGTTAGGGATCCACCTTCTTCCATTCATAGAGAGTACAGCTTCTTCCTCGGGAACAACTTGTTCACCAAAGATTTGGCCTGAGACATGGCCACAAGTCTTTCCCACAAACTATTTGTGGTTTTCTCATCTAGAACATTCAGAAGAACTGCATCGGTTAAATAGAGTCTTATGAGACCCTTAGCTTTATGGTCTTTGATATCCCAATCTGCTTGAGCTATAGTTTCTGGTCTTGTAGCACTTGAAGTCACTTCCCATAGATCACGATCTTCCAACATGTCTTCCATCTTGAGTTTCCACAACTCAAAATTAGTGCCATTAAATTTCTCCACCTCCATTCTTCCATATGATGAACTTGCCATCTCAATCTGCAAATAAGATTCAGAATGCTCTGCAAAAAAACTCCCACTCAAACTTGAGATCAGCTCAAAAAACCCTACCCAACAACTAGGATCAAAAGTTGATCAAGCTCTGATACCACTTGTAAGGAAACTCAGGTGCGGAAATAGCTTCCTACGCTAATCTCTATAGGAGAGTATTGTGCAAATTCTTATAAATCCTTATAATTTCAGATTCATTAACTACTTTAACAAAGATATTGCAACCACATACCATGCATATAGAAAAATAGAGAATGACACAATGATATACCCTGGGGAAACCTTTCGGTAAAAAACCCCAGCACTCCAAAACCTGCACAATGTATTATCTTCAACACAAAGATTACAACACACTTGCAATGCAAGTTCTTTCAGGAGATGAGAGACAAGTAAAACTTATATATCTCCCATAGAAGCAACATCATATATATAGACTCCTCAAGACCCAACAAATACACAAAAAAGGAGTTTGGCATCCAACCACCAAGACCCATACACAAAGCCACATGTACATAGTTGTTACATGCAATCCCAAGAATAGGCATCCATCCCTAGATTAGACTATGACAGCTTGTCATATAATCTACCAAAAATAACGGTCACAAGAGAAGTGTAAGAGAATCTGTCATACCAACCTATTTTTGGCATATTCTCTTACACACACCAACCACTTCTTCTTGGGTGCCCAAATAGGCCCAAGTCATAAGATGCTCTTACACCTATCATAGCACATTCCTTAAATAGTTCTTACGCATCATAGGAATCTGTCATGACCATTTCAGTCATGATCTCCTTACGCACAAGATGCCGACACATCAAGTGGAGTGACACATCAACATGCCAACTAGACATGTACACTCACACTTAATTACATTATTTGCAAAAAATACATTTACAAAAAAAATAATAAGAATAGGAACTATCCAAGGTTGAGACACCTTATTCCTAACAACTTTCATCATCAAGAAAATTTGGAAAGTCTACGAAGCTGTTAAGCCTTGGCTTCGTAGGGATGGTGATGCCTTTCGCAATGGGATTTCTTTCAATCAATAGAACCTCTAGTGGTCCCCATTGTTTTATACTCAAGGCATCCCCCTGGCCAAGACTCAAGGGACCAGTGCTCTACATTTTTTCAAACGTGGCATTTAGACTCCCAAGGACCTCTTCTCTAGAGAAACTATGAGTCTCCATTCTTGGGAGGATATGTAGGTGCAGTACCATTTGGCTCACACTGATCATTAGACTTTTGATCTACTTGTTTCTACAATTCTTGATAATTTGCTTCATAAGATTGGTGTTTAGTCTGTTTGGCCCTAGTGGAAGGATTGGAAATGGTATCCTACCACTCTTTTCAGCAATTACAAGCCAAGGATGTGCTAGAGGTGGTCATCTCTCCATCTTTCGATGGTGGACACTCTTAATCAGAGATGGCATCTTCATTATTCAACTTCTCACTGGAGCTCTCACTTTCAGACTATTTGGGCTGCCATTATGGAGCCCAAGATGGCTCTCTTTGCTTTGTGTTTACTTTTCCAAGGGCTTCCAGTTGGACCTAGGCTCAAACATCTAGTGCATTCATGACCCTCGATGTCCTTTTTGTGGTCACCCTGAGACATTTTTGTACATCTTCTGGTTCTGTAGGAGAGCTCAATAGTATTGGTAGTGGATTCATGAGTTTTTCAAACCTTTTAGGCTCGAGCCTTTCTCCTAGCATATGATTGTCTTAGGAGATTCTCCTAGACTTCCTTCCAAGTTTACCCAAATTTGGCATACTTTCAAGATGGAGATTTTGTTCACTTGGTGGAAAGATAGAAATGCTATTATTTTTTCTCACAGGTTTCTTGATACGAATGTTGCTCTGTATAACAAGGCTTTCATATGTAATAATTTTATGATGCAGATTTAGGTTAAAGCTAATAAAGTGGCTCTAGAGGTGGCTCCCTTGCAGGAGTTGCTCAATCACTAGGGAAATGCTCCTTGCACTATTTCTAGGGTTCCTCCTGATGCCATTTTTTCTGAAGATACTCCTCCCAAAGGCTATCGACATGGGCACAACTCTTCATCTCATCGCTCCTATACTCCGTGGTCGCAGGCTCCCTGCCACCACTCTCCTAGAGGTGGTGATGATGGTTGGTAGCATCACTTGGCCTCTCCACCTTGCCATACTTCTGGGTGGTCTCGATCTCTAGCTTAGTTTTCTCCTCTTAATGCTCCTGGTACCTGTCGTGGTTCTAATTGGCATCCTGCCACCTCCTCCAAGTTTCCCCACCTGGCTCTAGCCATTTCTCCACCCCGTGTGGGAGAGAAAGAGAAGAAAGAAGCTGAAGATGATGGTTGGTTGTTTCTTGACCCTCCTGTTAACCTCAATAATGTGTGGTGTTCTGATGATAAAGATCCTCCTTCTAGCACCACACTTTCTTCTTAATAGGCTTTATGCCTTCTTCTTTTTTTATGAATAGTTGTTAGTTGTTTCTGGATTTTCCGTGTGAACTCGACAGGGTTATTTCTATGTCCCTTGACCCCTTTTTTGTGAATATGTAACTTTAATATTTTATTAATAGAAAAGGCATTATTCATCAAAAAAAAACTGTGGACAATTGGATGGCCACCATGATTTTTCTTTCCAAGCTCATGATTTAAAGTGACTTTGAATGAGTCATTCCTTACTTTCTACAAATTAACTGTACAATCTTCCCTTTCTCAGTTCTATCGATATCATCATTGAGGGGAGGCTAGGAATTGGTAGCTACTATAGTTAATTTTGAGTATTTTAAAATTTTAAATAGTATATTGAATTTTGATATATATTTTTTAATTGTTTTGATATGTGATTAAGCAATTATAGTTACTGGTTTGGTTTTTCAAGAGTTATGACAAATACTATAGTTTTCATTATATATGCAAAGGTCAAAAATGATTATTTTGAGTTTATGTGTCATACATATTTTCTATGGTTATGTTAATCTTAACTTTAACCATTAAAATTTTTGGACAATAGGTCCAATACTTATGCAAAAATATCTCAAAAAATGTTGTTCTTTTGCTCCCAGTAAAGTTGCATGATTGGTCTAATTATTATTTTTTTCTAACTATTTTTAGGGATATTTGACCCACAAGATGATTTCTTGATAAATTTTTAATTAACAAAATCCAATAGACAATAATTGAAACATGAGACCCTTTCCTTGTATACATATTTTAGATATATAAATATAATCCTTAATTTTTTAAAATATTTTTCTATTGATTTTTGGTTTTAAGAATTTTTTTATATGTATTCTATTTCAATGTCAATTGATTTATTTGTTGACTTAATAAGTGATAAAAAGTAAAAAGTGAATATCATCCATATTAAGGAAAATTAAAAAATCATAATTTGTCCTTGATGATGTTGAAAATGGAAAAACTATTCATAAACCTACTTAATCTAACCACAAGTCTAAAATATATAAATTAATAAAAAAATTTAAAAAGATTAAGAGCTAGTCTGTATCTTAAGGGAATCGACATGTTTGTGTTTTGTTATAGTGTTATAATAATGCAAAATATGGTAGATTAAACACACATGATTAAAATAATGGCTTGAAGTTCATGATTGATGATTTCATTTCAGCAACCTTGCCGAGGTCTAAAAGTGGTTTGGAAACCTCTTTTAATAGTCAAGGACCAATTTAAGGAGTTTTTGAAGCTTATCTTTGTAAGTAGTAGAGCCTCTTTTATGGTTATGAGTTATTTTTTGGGTTTTGACATGGTTGTGAAATGTTTTTTGGATCAAGATGAAGTTTCTAAACTAAGTTCAAAAGACGACAAAATAAAAATGCTTTGAAGCTTTGGAATGAAGTTTTTTGTTAGGACTCTTGATAGTTTAAAGAACCTTTTTGGAGACCGATGGGGTTTTGAAAACCTAGTTGGGTCTCGACAATTTAAAGGATAATATAATTTCATTTAATTTCAATACTATTTGTACAACATTGTCAAGATCTATGAGATGTTGACACTAAAGGAATGCACTATACTAGTACAACCAATGAAGATGTTTTTTGTTGGCTGATTCATTGTGTGGTTTAATATAAGGATAGATTTGGTTGGACGAGTGGTAAGATAGTGTAGTAGTGCAAGTGTAAAAGCATATATACTAGCAAATTTTGTGGGCTTGTAGTAGTTTTCAAGTAGAGGCTTCATAAGCCAATCATTTGGAAAATTCAAATCTATGTAACTCTTATCAATGACTAATGCAATTGTGATAATTGAAGCAAGAGTTGAAATGGTCATGGAAATGAAGAGGGATGCTTTGAATAGGCTGACTAATTGAGAGGGGGGTGAATTAGTTATTCTAAAACTCTTTCTTAAACTTAGTTAATCTGGTACAAACTTAAATCATTCACATAATTCAAATAGATAAGAACTTGAAAGTACATGAATAGTAAACACTATAACACTAGATTTAATATGAAAAACAAGATGGGAAAAATGACAGAAAAACTAATTCTCATGAATAGAACACCAGTTAAGGTGACAATGGTTAAGCTTATTTTTACAAAGGCCCATTGTCAATTTTCTCATTGTAGGTAGGCTCACAATTGGTTGGCCCATATACAAAAGATTGATTAGAAAATAGTCTTACAAAAAAAATGTGAACTAATCAAATTTCAACTAGATATGCATGAAAACTTTTTCGTTAAAAACCCCTCAGTAGATAATTATAGAACATGCGGTTAGAGATCTTCTAGCAGTAATCACCAACCTACAAAACTAAATACTACCTTTTATTACAAGTTTTTCTTTACTTCCTTCACAATTATTCCTTCGTGCACTTCTTATTTCTTCTAGCACAATTCATCACTAAGTATTCATTCAAGCTTGCATCATGTCACCTCTCTCTCTCTCTCTCATGCCTTCAAATCATAATATATTTTCTTTATATATACATATCTAAAAAAAAAAAATACATATATGTTGGCCTACCAAAAAAAATGTCAACTTGAATATAAAAAGATATTTTAATATAGTTCAACATGCTAGCACCAGACCTAAAAGACAGGTCAGCCATATGAGGACTTCACATCATGCTTCCATAGGACCCAAAAGTAAGTTGTGCATAAGATAAGTATGCTATATATAACAAACAATGAAAGATAAGTATATTCTAGGGATGATGGGAACGTCACAACCAAGACCATATCTTGATCTATAAAAATTATGGGTCAACTAAAGGATAACAAAAGATAAGACCAATCCAAAACATGATACAATTTTCATACCAAAATATTTTGATAAATAGCATGAATTTCTAGGTAATAGAGATACTCGAAAGAGCCTTGAATTATAGTAGCCACTGAAATCCATCCAATATTCACATTCACTGAATACCATAGATGTGCAAAAAAATTATATTACCATAACCAAAGTAGGGACATCCATCCACATGATTCATTATCATAACAAGTCGCATGGGATAGATCAAGTCTATACATTATCTTGACCATAGTCATCTGGTACAAGGGTTTTGACATCCATGACTAGAATGGAAACTGTGTATGTATAATAACTTCATGAAACTAATTTTCTAAGATATCAATCAATTGAATCTAAATAAGCTTTTGAAACAAAATTGAATTGAAATCCAAATGCAAGAACATCTCATGTATTTCTAATTAAAGAAGCTAATGTAATGCTTTCAACTAGCATCCATTAGAGATAGCTCTAAAATGAGAATTAAAATTCTATGTGATGGATTTAAATTCCTATCATTTCTCAATTATGCTAAAAATGCTCTTTACTATGCTTTCAAAATCAAATTGACTATAATAAGGATGCAATTACTAAATGAGAGTGGATCCACCAGCACATGTAGTGCAGGCACAATATATCTTGGTTTAGGATGTTTGATGATTGTAGGCTAGCATGACAGAGATGAGAGGTCAGTTGGATCATCTTAGTGTTATGGTGCATACTTTCATGGCTACTATGGCTCAGCATGGCACATAGATTGGTTCTAGTATCTATGCATAGTCACAGATACAGATGGTCTAGAAATAGGTGTCGATGGATCAGATATAGGTGCAGGTGTAGGTGGTACTAGTTGACTATTGATTTTCCACACTTTGATGTATCATATGTATAATGTTGATAAGAACTGTATTGATGTAATTCATGGACTTTGATAGACATTTGATGGATACACTCTAATATTTTTATGGTATTATATGTTGGAGATTAATTTTACGATGATATGCAGTTCTACATGCTTCTATCTATATGCTTATTTTTCTATTTTTCTGATGCAAAATGTTGTGGATGCATTTACTTTACTTGCTTTGGATGGATGTCTTACATATGGCATAGCTTATATAGATGCAAAATGTTAAAGAAATGCTTTTATTTTAATGCTTTAATGATTAATGATTTCATTTGAGTAATGATTAATGATTAATGTTTCTCTTATATGATATGATTTTTAATGCAACTTAAATGAATCTTCTTAAATGGATATACAATGCAATGAATTCTTAACATGTACTTACTTATGAATAATGATTAATGGAAAATGAATGCAAATTAATAACTACTAGAATAATGGATAATGGATAATGAATGAAACTTAATACAATAATGCAATCTACTTAATAAATGCAATTAACCTTCTTTTTTTAAAAATTTTTTGTCCAACATATTCGATCAAGTAAAATAATGATGAACTCTTTTTATTCTACTTAACTTTACCCCCTCTTACTTTTTATGTGTTTTGAGAAAAAGGATCCAAATGCAAACTAACATGCAATTAATCTAAAATGAATGTAGCTAGCTGTCTCTTTTCAACAAAAATAAGGATGTTATTTTCATCATTGAGCTCTTTGAAATTGAAATTGGTACAACCATCACTGGTTCAATCATGATGATATGAATACCTCTTTGCTTCTGAATTGCTCACATGAATTTGGTACAACTCTCACTACTTAGATTTTCAACCATGCTAGTCTGAATACCATTTTCATCATATTCAATATTATAAGTAGATTCTTACATTAAGCTATGAAAGATCAAAATGGCTAAGGTATCCTATTGTGTAAACAGATAGAGAATTGAGTATCGCGATATGTACATGTCATTGATGATTCTTTGATGATCATGTCATTATACAGATGATACATACTTTGTGTAATCACCTAAAATTAGGCTAATAGAACCTAAGGCACTATGTTTCCTAATTCAGGATAAAACTCCTAATTGTGTTAATTTGATTCCTGATTATTAACATAGTTCTTTAAATTTGGTAAAATTAATAAATCTCACAATTCAAGAATTAATCATCAATGAATTAAGAAAAATCACTTTTATTACTTCTAAGCCCAATCAATTAAAACAAACCCATTAAATGCATGGCTAGAGTAATTAATGAAAAGAAATGAATAAATCTCTAAAAATGACATGTCACCTTTGAGGGGGAAACAAAGACACCTCAAACCAATGAGAGTTAATCACATGGATCAAGCAAGGAAGCATCTAAACCACTCCTCATGGATGCATCCTAACCATCCAAAATTTCAAGATTCTACAAAAGAGGAATTTTCAAATCTCCAATGGCTTTTTGAATTTGCTAATAGATAATTTGAATTCATACTTTCATATGCTCATTTTGATTTCATATATAATTAGATAACATTTCAACTGCTTAAGAGTAATGAATTGATGAACTAATGGCTAATTTGAGTAAATTTGATGTCTTAGATGCATTATTTGTTTCAATCTCTCATTCTAACATGCATTATCACTGTTTAGGATCTAATTTTGAGAGCAATCTTAAATCCTTTTCATACTTTTGTTAGTTAGAGAGTAATTATTCAATTTCAATTGTTATGACTTTGATTGATTTTATATGTGCTAACAATTGATATAATGAAATATTTGTTTGCAAGTGATGTTTTGGGGCACTAGGGATCACTTGAGGGTTGTCATTTATGGAAACACTTATGTTTTTTGTGATCAAATGTTGAGAAGTTTTCCACTGGAGTCATAGTCATGAAAATACCTAAGTCTGGAATCAGGACTCTAGGGTACAGTGCTACAATTTTGGTCAGTGATGAATATTTATAAGGTATTGTGGCTTGCGAAATTAACTAAAGTTATTTTGGGATGTATAGATGCTTCAATTAAGAGCACATGAGTTTTGGTTATCAGATCAGTGAGATACAATGTTTAGAAGGTATGCAAAGATAGTAAATTAGTATAACCGAGTATATGAGCAGTTACGGAGATCAAGGAGAGTATAGTGTGTTACAAGTAGTAGTTTATATTGCACCAAAAGATCGACCTATTAATGTTGGATACAACTACAAGACTTATAGAAGATACAAGAGGTGGTTAATACATGTCATGAATCCCAAGGGGAGCACTGACCATTTTTCCAACAATCTCCCCCTAAGCGTTACCTGAGGGGATTCAAACCTGTGACCAAGCTCTAATACCACTTGTTACAAGTAGTGGTTTCTATTGCACCAAAAGATCGACATGTTAATGCTTGATACAAGTACAAGACTTATAGAAGACACAGGAGATGGTTAAGCCATGTCACAAATACCAAGGGGAGCGCTGACCATTTTGCCAACATAGTGGATATGGTAATGTACTAAGACAGGTGAATTGAGTATATTGCTGACTCTTTGGTAATATAAGATCACCAACTCCATGATTATCATTTGCATAAGTTATTATGATGTTTTGTATGGTATTTGTGAAGCCGACTTGAAGGCTGATTTTTTATTAGTATAGAGTGCTTTTATGAAAGCAAGATATGGTTGTGATTATGATGATGAAGCAAGGTTACGAATTTGAGAGCAGAGATCAGATGCAATATCGGTAAGAGATAGAGGTATACTTGGAACTATCTAAGTAAGACAAGTTCTTGTATTGTTCACATTTTGTAGAACTCTTTTGAAACAGTTTTTATTGTAAAGAGTAGTGTTATCACTACCTTTAACTAGGTGTTTTTTATACCCCTAATAGGGTTTTTTATTCCTCTAACAAAGAATTGTACTATGTAACAATTAGCTTCTAACATGGCTAGATCTCCTAACAGTGATATTATATTTTAGTGCATATTTGTGGGTACCATCCCCACCGGGGTTTTCCCTTGGCTAGGGTTTCCTTGAGAACAAATCATGGTGTCATGAGTAATGTGTTATGCTTATATGTTCTTTTAATTTCCGCATTACTTTGGATTATTTATAATTGTTTAAAGTTGGAAAAAAAGTTCTATAATATTGATTCACCCCCTTGTCAGTATTACCTAATCCTAACAATTGGTATCAGAGCTTTTGGTCCTTGGAGAGAAAGCCTAACAACTTAAGGGAGATCAAAATGGATTTAGAAGATCTACAAGAGAACTTTGAAGCTACACTTGAAGATCTAGATAAAGAGAAGACTGAGAATGGAATATTAAAATTAAAATTAAGAAGAGCAGAAGGTTTAGTCAAGAAACTAAGAGAACCACTTTAGATTGAAAAAATTCAGAGAAAATACCTTATGGAGAAGATCAAAGAAGATTCAAATAGTGATACAACAGACAAAGTGAAGAAGTTGGAGCAAGAAAAAGAAAATAATAATCTTCTGATGATTAAAGAGATTAAACATGAAAAGGATGAAAGAAACAAAGTTATAGAGTACCTAAAAGAAGGTAATATGCAGATAGGACAAATGAAGACTGAACTTGACTAGTACAAAGATAAATATTAGGAATTGGAGAAATATAATCATATCATTAAAGGTGAACTCACTCAATCCAAATTACACATTGAGAAGTTGCACATGAGAAATGACAAAATTGATGAACACGGAGAAAGACAAAATCTTAAAGGAGATATGACTAGAGTTGGATTCAAGGAAGTAGGATATTCAAAAACTCAAGAAACATCAAATGAAGCAAAGACTAAAGAAAGAACTACTCCTGAAGAAATACCTACTCATGAAGAACATAGCGAATAGTTCAGACCCTTCAGAGGTAGATGTTTTGGATGAAACAAAATTGGACAAATAAAAAGAGATTGTACAAGTAAAGGTAACTCTAAGCCCTTTACCAGTTACTATTTTAATTGCTATGAATATGGACATAAGAAAGCAGATTGTAGAAAACCTGATTAGTCTAGGTATATGAAAGATTATGTCAGAGAAGAATCAACATCCAAGATCACATGTCAAAAATGCAATAATTTTGGGCATACAACAAGGTACTATAAATTATTGACTAATCAAGATAGAAGGAGACCACCTACTTGTTACAAATGTAACAATCTAGGTCACATTGCAAAGTTTTGTAGATATAATGGAGAAGACAATAGAAAAGGACCAAGAAGATCAAGTGAACCAAAAGGACCACCTCTTGTGGTTATAAGGAAGAATATTGGTGATAGTGGTAAGAGTCTCAATGAGTACATGAACGAATTTGAGAGTCATTTCAAGAAATCAGAGGATGAGAAGGTATGGCAAGTGAAAGTTTTAAACAAAGCAATGGTTCAGGGAGAGACAATTGGTGATACTGTGTCCTCACATGGTGAGTTCTTTAAGGCATCAACCTAGAAGGTCGCATGGCCTTATGGGGATTGTTGGATGCATTAAGAAGAAATTATCCAGCCCCTGTATATGTGGAGTAAACTCATGCAAGATTGGGTATGATGTATACAGACACTAAGGAGTCCATGGATGAGAGGACAACACTTGGAGATTCATCTTCTGTGTTCATGAGTTTTGGATTGATTGGATGACATGTGAAGTTGAGCTACTTGTGTTTAATGCACATACTCAACCTACGATAGATAAAAGGACTTAAAAGACTTCAAGTCTACACTATTTGTTGATCAGCATTTAAGGAGAACAACATTGAGAAGATCATCAGTCATCTAGTAGTGTGATTGCGTGATTGCGTGAAGCAAAATATCATATTTAAGTGTATTCAAGGTATTTAGACCTAATCTCATAGAGAAGTTATGGATGTATAAAAAATTTATGATGTTGTGGATAGACCTAGGTATAAGTTCAAAAGACATACATTTAAGTCTTGTGAGGATGATTCGAAAGCAGCATTTTCACAAACCCCCGTAGGCATGTTACACATAGAAGACATTAGGAAATACATAAACTACAAGTATGAAATCATAGGAGAAGTTAACATTTATAGTGAAATGGATTGTATGATAGAAGCTAATGAATCTATGGTAGAAGAATTCAAACACCTAAAAGATCAATCAATCACTAAGTTAACCCTACTCATAGAATTCAAATAATTTAAATGGTTTAAGATCATTCTTAGCAGAGTTCATGATCAATTTTTGTGGATTAGTGAACAACCTATGAAAATATGTGCACAATTGATTCATGAGATCATAGGCCTTGACAATGAAGGAGCCCTACCTGTAGCTGAAAAGAACCTAAATAAATAGGAAGAAACCCTAACCCATTCCAAGTGGGATAAGAGGGAAATGACATTCAATGAAATTTATTTGTAGGATGTTAGATTGGTAGTAATGTTGCTAGGCTACAAGTTTTTTTCTAGTAGCAGACCTAATTTTGTATCTTCTGGAGTCATCATGATGGCATACAGAATGGTGAAAGAAAACAAGAAGTATAATCTCTATGAAATCCTATCACAACAGTTATTGAGAATGTGAACGCTATAAAGAAGGACAAATATAAGGCATTTAGGTTTGGATCATTTATAGTGCATATGTATATCCATATCATTCACAAGTTTCCTAGCATGCGCCCTAGGGTATGGAAGGATAGTGTACCCATAGGAATTCAAACTCTAGAGTAGTACCGAAGACATGATAAGAATTGAATTGATGGTTAACTATTTTCCATGACTAAGATACTATAGAGGTAAATGAAAGAAAGGTCTAGGATACTAGAGAATATAGTGGAAATATATGAGGATACTATCTATTTCATGGTTGAAACTAATTGTGTCTTCTTTGAGGTATTTGAACCAAGAATGAAGAGGTGCTATCATATGGGATATGAGGTAAGTGATGAGATCCTACCTATGCAAGTGGAGCATGTACTGGTAGCTGAAAAAGACCCTGCCCAAGAAAGATGGGGAACATATAGGGAAAAGTATGAAAAAGTCAAAGAAGAACAAGAAAAGGTAACAAGGAAAAGGAAAGTTAGAAAAATTATTGAAGACATAGCTATGAAGATGGAAATCACTAAGGATCAGTTGAGAAGTATAAGAACTAAGTTGGAGGCATCCTCTAGCACTGATATTGATGCACCTATTCATTCAGAGATAGAAAAGACAGTAGCTCCTACTATGAATATTGTTGATTTATCAGCTACTCAAGAGGAAGAAACATAAGATGTTGTGCCTACAATCATTCCTAGAAGATCTACAAGAATAGGTAAGAAGGATAGTCCTAAGGAAAAAGAGATAGAAGTGAAGAGGAAGAAGGAGGAAAAGGTAGTTGAGAAAGAGGAAGAGAAAACAACTCAAAGGGATCCACAAACCTTGTGGAAACCAGACCTTAAATCACTATAGAAAAGAGTGATAAAAGATGGGAGCTCGAAGACTATGGATAGATACTATGAAAGGTATGATGCTGAAAACCAAGCAATCATTGAAGATACTATCATTGAGTATCTACTAGCCTTTAAGAAGAATTTGTTGGAGATTGAAGGAAGCATTCCAAAAGACCTATACAGTAAAATGGAAATTAGGAAACAGTTAGCACAATCAGAGGATGAAAACATAAGGAACAAGAAAATTGAAGATATGTTACTAGTTGTATCTATACAGGAGAGAGAGATAGAGAATCATGAATGCACTAAAACCCCTACTAAGGAAAAAGGCCAGACTAGTCAAAATTATGGCTAGGAAATATGATGAGGTGATTGAGGACACCCAAAAGGCATTAGATCAAATTCTAATGTATGATATGTGAAAGAAGAGCTCACCTCCCAAGGCTTCTAAACCTATATCTTTGGGTTTAGGAGAAAGTTCCAAGGCAATGGATGTAACTGTTCAAGATAGCATGCAACCAGATTTGTTTGTCATTGGTGTGCCTATATTCCTTGACACTTGGGATGATGTTAATGATCCATTTTTGGATAATATGGATAGTGTGATGGATGTTGGAGAGAAAGAACATATAGAGGAAGATAAATCAAAGGAGATGCAAGGAGAGAAAGTACAAGAGAAGGAAACTCAGCTGAAGGAATAGGAGGAAGAATAGATCAAATCAAAAAAATTTCTTGACGTTAGACTAGACACCTCCTTATTGTTGGCAAGTATGGCCAAACTAGTAAGTTCAGATGTGGACAATATGGATGAGGATTAGATGATGAGGCTATCCTTCATGGCTTTTGACAAAGCTAAAGAAAGATCAATTCAAAAAGGTGAAAAAAGAGTTAAGGTAATGGCTAGGGCTATAGAAATAGTGAACAAGCTAATTCCCTCACCAGTTATCTTTCAAGAAAAGGATAAAGTTGAGAACCTTGGTACAATATTAGATAGTTTTGATAATCATTTTGTTTCATTGCTAAGGACTGCAGAGCACAAGGCTGAGAAGAACTTTTTGGAAAAGAAGTTGAGAGAAGTCTATTACTCCATCTCATGGGACTTAGACATTCTCAAGGCTACTACTCTTAAGGCCAAGAGTTTAGTAGCACAAGGAATGAAAATATACAGCTACTGCATAAGCCCCTGCAGACATATAAAGAATATTGAGGAGATTTTAGCCATAAAAAGGGCTACTCTGGATAATCTTATGGATAATTGTGAATCATCTTCATTAACTATGGGAGAAATGGATAAAGAGAAATCCTAGATATTGGATAAGATAGGTGTATTGGAAATGGAGAAAGGGAGAGTTATAAATAGATTTGGCTAATTGAGAAGCCTATTGACCCCTAAGCTTACAATGCTTGAGTCTCATCTTTCAGAGATGCAAAATGTTGAAGGATGAATGACTTTGTCTACACTTATAGAGCTTAAGGAAGTGGAGACAACATCATATGCATTGAATGGACTAATCCATTTAAGTGATCTATTAATAAACTCATGGGATGAGGAAGTGAAGACCTTTGAAAACTCTTTCCAAGATGTCTTAAATCTAGTGAGTAAGCACTAAATCTTTTGTGCTTAAGTTTTGCAATTTTGAATGGACCTTTTCCATTGATGTCAAAAGGAGAGGAAGAGAAACAAATATGAGGAAGATAAAAAAATATGAGGAAGATAAAGAAATAAGAGGGAGTAATATGTAGAGAATAAAATAGTAAAGAAAAGAAAAGATGTGTAAAACAAAAAAAAAAGTAGAGAGGAGAAAAAGAAAAGAAGAGAGTTGTATTGTGACACTTAGTGATTTTTATAAGTGTTGCCATCAATCCCAAAGGGAGAGATTGTTGGAAAGTGATTTTTTGGGGCACTAGGGGTCACTTGAGGGTTGTCATTTATGGAAACACTTATGTTGGAGTGATTTCATGTTGAGAAGTTTTCCACTGGAGTCACAGTCATGAAAAAAGTCCAAAATCAGGACAATAGGGTACAGTGCTACAATTTTAGTTAGTGATGAATATTTATAAGGTATTATGGCTTGTGAAGTTAACTAAATATATTTTGGGATGTATAAATGCTTCATTTAAGAGCTCATGAGTTTTTGTTTTCAAATCAATGAGATACAGTGTTCAAAAGGTATGCGAAGATAGTAAATCAGTATAACAGGGTATATGAATAGTTGTGAAGATCAAGGAGAGTATAGTGGATATGGTAATGTGCTAAGATAGGTGAATTGAGTATATTTCTGACTCTTTGGTAATATAATATCACCAAATCCATGATTATCATTTGCATAAGTTATTATTATGTTTTGTATGGTATTTGTGAAGCCAACTTGAAGGTTGATTTTGTATAAGTATAGAGTGCTTTTATGAAAGTGAGATATGGTTGTGATTATGATGATGAAGAAAGGTTATGAATTTGAGAGAAGAGATCAGATGCAAGATTAGTAAGAGATAGAGCTATAACTTGAACTATCTAAGCAAGATAAGTGCTTGTATTGTTCACATTTTGTAGAACTCTTTTGAGACGGTTTTGATTGTAAAGAGTAGTGTGCTCACCACCTTTAACCAGATGTTTTGTATACCCCTAACAAGGTTTTGTATTCCTCTAACAAGGAAATGTACTATATAACAATTAGCTCCTAACATGGCTAGATCTCCTAGCAGGGATATTATATTTTAGTGCATATTTGTGGGAACCATCCCGGCTAGGGTTTTCTCTTAGCCAGGGTTTCCTCGAGAATAAATCATGGTGTCATGAGTAATGTGTTATGCTTATATGTTCTTTTAATTTCCGCATTACTTTGGATCATTTATAATTGTTTAAAGTTGAAAATAAAGTTTTGTAATATTGATTCACCCCACGTCTAACTATTACCTAATCCTAACATTATTGAAGTGTTTTTTTGTAGGTTAATAGGTTCACAATTCACACACACATTTATGGTGCCCACCGTGGGGCTAAGCCCCATTTTTTTGCCTTTTAAATCTAATTTTTTATTGTGTTTCTACCATCAGAGTATCACATATGGATAATTGGATCACACCTTGGGAAGAAGGCTCACACCTGACATTTCCTGGATCACATCCGAGATTTCCTGGATCGTATCCAATAAGGTATTGCCTTTAGTAATTTTATGATCACATCTGGGATCCTTAATTGCATGTGAGAAGTTGGATCTCTTTTAGTCAAATTTTGGATCGCATCTGGAGATATTTGCTTAAAATTTAGTTTTTATAATGCCTAATGGATTGATTTTATGTTTTATGTGGATTTTAATAGCCTAACACTAGTTTATACGATGAAATGTCAGAGACTTCAACATATAAAACTACTAATGGTTGTTTGTAGGTTGCCTTGGAGATATCAACTAGACTTCATGCTTTCATTTTTAGGAATCTAATTACAATTTGAGGTCAATTTGCAAATTAAGCAGAGTATTATGCTCTTTTCCCTTGAGGAAAATTAGAAACGTAAAAGTTAATTTGCAATTTGGGGTCAAATTGGGGTAATTGAACTTAAAGCTTACATGATGTTTCTTGGAGAGGTGATTTGAGTTAGGAGATTATGCTCTTCTCCTTCATGGAGAATCAAAAATATAGACCTCACAATCATTATTCTACTTTCTTTATTGCAATACCTTTAGAGGGCCTATCGGTTGAGGAAAAAAGCTCCTAGGAATGACCCAAGTGGGGACAAGTCTTAAGATGACTCTTCCACCCCATTATAAAATTTGATGCTTCCTTGAGGTGAAAAATTCAGAAGACATAATCTATCTTGTCCTTGGAATATTGATGATCTTTTCCAATTACATACTTGGATCTCGTGTAGAGCGGAGCCGCTTGAATCTCATTTGTGAGTCTATATATTTTCAAGTACCTAGAGGTATTATGGCCTCAATATTGCTTGTGGGACTATGGGAGATGATTATAAATGGATGCCCTTATTAAAATCCTAAGTTAGATTCTACCTAGTTCACCCCCAAAAATTTGGTAATTCTTGTGCAAGGAAAATAGTAATTTCTCCTAGAGATTTACCATATTGAGCCCTCCTTGATAATTGAACTTGGATAATATGGGCTCCAACATCCATTACATGTTGGTGGACCACCATATTCTGAGGATTCATTGAGCATGTTCCTAAGCTAGTGAACAAGTGTTTCCAATCTCAACCTAGTATAAGGAAGGTTAGGTGTTTTCTAAAATGGATTGCTTGATGTGTTTTAATTACAAAGCTTAGATAAATCCCCCAAATGAACAAATGCAAAGCACTTTCAAACACATACAAGTCCTTGGAATCAGACAGAGAAGACAAATTTTCTTGAAATTAACTAAAACTTGCACTAGACTGTTCATCAGAGTGTCACATCTAGTATCATGTGTCACACCCTAAATTCCAAATTGCATATGGTCAATCTTGGATCACATCATGTATACCCTAGATTTCCTAAGTTGCATCTAGGACCAAAGCTAAGTTAAGGGTCGCATCCTATATTTCCTGGGTCATATCTGGGGCCAAAATAATGTCAGTCACATCTCGTGTGTCTCATATGGGATAGAGAGCATTTATGTACCTGTCAAAAACTAGATTTTTATATTTTTTAGATACCCATTTTGGCCTTTAGTCAGATTTTGTTGTCAAAACAAGTCTACCTACAAACCTGAAAGAGATATTTTTGAGAACGTATTGTCACCTTACATGGTCTATCCTACATTGTTCAAATTGTAGAGTCTGTTTATCACACTAATGCAGACAAGGATGGTGGATCCAATTAAGGACAATCCAACCTCATAGCAATTGAAAACATAGTGGAATAACACAACACGACAATTGTTTTTACTCAAATTTTCATTAACATGCCCAGCTGTAAGGCCTTCTAGGTTAGGGCCAATTACAATCAAGAAGTAATTCTACAAGATCAACAAGATCTAATACAACTCTAGCTAGTCTAGTTCTAAAAACTATTAGCAATTGATGAAAACCCTAAGGTAGATCTAAACTTGAGCTCGCAAGCCTCCAAGCAATCTCCTTGTCTCCAAGTATGCAACCGCTAGCTCTATTGTTACACACTATTAGATAACAATCTGATCTACTAGATCTTGCAGGATCTTTTCCACAACTTCACTTATTTGGTTCTCTACCACCATTTCTCTCTAAACAACTACCCAAACACTCCTTAAATACTAATCTTTAGTGACAAGTCAACTGGAAGAAACAATTAACTCCTAAGACAAGTTGGCTTATACTAAAAACAAATATTAAATGCAATACAAGTTAGCTCATAAATAGCCTTACAATTATTAAATTCAACATGTTAGCCTCCAGATCTACATAGGAGAATTCAAAAAAAGCTACCAACAATAAATGCACCAAGTCGGCCAACCAAATCACCCAGAATTCCAGTTGGTAAACTAGCTACCAAGCACCGCAAGCATCACTGAGTACAAGTTTTGTCGAGTGCCAGAGTTTCACCAAGTTCCTTCAGTGACCTTTGCTTCCTTCAATTACTGAAACCGTCGGTCAAAGCTACAACTAAGTAACACCAGCCAAATAACACACCTTGATGTAGATTTACCGAGGACCCAAGAATTCCCCTACATCACACACCATCTATAATCAAGTTCCCAGCTCACTATCAGGGCACTCTAACACCCTTTGATGCTGGAGCTTTCAAACTCACACAAATAAACTTGCATTTGGTTCCCAACTCACTATCAATGTACTCTAAGACCCTTTGACATTGGATCCTAAAGACACTTTCAAACCCACATTTGCATCCTTAGACTCATAATTGGACATTTGCATACCTTTCAGACCCACTTTCACATAAGATACTCATTAATTCCTTAATCAATCTTTCATGGTTAATACAAGACACAAATCTTACAAATTTGAAAAGAATCCATTCTTGAACGAGGTGCCACTACTCATATTTGAAAGAGGAGAAACTTCAAGACTTAATCCTCTATTCGGAGAAAAACCTAGTACTACTCACACAAAAACACCTAAAATGACAAACATGAATAACCAAGAAGACTTCCATTAGGATGAAAGGCATGGTGAACAAGATAACCAAGATGAACATAATAATCAAGAAGTTGCATGACATGGAGAATCACATTACAATTACAATGACGATGAAGATCCTACAGAATAGGAATACCAAAGGGCTTTAAGAAGAAAAAGATTCAATAAAATCCTTGAGAGAAATTTGGAAGAAAACAAGGAAAATACTTTCTAGAACTTGCATCTCAAGGAGTGAAATTACATAAAGACTATGACGTGAACCAACTCAAACAAAAGGAGGATCTTAGTCCTATGTCTATCTTAACACGACAACTACTTGCCATGCAAGAAAAAATCCAAGAGCTAAAGAAGTAAAAGGACAAACCAACAAAACAATACTCTTTGAAGCACATTTTTCCTTTCCCCTTTGATAAGGGATTGAAGATGATATTGTTTCCTCAACATGTGATGATTTTGAAATATGACAAGTACACCAGAAAATATAACCCTCAAGACCATGTGAGGAAAAATTCACATCTAGTATGGAATTCATGCATGAACAAACATATGTTATGAGGTTATTTCCACGAAGCATAGGTGGACAAACAATGGACTAGTTCTCAAAACTACCTATGGGAATCAAAATGTTTGAGGAACTAGTGGAAATTTTTATCCTACAATATCCAACACACTTTGACTATGTTGGATTTATGCAATACCAAACAAAAAATGAGAGAATCATTCTTGAACTTCCTACAATGATGGAGGAATATATTCACACAATACGCTCAACAAATACCTAAAAGTGAAAATATGGACATCTTTATTAATAACTTGGTACCTAAAATGAATTTTCCTATACAATTGCAAGGTCTGCCAAGTTTTGATAAAATGATAGATAGTGCCATCAAGATTGAAGAGGTCTTGATCAAGAAGGGAGAGATCACTATCAACAAAGAGAACAAAGACAAGTACTATCCCACTAAAGATAAGTACAAATACAGAAACAAGAACAAGAATGTAATTAAAGATGGATTTTTTGATACTCCTAATAAAAAACCAAAACAAGAAGTTTTTAATCTTATGACAAGTCTTCAAGTGAGTAAGAATTCAAATTCTACAGTGACACCAATGGCTAACAAGAATTTCAACAAACCTAATACTCAAACAAAGCCTTGGGAAGCAAGATTGAACAGGACATTTACGCCTTTGGGAGATACATTAGAAGTGGTCTTGAAGTCACTCTTTGACAAAAAAATAATTACAATTCCTGACTCCAAACCTTGTAAACCACAAGTAAAACCCAAGTGGTGGAATGATAATGACTACTACGATTTTCATCACAATAAAGGACACAAGACTAATAACTATATGAAATTGAGACATGTTATTCAAGACCTAATTGAAGAAGGAAAAGTTAAGGCATATGGACGTCATACTAATAATGATCATAAAGCATTCCAAACTCCATTACCTAACAATGAGAAAAGAGAATCCTCTAAGAGTAACTAGATCAATTAAACATATACTGATAATGATAATGTGATTCATATGGTGGAACCATGCAAACCGTCCATCCATGTGATAACTCTAAAAGGAGTGAAAACATAACTAAATCCTCTAATGATGTCATGAGGAACCAAGCTAAGATCACTCTCAAAAGAGCTTAAACATCAAACCTACCAGCTACAACAACAACACCTAAACAACTGGCATTACCTCTAAAGTTTAATCTAGTAGACCAATTGTAGTGCACACTAGCTCAAATCTCTATCCTAGAGCTATTAAAAATATCCCCTAGTCATAAGGAGATCCTCGATCAAGCCTTTCTCAATACTAATGTGCCTAAAGATTTAGATGTGGACAGATTCTAGACTATGGTTGGTCACCTAAATTCCCTGCATTACCTATCTTTCTCTGAGGAAGATGAAAAATCATTAAACCAGCCACTAATCAACCTTTGCATATAGAAGTTCTCATTCACAAACACCATGTTAAGCATCTCTTGATAGATGAAGGTGCTTGTTTGAACATATGTACCAGCAATTTGGTGAAACAATTGGGATTTTTAGAACACACAATTGATTCAAGAAGGAAGATAATAATGAAAGCTTATGATGAAGAAGAGAGATCCTCCAAAGGATTGGTTGTCTTTCCTATCAGAGTAGGATCAATGGAAAGAGATGTGATATTTCAAGTCCTTGACTTACCGCTTTCTTAAAACATTCTCCTTGGAAGGTTGTGGATCCATTCAGTGTAAGTTGTGCCTTCTACTTATCACCAATGCATAAAATTTCCTCCTAATGGAGTTGAGGTGACTATTCCAATTGACATGACATATCCTTGTAATAGTCTTAAACAAATAGAAAGCATGGTCCCAAAAAGGAAAGCTCTAACAAACCAAAAATATCCAAGGAAATGGTCTTGTGAATCTTTTCTAAGAAGGTCAACATCCAAGAAACAAGCATGGGTAAGTACAAGATAGATTTTGCAATGTCCCTGACAGATCTCCCCATATCTCCTAGATCTCAAGAAAGGCCTTCATCAAAATTTACACCTTATAATGGTAGTTCCCTAACAATCCATGAAGGAACAGGAATGGTCAAAGAAAAGGTGTCCCTTGAAGAAGAAAATGAAGAGAAAGTTGTCTTGCACTAGCTATATAAGGAAAGTGAACAAGATGGAAATATCAAAAATGTTGAGATAGCCACTGATAGGTATGGAAAAGACTAGGAGATCATGAAAGAAATGGGTTACAAAGGTAAATGACCATTGGGAAAAAAGAAAACAAGGTCTTGTTGAACTGATACATATGGATTTTAGAAACCCTAAAGACAAGACTGGATTAGGCTTCAAGGAAGCAACATCTCATCATGTAGTGGAAAGTGGTCCTATATTTGACAGATTAGGAGACTCGGATGATGATGAAGAGGTGGAAGGACAACCTATTTCCTATGAAATTTTGTTTCTCTTACAAGGATATCCATTATCAGAAATTGACACTAATCTTGAACATGAACAAGAACCAGAAGGACAAATGAAGGAGCCTGAAGGAGAACAAGAACACAAAATTCCTCTTTTTGATACACCTCACTTTAATGAAGAACCAAATATGATAACTCCACAAGCACCTTTGCAAGAAGGAGAAGGAAATACCAATGAAGGAGTTGAGGTACCGATGACTATTGCCCACTTCTTGGGGGTTTTAGATTATAGTTAGGTAGACTTGTATGAATATGAATGGGATATCCTTTCTGATGCTACCATGGATATAAAAGTAGATGTGATACATAAATATGATCCTAGAATCTTGATTGAAGAGGGAGAGACTTCTAATGCTAGGTCACTAGAGTTATACCAACATAACATTAACATGAACTCAAATAATAATGGTAATGACTCTAATAATCCTAACATCTATTTAGAAGAAAACTTAATGGAAAACATCATACAATTAATGGCATTGATAATAACATTGTGTTGTCTCTTGAACCCATTGAATCTTTTTCCTTAATACATCATGAATTGATAGACTGGAAAGACCCTACATCCTTAAGTATATTATCTTTTGACAATGACTATTCCCTAGACTGTTATCTAAATGCTTGTGAACCCTTCCTTTCTTCCACCAGTGTAAAGAGAGAAACCATGACTAAGGAGGATATCAAGTTACTCAGTCTCAAAATGAAAAATAAGAAGAACAAGAGATCTGATGGTGAAAACCACCTAGTGGTAGTGTCAGATCCTAAAAGAGAAAAATAAAAAGATGAATCTAATGGTGAAAACCTCCTAGAGGCACCTAAGGATGGGATTCTTTATATCCTCCTAGATCATTCTCAAGAAAGCTCCTCAGTGCTGAGTGAACCAACACAACCCATTAATTTGTGAATAACAGAAGCTCCTCAACTAGTCCACATTCTTCAGTCATTGACATAAGAATAAAACATCCAATTCACCAGTTTCTTTAAAGAAAAGAAGACCAATTTTTCTTGGTCTTATCTAGATATGCCTGGATTAGATACAGATTTGATAATGCATCATTTTTCCATTTCTCCCGATCTAAAACTAGTAAATAAAAAACTAAGGAAAATGAATCCACATATCGCATTGCTAGTCTAGGCAAAATTGGAAAAACTATTAAAAGCTTGATTCATTAGAGCCATTGACTATGCAGAATGGATTTCAAACATAGTTCTTGTTTCTAAAGAGGAAAAATCCATAATATTTTTCACAGACTTCAGAGATTTAAACAAGGCTTTCCCAAAGGATGACTTTCCACTTTCTAACATAGACACGATTGTAGATTTGATGGTAGGCTATGAGATGCATTCATTGATGGATGGATTTTTTGCATACAACCAAATTAAAATTTCTCTTGAAGATCAAGAAAATACTACATTCACATACACATGGGGAACATACTATTCAAATGTGATGCCATTTGGTCTCAAAAATGAAGGTGCAACCTATCAAAGAGAAATGACTACAATATTTCATGACATGATGCATAGAAACATGGAAGACTATGTAGATGATACATTAGAAAAATCAAAGATAAGGTCAATAAATATAAAAGATCTAAGTAAAATATTTGATAGAATGGAACGGTTCCAATTAAGGCTTAATCCCAAGAAAAGTGCATTTGGGGTATCATCTGGAAAACTATTAGGATTCATAGTCTCAGAAAAAGGAATTGAGGTGGATCCAAAAAAGGTGAAATCTATTCTTGAAATTAAACCACTTAGAACTATTAGTCAAATGAGGATGCTCCAAGGCAAGCTACAATCCATAAGAATATTTATATCTCAGCTGGTGAATAAAGCACAACCTTTCACAAATTTGATGCACAAAGAAACTATGTTCACTTGGGATGAGCATTGTGAAGAAAATTTTGCACAAGTCAAGAAATATTTGATGAATCCTCCTATCCTAATGGCTCCAATATATGGAAAACCTATATTTCTCTACATATCATCTATAGATACGTCATCCAAAGTATTTCTTTCACAATAAGATGAGGCTAAGAAAGAGAGGGCTATATTGATGCAAGGGCAGGGTAGACTCAAGTAGAATCAAGCAAATTTGACTCCACTTGAATCAACTAACAAGCCCTCCTAGGAGTTACACGTAGAAAAAATATACAATTCACATGAAATAGTTAAAACACAATGGAAACAAGGCAAGACAACTAGAAACAACACCTATAAAATTATTGAAATTCATTTAACATGCTCGACTATGAGGCCATGTAGGTTTTGGCCTTATACAAATAAAATTATGAAATCAAAGTCTCAACTCACATGTATGTTTTTTTTTACTTCTACTATTCTTCCGCTACCATCTACTTAATCCTATATAAGACAACCTAAGCTTCTTATATAGCTAGCTAAGCCACAAGTCATTGAGTCAATCATTTAATTACATTATAGGTCTACTTAGGAAGAGAAAACCAAAACTACTAAAAGAATGAACAAAACATGATGTGAAGTGACATTTAGGTCCACACGTGATCCAAGAATAGATCCCCAACTTTTCAAGGCCCCATTTCATCAAACAGATCTGCACAAGGTAAAGAACTCCCATGTTTCATGTGAAATAAACTGGAAAATTGATACCTGAGGAAAATGGCAAAAACTCTTAACTCCAGATGAATTAAGATATGTGAACATAGAAAAAGGTTAAAAAATAGGTCCACATCCATGCATTAACTTCACACAACATGAAACCAACATCTACAATGGCTACAAAGAAAACAACCCATAGGAACCAAAAATAGGAAATGTTTTTGGTTGATGCAAGATTTCTCAAAGACCCAAGATGCTCCTACATAAGACACTTGGGGTAGATAAAGAGCTGATGTCCACATTAGGCACTATTGGTATTCTAATCTAAATCATAAATATCCAATTCATCTTGTGTATTCCATGAACTATCTTAAACCGGCTTCTCTTTCCACTAAACTAGGTCTTCCATGTAGTCATTTCCTCTTGTACTCTTGCTTACTCTAGTATTCAAGATCTTCTCAATATTGTCTTTATTCTTCTTAGGATAATCCAGATCATCTTCTATCTCATTAGTTGATTCAAAGTACTCAAAGGTATCGGTAATGTTCAATATTAGTGATATGTCCATGTCCTCTAGTAATTCCACTTCATAAGCATTTCCATTGTCAAATTTCTTCATAATCTTACACGGTCCAAACTTCTTCATTTTCAACTTTTTATAGGTACCAACTAGAAATCTATTCTTCTTCAAATGAATCATAACCTCATCTCTAACTTCAAAAGATTTAGGTCTCCTTCTCTGATCTACTCTTTGTTTATACTTCAAATTACTATCCTCCAAACTCCTTTTGACTTCATCATGCAAAGTTCTCATCAATACTGCATAATCCTTAGCTTCAGCGCTCCTTCTTGTCTAAGTAGGAAAATATCTCAACTCTATGGTTCCCTTAGGATGAAATCTCATAACAATATGAAATGGTTTCCTCTTAGTACTTCTATTCATAGAATTATTATACACAAACTCTGCTTGTGCCAAAACCAAATCCCGGTTAGCATGCTTATCTCCAATTAAACATCTGAACAAGTTTCCCAAAATTCTGTTCACAACTTCACTTTGTCCATCTTCTTCCAAAGTGTTCTCCAAAAATAACTAGTAAACTTAGTATCTCTATCTGAAATAATAGATTTAGGTAAACCATGCAATCTTACTTCCTTGAAAAATAATTTAGCTACATGTAATGCATCAGATGTCCTCTTACAAGGTATGAAATGTACCATCTTAGAAAATTTGTCAACCACTACCAAAATAGAATCATTACCTCTCTGAGTTCTAGGAAATCCAAGAACAAAGTCCATACTCACATCTTCCAAAGGTCTATCAGGTACAAGAAAAGGTGTATATAATCCCAAATTCTGATGAGTTCCTTTTTTCATTTGGTAAATTCTACAACCTCTAACCATTCTCTATACATCCCTATAAATTTGTGGCTAAAAGTATCTCTCTAAAATTAGTTTCATAGTCTTATCAATCCCAAAATGTCCATTAAGTCCACCACTATGTTTCTCCTTTATTATGTTCTCTCTAATAGATCCTCTAGGTATGCACAACTGAACTCCTTTAAACAACATGTCTTCTTGAGTGAAATAATCAGTCCACTTATCACTTACTATTTGTTCCTTAAAAGATTTCCAAGGTTCTGCAAAGTCAAGGTCAGTTTCATACAAACATTTGAAATCATCAAAACCAAGTACCTCAACTCTCATTTCTGTCAGCAAACTTTTTCTTCAGCTCAAGGAAAAAACAACCTTATTTAACTATCCACTTTCATGCTTCAAGGAAAAGGAAAAATTCTGCAAGAACTCAACCCACTTCATATGTCTCTGATTCAATTTATTCTGACTTACCAAATACTACAAAGCTTTATGGTCAGTATACACCAAAAAAGCTTTAGGAATCAAATAATATCTCCATTTCTTCAAAGGTTGAACAATAGTATAGAATTTATGGTCATAAACTAAATATTTTCTCATAGCATCATTCAATTTCTCACTAAAGAAATCTATAGGTCTTCCTTCTTGACTCAAAATAGATCCAACTGCACTTCCACTAGCATCACATTCAACTTGAAAAAATAACTGAAATAAGGCAAAGAAAGTGTAGGTAATTCTATAATTCTAAGTTTCAATGTTTCAAAACTCTTTTATGCTCCATGTGTCCATTTGAAATCCCTTTTATCTCCCCTTGTAGTTTAATTCATAGCATTAAAAATAGAACTAAAATTTATGATAAACTTCCTATAAAAAATTGCCAATCCATGAAATGATCTTACCTCTCCAATATTATTTGGTGTAGGCCAATCAAGTATAGCTCTCACTTTCTTAGGATCCATCTTCAATCCATTAGCTGAAATTACAAAACCAAGGTACACAATCTGTTCTTTCATAAATGAACATTTCTTCAAATTAATCAGTAACTTTTCATCCTTCAATCTCTGCAATACTTGTTTGATATGTTTATGATGTTATTCCTTACTAAATATCAAAATGTCATCAAGATATACAATCACAAACTTACCCAAGAATCTTTTCAAAATTTCATTCATCAGCCTTATAAAAGTACTAGGTACATTAGTCAAACCAAACGGCATAACCAACTATTCATACAAACCTTCATTAGTCTTAAAATTAGTTTTACATTCATCCCCTTCTCTAATCCTAATCTAATGATAACCACTCTTCAAATCAATCTTTGTGAAATATTTTTCTCCACTCAAACTATCCATTATGTTATCCATCCTAGGAAAAGGAAATTTGTACTTTACTATTATCTTGTTTATAGCTCTAGAATCAGTGCACATTCTTGATTCTCCATTCTTTTTCGATGCTAACACAATAGGTACTACATAAGGACTCAAACTTTCCCTAATCAAACCTCTATTAATTAATTCTTGCACTTGTCTATTTAACTCATTCTTTTCATCAGGCGTCAACCTATGTAGTGCTTTATTAGGAAAACTAGCTCCAGGTATCAAATCCATACAATGACTTATACTTCTCATAGGAGGCAAACCATCAGGTACATTATCAGAAATGGTGTCATGAAATTCAGTCAACAAAGGTTTAACCTCAGGTGCATGTTCTAACTCATCTTGTTTCTTTGTTTTCCTTGGAATTAAAGAAAATAAAATATTATGTTCTTTCATTTCTTTTGCAAATGTTTTACCATCAACCAAGCATACTCTAGCCATAGTACAGTGACCTTTATCAAACTTTTCTACTAAAGGCAATAATACTTGTTGCTTCCCATCCATCCAAATAGTATATTAATTCAATCTACCATCATGGAAAGCTTTCCTATCATACTACCAAGGTCTACCCAAAAGAATATGACAACAATCCATAGGCATAATATCACACAAGAATTCATCATGATAATTCCCAATTTTTAGTTTAACAAGGCATTGTTCACTTACAAGTAGTTTATGCTCCTTCTAGATCCAAGAAATATGGTAAGGCTTAGGCTCTTTCAATCTATGCAACTGCAATTTGTTAACTAGCTCTTCAGATGACAAATTATAACAACTTCCACTATCAATGATTACTTTGCAATGATTTTCAGTGATCTTACATCTGGTCCTGAACAAACTTTCCCTCAAAATAGGTTCTTCATCAGCTTCTTCATTACATAAGATCCTTCTTAGCATCAAGTTTTCACCATGTCAGGTTCATTAGATAATTCCTCAACTTCTTCACAAGCCAAATTATTTTTACTATTACCTCCAATCTTCTTTCCAGAGTTAGTACATTCAAAAGCTCTATGTCCTTATTCACCACATTTGTAATAAGTACCCTTAAACTTTCTCATCACTTTTCCCATTATTATTATTCCTAGAGTAACCAATATAGCTACCTCTAGAGTAATTACCTCTTCTACCAACAAGTTCATATTTCCATCCTTTATCTTGCATTGCATTGTCAGATCTTCTACTTTCTCCATAAGTTCTACCTCTACTTCTCTAAAATCTGGCACCTCTTCCTCTCTTCCTTTGATCATGTCTTTTCATCAATCGCTCTTTTGCCTTCAATGAAAATTAGTATGATTCTTCCACACTATCTATTTTAACATAACTCATCTCATCTTGAATTGATGTCCTTTGGCCATTTAGGTATCTATCCACTTTCTCAACTTTATCATCCACATGTCCAGATCTGATATCCAATTTGTAAAATTCCTCAATATATTATTTCACACTCATGTCCCTTTGCCTCAAATTTTGCATTTTTCTCATCAAAATAACTTGGTAATCAGATGGAAGAAACTTTTTATTCATCTTTCCAAGCATCTTCATCCATGTCTTGATCTTTCCTTTCCCTTTCTTCTATCTCTCAATTTGCAAATGATCCCACCAAAGAGATGCATGACCTTTCAAATTTGTGACTGTTATCTTAACTTTCTTATTATTAGGAGTACCTTCATACTCAAAGTATTTATCCATCTGAGAAATCCAATCCAAAATTGCATCGATCTCAAGTCTTCCATCATAGAAAGCAACTTCAACAACAGGTCTAGAGTTAGCCTTAGACAAATCTCTCAAAAGTATTTCCTCATCCTACTCAACTTCAGGTTCAGGATTAGGTTCTATGTCTTCCTCATCACTAACATCTTTGAGATGTGTACCTTTTCTTTAGGCTATTTGTATAGCTTCAAGTCTAGTTGCAATCTTCCTCAACATATCCATGATAGCATTATCATTTCCTCTACCATGTGTTGGTTCCTGGATAGGATTTTACACTCCATGAGATACCAATATGCTTATGAATGATGTTAAAGAGTGGCTAATTCCAAATATGGGAAATCTATAAGCAACTAGACCAACTATAGGGACAAGACTACCCTCTTCACTTCTGGCTTTACAAAACCAATGCATATACACCTGATCCAATAGATTTAACTCTGTTCTTTATTCAATACTGGATCTTACAATAGATGATAGTGAGAAAGTACTAAATAACAATGTATTATTCATTAACTCTCCATCACTAGGTACAACAACATATAAAGTAAAATAAAAGTAAAAGAGTGGTATTCAAATGTTTTGTTGATTACAATGATTTCAATCATTCCTTATAAAATAGAGATAGATCCATATAGGTCAGTGCCTTATCTATTAGGCATAGAGTCGCTAGAAAATAAGATGAACACAAAGGTGTATAAAGAAGATATGGTCTCTGAACATAAATAAAAACACCTCAACTCTTTCCTACTTATAAGAATCCTTCATGTAAATATAATAAACATATATCCCACTCTGAGCAATATTTAACCCAATCCTAAATCAGAACTCAAGGCAAAGACACATACACATAAATCTCTAAAAGACTTATAGATTCGCAGAATGAACACAAAGGAGAGACAAAGATTTGAGATTTGCATTAAGTATAACCTTTTACCATTTACATACAATATATCCATAACAACAAGCTTGCAAGAAAATAACACCAACCTGTACTTCTTCTCTACTGCTTTGATAAGAAAATGATGTAAAATATTACAATCTCTGATTGAGGGCTAGGGTTCCAAAATTTCTATCTTTTTTACTCCTATACTCTCAATGCCTAGAATGATCATGGATAACCCTTTATATACAAAGAAGGTGCAACAAGCTACCGATCATTCTAGGGTTTACAAAATTTATAACCTAAAAGCCTTACAACAACCTTACTTTGTTACAATAAATACATTGATGAAACAAATGAGATATTTGTAGATGAGCCACCTTATTTTATGCCTTTAATGCTATCTTCAGCTTCCTTGAATCAAAATCTAATTGTAATATCTCATTGTCCATCCTACAATGAATACCTCCCTACTTCTCAACAACCTTGACTACTCAAAAGTGACTATTTGCTTGTTTTTAAGAGGTTGGCAGAGTATTTACTTTCTTTGCATTAGGTATGTACTGGTATCTCCACCTATTGTACACCTCTTTGCTTGGGAACTCAAAGTTGTTAAACTTGGCCCTTTTGCCAAATAACTATTTATTGCTACAAACCCTGTAGAGAGAAACCCTAAAAAGATTGGAATTTGAAAGGAAATGGCTATATATCTGGTGTGAGATATCCCATCGATAGTCAGCATTCAAACTAAGATCTACTTTAAAACATCACCGTTAGATCCATCCATTTTACCTGGGTTCTGTGACCTAACTTTCATAGGAATCTTGGTTTACATTTATCTTTAGTCACGAGATCGATAGACATCATTTCTAACCCCGGGTCACCATCTAGAGAATTAGTGATTGCATAGTTTTGTGATCTCTTAATCTTTGTCTTAACCATGATATAATCTGGAGATCACATAACTAGCATTGATATAACTTTAATCAGATGGTAAGTTGCTAAGTCTCAAAACCTCAGGAGAATAATTGGAAATATTTGGAGACTTGGCAACAAATGCAAGTCTTGTGATCACTTAATCTCATAGAATATTCCTTTCAGATCACAAGACATGGAGACTAAGCAGAACACATGGGCCCACCTAGTTCCAAATGTCATCAATTCATTTGTTTGTAACTGCTCGGTCATATCTGACATCCACCATCTATCCATTCAAAGCTTGAGCCACCTTAACCTTGGTATATCTGGTGACTACGTGACTGAAGAAACTCAAAATCATGCAATAGATTTGCTAACTGTAGTCAGATCAGGAGACCTGATGACTAAAGGAAAGACTAACCATCATTAAACCCTTGGACTTCATCTAGAGATCTAGCGACAAGCCATGTCACCGAATTGTTGGAAGTTAAACACTAAACTGTTAGGAACAAGAGATCATGCGACCACATAGTCACCCAATCACTGAGTACATTACTTAACCGTTGGAGTCAAACTAGAATGCTAACCTCACTTTAAACCCACATAATCTAGAGATTTGGTGACAATGAGGTTCACTGAGTCTCATAATCTTTTCTCCAACTAGGGTTAAACCTTGAAAATGCACGACAACCCTATGTCACCAGATCACTGAAAACTTTATAACCTCTGAGCACACTGACATCCCTGCCACATCATTCTTTTTCCATGAAATAGAAACTTGACACCTCAGCTCCTTCTGACATCAGGTCCACCTGGATCATCTTTACGAAGAAGGTCCACCATCACGTGATCTAGCGACTAACAACATTTTTCAGTCGCCAGTCAAAATGGAATATTCGAACTTCATTGGGAGATCACCTGACTAAAACAAAATCATAGCCGCTTAATAGAAAATAATATTCGGTCTGCATCTCGCGACTAAGAGATTGAACTCAAAGAACTTGGGCCCACCAAGACACGTGACATCTTTTGATTCATCTATCGATCCACTTCATCAGTTATTCATCCAATGGGAAACACACATGTCAGCGCCACCTGGCAAATGGACCCACAATAATCTTTCTTTATCTAACTCTAGCAAGCACTTAACTCCTAGTCATTTAGCAAACAAGCGATTGAAAGCATTTTCCAAGTTGCAATACAAATTCCTTAATCTGGGTTTGGTCCAGAGATCATGCGACAAGAGGAAATTCCAAGTCGGGGCAACATTTCTTTACCTTGAGTTAGAACTGGAGACTTAGGACCAACCACATGATCAATATCTTATCAACGGTCCTCGCTCAATCTCTGAAAGCTAAAGGTCCTGACCGCCAAATCATGAGATTACATGACCACAATAGTCTACCAATTGTCGAACAAAAATGCTAACTACCAGAGGACTTAGAGATCTGGTGGCTAGAGAAAACACCACCACTTTTATCTAGAGACTTGGTGACTAAGGAAATCACTAAATCACTAAAACTTTATACTTCATTGACTTTTCTCAAGAGATCTGGCGACTGAAGCACTCTTGAAAATATAATATAGTAGTTGCTATATCTCAAAAGAACATCTGGAGACCTGGCAACAAAAGGAAACCATAGAGTCTCTAAAGGATAAAGAATATTCCCAAAACATTGGGATACTAGGTGACAAACCAGGAAGAGAAAAAGTGTACATGCATTTAGAGATCTTAAGTGGCTGAAAAAAGTAACAAAGAATTAGAACAAGGCCAAGACATTTTAGGGTTTTCTCCTCCCAACGGCTATAATTTTGAAATGAGAGCTAGGGTTTCAAGCTGGGAGCATGGAAAGAAAAATTGGGACCAGGGAAGAAAATATATATAGCCATAAAACTTTTGCAAGTGCTAACAGTGGCTCTTTCTGAGGATGGTTAAACGCTAGTTTGAATAAGAATCATAGAATCTCTCGGTACAATAGACAAAAACAAAATTTGACTGGGAAACAAAATGCACAAAAAACCTCTAAGCTAAAACTGTACAGAGACTCAAAAGATTTTTAAGAGAAATAAATTTTAAGAATTGACCATGAACTAGCAATTCCATAAGCTCCCCTATTAGATTTTTCAATAAATAGGAATTTTCTCCCCATTTCTCTTCAATGATATATGGTCCTAACCATATGGGATCAAACTTCCCATGTTTTCCTTTATCTTCTAGTCTTTCATTCCACATTAAGACCACATCATGACTGACAAAATTCCTTCGAGTAGTCCTTTTGTCATACAGGACTTTGCACTGGGCCTACATCTCATTTTTATCATGTGTATCATTTCTTACCTCATTTAATTGAATCAAATGATTCATTCTATCTGTCATATCTTCTTCTACCTCATCATCATATGCCTGAATGAACTGGTACATTTGTAACAAATTGTTTTGGGGTAATCTTGCATTGATCCCATATACCAAGTCAAAAGGGGCACATCCTATTGATTTCTTGACTGTAACACTGTCAGCCCATAGGGCTTGTAACAATTTGGAATTCCAAGCCTTCTTGTTTTTATCTAGGACTCTTTTTAGAATTTTAATCAAACTCTTGTTGCTAGATTCTACTTGGCCATTACCTTGTGGATGGTAGGGAGATGAATATGAAATTTTTATACCATTGTTTTGACAAAAGTGAAAAAAATCCTCTGACCTAAAACATAATGCATTATCAACCACTATGGTCTCTAGGCAACCAAACCTTGTAAGGATGTTTTGCATCATAAAGTCTGTCACTACCTTACTAGTTGCTCTTCTGGTAGGGATTGCCTCAACCCACTTGGTGAAATAGTCAGTTGCCACTAGGATATAACAATGTCCACCACTAGACTTATTAGGGATTTCACCAATGAAATCCATACCCCACTTCTAGAAAGGAGACTGAATAGCAATAGGTTTAAGAGGCAAATTTCCATTGAATTTCAATTTCCCTGCAAATCTTTGACAAGGATCACACTTCTTCACAAACTGACGGGTATCTTTGAAAAGTGATGGCCACCAAAAAGCTAACCTGATAATCTTATGAGTTATGATCTTTACCATGTAGTGTCCTCCACAAATCCCATTATGCATTTCTTCCATCAGGAGCCTGGCCTTATCCTGATCTACACATTTAGCAAAACACACTCATTGCTCTTCCACCACAATTCACCATTTATAATTACATATCTTAAAGAGTGAAGTTTAATAGTTCTTTTCTTATTGTCATCCAATTCAGGGGGTAAAACCATCCTTTGTAAATACTTGACAATGTCCTTGTACCATTCACAATAGTCCATGTTACATATATAAGGTCTCTGATCCTCCTCCAAAACATTTATCTAGTTTTCCTTTAGATTGCTTTGGGCCATCAACTTTGCTAGGCCCAACCCTCTTACCAGATTTGTAATGTGGATGTCAATATTAAACTCTTGAATTCTATTAATCCACCTACATCTTCTTCCTGAAACCTCTTGTTGGACTAAGATATCTTTGACTGCAGCACTTGGAACATAGGCAACCACTGTGGCTCCCACCAAATAGCATCTGAATGTTTTAATGGCCTTTACCAAGGCATAAGCTTTTTTTTCAATAATATCATAGTTCAATTCTGCTACCTACAAGGTCTTGCTGAAGAAAGAGATAGGTTGTGCAAAACCATTAGCTTTTTTCTATTATAGTACTGCTGCAATAGTATGGGTAGATGCCAAAGAAAAGATTTGCGTAGGTTTTCTGTAATATAGTGTCTTCAAAACAAGGGCATGCTTTATAGCCTTCTTAATTTCATTAAAAGCATGTATTGCTTCAGTATTCCATTCAAATTTTTCTCCTTTCTTCAACATCCTTGATATGTGAATGATAATTTCTACAAAGTTTGTAATAAATCTCCTTAAGAATTTAACCTATCCCAGAAAGGATTGTTTTCCTTTAATGTTTTTTAGTAAAGATAGTTTATCAATAGCCTCCACTCTTTCAGGGTCTATCCTCACCCCATCCTTTGAAACAATATGCCCTATAAGTTTCCCTGCTATCACACCAAAGGCACATTTCTTTGGGTTCAAAGAGACCCCATATTCTAATGCTCTGATGAAGATTTTTTCTAGATGTTGGAAATGTTGTTCTTCTTTAGCTGAGAAGGCTATCAAATCATCTTGATACACCACCATAAACCTATCAATGAAATATGCAAAGGCCACATCCATAGCCCTTTGAAAAGTGGCACTAGCATTAGTCAACCCAAAAGGCATCCTCATATAAACATATGTCCCCCATGGGGTTGTAAATGCAATTTTAAATTGCTCTATGTCTTTAACCATTACCTAATTGTAACCAGAAAAACCATCCATCATGGAAATCAATTTTGATCCAGTGACCTTCTGCAACATGTTCTCCATATTTGGTAATCCATAATTATCCTTCAAATAATTTATGTTAAGATTCCTAATATCAACACAAAGCCTTATGTCACCATTTTTCTTTCTGACAGGCACCAAATTTGAAACCCAAGTGGAGTGTCTAATGGGCTTGATTATTCCAGCATCTATCATCTTCTTAAGTTCACCTTGCATTTTAGGTGCCAAAGTAGGGTTAACAGGTCTAAACTTCTATCTAAAAGGTTTTGTGCCTTCTTTGAGTGGAATCTCATGTTGAAAGAGGTCATCCCTATAAGCTTTAAGATCTTCATAGGACCAAGCAAAAATATGTCTAAATTTTCTGAGAAGATCAATCAAATTCTTTCTAGTTCTTGGGGATAGACACTTGCCTATATAAACCTTCTTGGGGACTATCCTTGTGCCCAATTTTATCTCCTCAAGCTCATTGGTCTTATCAGTGCTAGCAAAGAAAGCCTTGTCCTTATTTTCAAATGCCCTTTCAAGAGAAACTAATCCTTTGGGAACTCTGTTTGATTTTAATTGCAAAACCTCTTTCCCAAAAATGATATCTTTACCATTCACTATATCCACATAAGTACTGAAATCCATTTCCTTATTACCAAAATGGGATTCACATTGAAGAAACCTTAGTATGTCTTGGTCATCAGATAAAACTTGTCAGTTATCTATATTATCATGGATAGAGGGCCTAGCTTGTACCTCTATATTGGAAACATCTGCAAATGTAACATCTTCCAATCTAAGAGCTATATTGGCCAATAAATCTACCATTTTGTTCTGACCTCTTTCCATCCAGTAGATATTAAAAGCACTAAAGCTTCCAATCTCATCCCATACTACATTCATATACTGCTTTAATTTTTTATTTTCGAAGCATACTTTGATCTAATTTGGGACACAACTAACTCAAAATCGCCTATTACTTTCAAACACTTTATGCCATACCTTGATGCCAATCTTAGACCTATTAATAGAGCCTCATACTTTGCAACATTATTTGTGCATGAAAACAACAAAGTAAAGGAGAATTTGAAAGTTTTACCATTCGAAGATACAAGCAATATTCCAGCTCCAGACCCATCCTTTGAGTTTGCTCCATCAAAATACATGGTCCATAAACTATCAAAGTCAATCCATCCTTCCTAGCTCTTCGACCTGTGGGTAGGCTCAACACCCTCCTCTGCTTCCTAATCTTGGACTTTGAAAGCATTAATGTCAATATCAAGGAAGCAATTCATGGTGTCCTCTTCTTCTTCTTCAATCATATGAGGAGTTCTAGATTCCCTGGTGATCTTGATATTTTGTCCCTCCAAATTAAATGTAGCAAATGATAAGTCACACTATATTCTACCTCCCATAGAAGCACTCCACTTTCTTGATAGTAACATTCCATATTGGGGAGGAATATCCACTACCAAGATACTCATGGTCAGTTGTTTGTTGGGGTATGTAGCTAGTTTGTAGGGAAGAGCCTTGATAGTACTTACAACTAGTACCTCCCTTGAATCCATAGCTTGAAACCTTCCATGGGGTGTATCCACCTTTAATCCCAATGACTTCATAACCTCAGTAGGCATAATAGTATTTGATGCTCCAGAATCAATCATACAATTTTTCAGCAACTTTCCATTTATCTGCAGAGTCAAAAAGAAAGGATCAACTGTTCCTACTGTAGTACTAACAACATGTGTATCCAAATAGATTTGAGGAATTTTAGAAACAATCTCCTCATTAAAATTTCCATCTTCATCATTGACAGTTGCTGTTTGTTTCTCAGTTCTCTCTATTTTTTGAGGATCCACATATACCACACCATTTACCCAATTTAGGGCTTTTTCCTCGTGTTCTTCTATTCTCATCATCTCCAACAAAGGGACTTTGACAGTAATTTGAGACAATAATTTTCTCATGTCAATTGGGACATACTTTGACTCAAATGTATTTGTCTTTGAATTTGCAATTTCTTTATCAATCTCTGGATGTACATGTCTGCAGCTCTTTTAACATGGCCTTCATTCTCTTTCTGCAAAGCTGATACAACCTCATCTGTAGGCTTATATTATACCTTATAAATAATATTAGGTTTAGCATTCTTCTTTATTTTGACCTTATCAACAATATCAACACCTTTAGTTTTATCCTGTGATGTTTTTACACCGTTATCAGTTTTCTTGATGAAAATACCAGCTAGCGTCTGACTTGGATCACCAACAACCCTATTTCTCAAGTTATAATTTGATTTTTCTTGAGTAACCATATTGGTTGTTATCAATGAAATCTCCTCATTAGAAGGCCTCCTTAAAGTAATTGTTTCCTCATTCTTTTGAACATTACACTGCACAGAATCTATTTCAACATCTTCATCATCTAAAAAAACATGTTGATGATATGATTCAGTTTTGGTTTGGGAATTAAAAAAATCCTAATTTTCATCCTCTTCAGTAGAGTCCACCTCATCCCAAACATGGGAGGAAACCATTCCACATCCCTGGTAATCATAAGGATGTTCATCATTGCATTCTTGCTCTTCTTGTGAAGAGACACTTTGAGATATGACACAATAATTAGGGTCATGTGGTGACTGACAAGCAATACACCATGGGACCTCTTCCACTATATTCATTGAGTTTCTTTGCAATGGATCAGGGGTCCTATCATTTGGTTTATCCTTTCTCTTAGGAGGAATGGGCTTCCCATCTTTCCATTAAGTATTGTAGGGGTAGTTTTGCATTCTGGGTAATTTTTTGAAATTGTTGAAATTGTTAAAGGGAGGTTTATCCCCTCCTACAATGTTGTTATTTCTATTATCACTAGGCTTCAAGTCCTTTATTGCTTTTAAGATCTGCTTCAAGCTTTCATCATCCTTAGGTTTTACACTTTGAGGCTTTCCTAGATCCTTTCTATTCAACAAATGTGATTTGTTGTCTTCCCTTCTTCCCAACTTTCCTGAAATTCTTCAGTTACTCTCTATGTTCACAGCCAGCTTGTAAGCTTCAACAAGACTCCTTGGATTTTTATCTCTCAAAAGGTAGCCCATCTTAGAATCAAAAGCATTTAAATATGTGATGAGACACACTCTATCATCCAATCTGATGACTTACAATAATTAATGAATGGCCTTTTGGAATCTGACATTAAACTCAACAACATCCTCATTGAAATTCTTCTTTATGTTATTGAATTCATTTAGCCTAAAAACCTCATGTGTTTTATCACCATACTGCTCTTTGAAACAATGCCTAAGCTGATCCCATGAACCTATGCTACCATGTGGCAAATCCCTAAACCAATCCCTTGAATCCTTTGTTAATGATTGTACAAATAATTTCATTATAACATCATCTGGCACAATATTATAATCATCAATCACATTAATAAAAAATTTTAGGTGCTCCTCACAAGTAACAAGATTGCTTCCTGTAAACTTAGGAAGTTTCTTCCTAATTTATTTAGGGATAGGGTTAGGATATCCAAGGATGCCAATAAAAACTAACTGCTTACATCTTTCATGTATAATCCTTGTATTAGAAACACCAACACCCTGAGATGTGGATGCATGAGTATTTTTTGTGGCACAAAATTTGATTCCTCCTAGTGGGGGAACACCAGTGGTTTGATTTGCTAAATTTGAAACATTTTCCCCTTGTGCAATAGTAGAATTAGAAAATTTTGTGGATCCTGCAGACCATTTAAGAAAATCAATTTTCTTTCTCATTTCCAATGCTGAAGCTTCTAATTCTGCCTTTTCAAGTTCTTTAGCTAACAATTCATGTTCCTTTTTGGCCTTCTCAAGGTTTGCTTCCAACCTCAAAGCCTGATCCATGGGGATTTTAGGGCCTACAAGCTCTTTAATTGAAATACCCACTTCCTTTTTTTGCCCTTATCCTTTGGATTCCTTGTTTCAAACACCTGATGGACAATAGATAGCTCACTTGCCTATTCAGGAATGGGAACATAATTTATAGCCTCTAAATTCAATAATTTCCTTTTTAATTGGTCAGCCCTTATCATGGGGTTAGCACTGGTAAATTTTCATGCCTTCTGGTTCTCTCCCCTGGTCTCTGCATTATTTTCTTCTCTCTGGCTACCCACAAACCCTTGAAATTTTCAAAAATCTAGTCGTTGCCTTTTTGGAACCCCTGGCCTGTTCTATTTTGGCATTACCTTTTTGGCCCACTTAAAACTTTTAATCTGCATGTGCCTTCTAAAGGTTCACTTATCTCATTCGTGGTTAGGTTTCATGTCTGGTGGGGTCCCCCTTTAAATTTTTCCTAAGTTTCTCCCCCCAGCGGCTTTAATCTTTCCTAAGTCCTTGGCTTTAATTTTTCCTATGTTTCAGTGACTTTAATATTTCCTGGGCCTAGCTTCTGATAGCCTTTTCATCCAATGGTGGGTGAAAGATCTCAAGCGATGTGTCAGAGGCTTGAGATTATGTGCCATCCATCCGATCTTCCACTATTGCAGCATTTCAAACAGGGTGGGTCCACCTCCATGTAGGCACAGTTGGTGGTTCCTCATTGGCCAAAAGAATTCATGTCTTGGTAGGGATGTCAGAGTGTACTTTTAAGTGAAGAAAAATTATATGTCTGCTTGCCAGATTTCATGACATGGCAGTCTCTCATTAGCTAAAATATCCTATGTAGCAGGGTGGGGTCGGGCTTTACGTCATCATCAGAAGATTCTCCATCCAATGGTGGGCGCATGATCTCAAAGAATCTTTTCAGCCCTTGAGATTATGTGCTAGCCATCCAATTCTCCATGTGTGTAGGATGACTATTGTGGGTCCATTGCCAGCTATGATGAAATGGCGAGTTCTGATTGGGTGTGTCAGACACAAGTGGAGCATTGTCAGTAGGACCTGGTCTTCGGATGTGTCAGTGGGTCATGTGTTGTCAAAAAATCAACAACAAGTGCTTGATCTCATGGGTTGTGTCAGAGGCTTGAGATCATGCACCCGCCATCTGATTCACAAGCTTAGGCAGTGGGTCCTGTGTCAGAAGATTGACGATCGGTGTATATTCTAAGGGGTCCTTTCTGACACATGAGATCATGCGCTAGCCGTCGATTCTCTTTTGCGGGCCTGATTATTTTTCACAGAGGATTTAGCAGTCCAGATAAACTAGTTAGCGATGCCAAAAAAGTTTAAAGGAAGGTCGCGAAGTCACTAAAATTGACCGGGAAAGGCATTAAGCCCACAAAAAAGTGAGGATTTGACGGTCACGATATAAAGATGGATCAGTTTTAAATATTAGCCACCGATTTCTTATAGGAGCCATAGGGTGACCGTTGTTTTTCAAATTCAAATTTTTGCAGAGGGTTTGGAGTGATAGAAGGTACCAAAATTGATTGTTTTAGCGGCTGAGGTTGGTGGATGAAGACTTTTGATCTGTTGCAGTGTGGTCCTGGGTGCCATGATCAAATGCAGTGGTTTTTTTGTGCTGTGAGGAGTGGGATTTCTTGCTCAAGGCATGTTGCAGATAGGTGATTAGATTGATTGGCATAGTGTATTTATGGTCCTCGGTACATTTCTTAACTATTTTCATGATTGGGGATCATTTGTGGATCTGATCACCGGGGTGTTCATCCTTTTAATAATTTTATGATTGTCTTGATTACTTGGTGGGTGAAACCTTAACCTTGGTTACCCATAGCTTGTTGCATCCTAACCTATTTGGTTTCCAGGGTAACCAGTGGTATATATTGTTGAGTTTTTGACTTTAAAAGGGTTCCAGCTTTGAAGTTCAGAGGTGTCCCTAGTTCTGGTTCCAGGGTTGTAATAGCTTTGGCATTCATTATTTATTGGTAATAGAGAGAAAGTTACAGGTCTAAGCTATAGTTTTCAAGCTTGATTTCTTCAACCTGATTGTTTACACTTAAGGATTCTTCATAATTAATACAGATACATAACTCTTATCTCTCCTTTCTATCAATTTAGATAGATTCTGAACTTTCTAGTTCACTGCATATTGTCGTAATTATATGTTTCCATTCTTGAGTTCTGATCCTGGATTAGATGAAATTATGCTCTAGATGAGACATAGATCTTTCCTATTGTCTATGTAAGGATATCTCATAAGAAGTAAAGGGGATTGTAGATGTTTTTATGGCTTTGAATCTCAGCTATTATCTAGTGTGTGTAACATTCATGTTCTAGGGGATCTTGCCCAATGGATGAGGCACTGGCCTAAATGATTATCTCTTTGTCAACAAGTATTGATTGTTGTTGTTATGATCCAAAAGCATAAAGTTAAGAACCATTCTTTAGTTTCAAGTATTTGGTTGTGTGTGGTTCTACCCATAGTAATGGAGAGTCAATGAGTGTCTGGTTAGCACTTAGCACTTTCTTACTATCCATTTATCTGTTGTTCAAACCTAGTTCTTGGTGTGTGAAGTATATTTTATACTAGGTTAGGTGCACCCGCCTTGGTTTTGCAGAGCCAGAAGTAGAAGAGGGAATATTAAGTCCCTATAGTTGGTCTAGTTACCTTGCAGAGCTCCTACACTTGGAACTAACCATTCCTAATATCAGTCTCAAGGTATATTGGCAGCCTGTTAGAGCATAAGCGTCATTTTGGACACCAACACATGGCATGCCTAATTTTTTCTTCTCTTTCTTTTTCTCTTTTCTACCTAATAGTTGCTTGTTCATGAATTCTCCTTTCCATCTCATACACATCCTCAAATATTTCCTCAGAATTAGGCAAAGTTGTTTCAGATTCAATCTACTATGTTTGAGGCTCCTCTTGTTGATCTTGAGACTCATGAAGACCTTGGGCTAATGATGAACCAAGGGTGAAAGGGGGGACAAAGTCTTATCCAATTCTTCTCTTAATTCTAGATCTTCTATCCCCTCCATACTATCTACTAGGGATTATCCTCCTATTTTGGAGTAACCCTTCACCCTCTCTTTCTATGGGAGAATAATAATCCTCATATTGGTTTAAGCCTAGATCAACTACCTCCTCATATTCTGAGGCATTTCCCTCCTGACTAGGGGAAGCAAGACTTTCTTGTCTTGAGTTTCCCTTTTGCTTCTAGGTAAGAGACATATCGTTAACATTTTTTTCTCTCCTAACCTGACCTCATCTAGATGTGGCAGGAAGCTCACCCTGCAAACTTTCCTCTAGGTGTTCCTTCCTCCAAGACCTTGTGTTTTTTAAACTCATAGTGATATTTTATTAAAGCACTCGTACAGAGATGCTTAGAGTTGCCACTCACAATTTGGTGAGATAATTTGAAACCTATTAAAACTGACCCTTATACACTTCAATGGAAACCACTAGATAACAAATAAGCCAGCCAGGAGTCAAAGCTCTACTTGTACCCGCGTTATTTATAACTAATTTATAACACTAGAGATATCAACTGATTGAAATAGGCAGGTCAAGAGTCCAACTCAACTTGGAACCTGCACTATTTGCTTATGATTATAATCTCTATTCTCCAGCAGAGTCACCATTTTTTTGGTTCCTAGATAGGATTTTACACTCCATGAGATACCAATATGCTTATGACTGATGTTAAGGAGTGGTTAATTCCAAATATGGGAAATCTATAAGAAACTAGACCAACTATAGGGACAAGACTGCCCTCTTCACTTCTAGCTCAGCAAAACCAAGGTGAGTACACCTGATCCAATGCATTTAACTCTGTTCCTAAAATAGATGATAGTGAGAAAGTACTAAATAACAACCTATTATTCATTAACTCTCCATCACTGGGTACAACAACATGTAAAGTAAAATAAAAGTAAAAGATTGGTATTCAAATGTTTTGTTGATTACAATGATTTCAATCATTCCTTATAAAATAGAGATAGGTCCATATAGGTCAGTGCCTTATCTATTGAGCATAGAGTCACCAGAAAATAAGATGAATACAAAGTTGTATGAAGAAGATATGGTCTCTGAACATAAATAAAAACACCTCAACTCTTTCCTACTTATAAGAATCCTTCATGTAAATCTAATAAACATATATCCCACTCTAAGAAATATTCAATCCAATCCTAGATCAGAACTCAAGGCAAAGACACATACACATAAATCTCTAAAAGACTTATAGATTCACATAATGAACACAAAGGAGAGATAAAGATTTGAGATTTTTATTAAGTATAACCTTTAACCATTTGGATACAATATATCCAGAACAACAAGCTTGCAAGACAATAACACCAACCTGTACTTCTCTACTACTTTGATAAGAAAATGATGTAAAATATTACAATCTTTGACTAAGGGCTAGGGTTCCAGAATTTCTATCTTTTTTACTCCTAAACTCTCAATGCCTAGAATGATCATGGAAAATCCTTTATATACAAAGAAGGTGCAACAAGCTACTGATCATTCTAGGGTTTACAAAATTTCTAACCTAAAAGCCTTACAACAACCTTACTTTGTTACAATAAATACATTGATGAAATAGATGAGATATTTGTAGATGAGCCACCCTATTTTATGCCTTTAATGCTATCTTCGGCTTCCTTGAATCAAAATCTAATTATAATATCTCACTGTCCATCCTGCAATGAATACCTCCCTACTTCTCAACAACCTTGACTACTCAAAAGTGACTATTTGCTTGTTTTTAAGAGGTTGGCGAAGTATTTACTTTCTCTACATTAAGTATGTATTGGTATCTCCACCTATTGTACACCTCTTTGCTTGGGAACTCAAAGTTGTCAAACTCAACCCTTTTTCCAGATAATTGTTTATTGCTACAAACCCTGCAGAGAGAAACCCTGAAAAGATTTGAATTTGAAAGGAAATGGCTATGTATCTGGCACGAGATAGCCCATCAATGGTTAGCATTCAAACTGAGATCTACTTTAAAACATCACCATTAGATCTATCCATTTTACCTGGGTTTTATGACCTAACTTTCATAGGAATCCTGGTTTACATTTATCTTTAGTCGCAAGATCACTAGACATCATTTCTAACCCCGGGTCACCATCTAGAGAATCAGTGACTGCATAGTTTCGTGATCTCTTAATCTTTGTCTTAACCATGATATAATATGGAGATCACGCGACTAGCATTGATATAACTTTTATCGAATGGTTGTTGCTAATTCTCAAGACCTCAAGAGAATATTTGGAAATATCTGGAGACTTGGCGACAAAGGCAAGTCTTTTGATCACTTAATCTCTTAGAATATTCCTTTCAGATCATGAGACTTGGAGACTAAGCCCAACACATGGGCCCCCCTGGTTCCACCTGTCATCAATTCATTTATTTGCAACTGCTCGATCATATCTGACATCCACCATCTATCCATTCAAAGCCTGACCCACCTTAACCTTGGTATATCTGGTGACTACACGACTAAAGAAACTCAAAATCATGCAATAGATTTGCTAACTATAGTCAGATCAGGAGACCTGATGACTAAAGGAAAGACTAACCATCATTAAATGCTTGGACTTCATCTGGAGATCTAGCGACAAGCCATTTCACCAAATCGCTGGAAGTTAAACACTAAATTGTTAGTAACAAGAGATCATGTGACCACATAGTCGCCCAATCACCAAGTACATTACTTAATTGTTGGGGTTAAATCAGAATGCTAACCTCACTTTAACCCTACATAATCTGGAGATTTAGTGACAATGAGGTTCGCTGAGTCTCATAATCTTTTCTCCAACTAGGGTTAAACCTTGAGAATGCGTGACAACCCTATGTTGCCAGATGGCTAAAAACTTTATAACCTCTGAGCACACTAACATCCCTACCACATCATTATTTTTCCATGAAATAGAAACTTGACACCTCAGCTCCTTCTGACATCAGGTCCACCTGGATCATCTTTACAAAGAAGGCCCACCATCACGTGATCTAGCGACTAATAGCATTTTTCAGTCGCCAATCAAAAGGGAATATTTTGACTTCATTGGGAGATCACTCGACTAAAAAAAAATCATAGTCACTTAATACAAAATAATATTCGATTTGCATCTCGTGACTAAGAGACTAAGCTCAGAGAACTTGGGCCCACCAGGACACATGACATCTTTTGATTCATCTATCGATCCACTTCATCGGTTATTTAGCCAATGGGAAACACACATGTCAGGGCCACCTGGCAAACGGACCCACAATAATCTTTCTTTATTTAACTCTGAAAAGCACTTAACTCCTAGTCATTTAGAAAACATGCAACTAAAAGGATTTTCCAAGTCATAATACAAATTCCTTAATCAGGGTTTGGTCCGAAGATCACACGAAAAATGGAAATTCCAAGTCACAGCAACATTTCTTTACCTTGAGTTATTGGAAACTTAGCACCAACCACATGATCAATATCTCATCAACGATCCTCACTCAATATCTAAATGCCAAAGGGCCTGACCGCAAAATTACAAGATTACACAACCACAATAGTCTCCCAATCGTTGAACAAAAATGCTAACTGCCAAAAGACTTAGAGATCTGGTGACTAGAGAAAACATAGCCACTTTTATCTGGAGACTTGGCGACTAAAGAAATTGCTGAATCATTGAAACTTTATACTTCGTTGACTTTTCTCAAGAGATATGGTGATTGACGCATTCTTGAAAATATAATATAGTAGTCGCTGGGTCTTAGAAGAACATTTGGAGACCTGGCGACAAAAGGAAACTGCAAAGTCTCCAAAGGATAAAGAATATTCCCAAAACATTGGGAGACTGTGTGACAAATAGGGAAGAGAAAAAGCGTACATGCATTTAGAGATCTTAAGTGGCCTGAAAAAGTAACAAAGAATTAGAACAGGACCAAGACATTTTAGGGTTTTCTCCTCCCAACGGCAATAATTTTGAAATAAGAGCTAGGGTTTCTCCTCCCAATAGCTATAATTTTGAAATAAGAGCTAGGGTTTCAAGCTAGGAGCATGGAAATAAAAATAGCAACCAGGGAAGAAAATATATATAGCCATAAAACTTTTGCAAGTGCTAACACCATGAACCATCTTGACAATCATGTTTCAGCAAGATTGTAACCTTCTACAAGCTATAGGTTAGATCTTAGATCCACCACCCTAAACCCAATCCAATAAGGTTCTCCATGATCTAATCCATAAGAAATAACTCACTCTGACACCACTTGACACAAGGGCAGGGTAGACTCAAGAAGAATCAAGCAGATTTGACCCCACTTGAATCAATTAACAATCCCTTCTCAGAGTTACACATATAGAAATATAAAATTCACATGAAATAATGAAAATATAATGGAAATAAGGCAAGGTAACTAGCAATAACACTGGTACAATTATTGAAATTCATTTAACATTCCCGACTGTGAGGCCTTCTGAATTTCAGCCTTATACAAAGAAACTTATGAAATCAGAGTCTCAACTCACATGTATCTTCTTTTTTACTTCTAATATTCTTCTTCTACCATCTACTTTCTCCTATCTAAACCAACCAAATCTTCTTCTATAGCCAGCTAAGCCACAAGTTAGCCAGTCAGGCATTTAATTACATTATAGGTCCAGTTAGGAAGAGAAAACTAAAACTACTGAAACAATGAACAAAACATGATGTGAAGTGAAATTTAGGTCCACATGTGAGCCAAGAACAAATCCCCAAATTTTAAAGGCCCCATTTCCTCAAATGAATCTGTTCAAGGCAAAGAAATCCCATGTTTCATGCAAAACAGACTAGAAAATTGATACCCAAGGAAAATGGTGAAAACTCTTAACTCTAGATGAATTAAGATATGTGAACATAGGAGAAGGCTCACAAATAGGTCCACATCCACACATTAACTTTTCACAACATGAAACCAACATATACAATTACTACCAAGAAAAAAACCTACAAGAACAGAAAATAGGAAATGTTTTTGGTTGATGGAAGATTGCTCAAAGACCCAAGCTGCTCTTGCATCATATATACTACATCAACAGAACTTTGGTCACATATTAATTGAACTATTCCATGATTGAAAAATCATGCTTAGCAATGGTATTTTCATCCCAAAAGATTAGGCATTACATGTTGGCACATAAGGTGAAGCTAGTGGCTAAGATTGATCCACTCAAATATCTGTTGAGTAAGTAATGTTGACAGGAAGGTTAGCAAAGTGCGTCTTGATCCTAAGTGAATTTGATATTGAATATGTTGATAGAAAATCCATTAATGGATAAGTGATTTTTGATCAAGTTGCAGAGACACCATTAACAGATGATAGGCCATTACATGTGGAATTTCCAAATGAATCTATTATGTAATTAACAGAACAGTCATGGAAAATGTATTTTGATGGCTCCTTCATAGAACAAGGATCAGAAGATGGATTCTTATTAATTACACCATAAGGATATAGGATTTGAAAGGCATGTAAGATGATCTTTCCATGTAAAAACAACATATCAGAGTATGAAGCTCTTGGGAATGGACTCAAACTTGCAAATGAGGGGAAAATCATTGAATTACACATGTATGGAGATTCACAGATCATTATCAATCAGGTGAATGGTAACTATCAGACAAAAGACCAAAATATCATGCCTTACAAAATAATGGTGGATGACTTGAAGAACTACTTTATCTTCATTACATTTGAGAAAATTTCAAGATCAGAAAATAGAGTAATGGATGCAATGGCTACTTTAGCATCAATGTTACAACTTGAAGAAAATCAATTTCACTATGACTTCCTGGTGCAAGAACTCCCATTTCCCACCTATGACTCACCTGAATCCCAGATTTTTTGTGGCATTGAAACCCAAGTTTTATCTAGATATGCCCATATCTATGCTTACCTAAAAGACCAAACAATCCCTCAAAGCTATTCTAGAAATGAAAAGAGATGCCTTATAAGAGCGGCATCACATTATATAATCATTGCTAATGAATTGTATAGACGTGTTCTAGATGGTATGCTTCTTAGGTGTTTAGAAAATGAAGATTCTAATCATGCATTAAAGGAATTTCATGAAGGTGTGTGCGGGTCACACTCGAACAATTTTTCATTAGCCAAAAAACTCTTAAGGGTTGGATACTATTGGCCCACAATAGAAAAGGATGCTATACATTTTTCAAAACCATGCAAGAAATGTCAGATCCATGATAATCTGATACATGCTCCAACTAGGGTGTTGATTCCTGTATACACCTAAAAATGGTCATCTAGACTATTAGCCCCTTGCTAGCATTTTTGCTAAATTCATCAATTGCTTATTCTTGATCAAATCCTAGTCCTATCATTTATTCAATTATTTTCTATGGGCTAACCATCTTATCATAAGTTTTTATTTATTTAAAAGGAATTCCCTCCCCTTTTAATAAATAAAAAGCCCCCACTTTTCCTCTTATCCTAAGTTGCACAAATAAAGCATTATTCTTATTTTATAAAAAGGGAAAAAGGCACTTTTTGTCTCATATGGACACAAAATTCAACTCTTATTTTCTCATTGGAGGATACCTCTGCACATGGATTGCTCCTCTTTCAAGCTCACCCTTGATTAAATCTTTTGCCTCTTAATCTCCATGGTGAATTCCTCCTCATTTCTTATAAAAGGAGAGCTCTCTTCTTCATTCTAGATCCTGATCTTTTTATGCTAATGTTATGCTACAGGTTTTCTAGGTCACTTTGGAGCTTTTTGAAGATTTGGAGCATTCTTGGCTTTTGCATCTACATGTTATCATAGTTTCATTTCTTGCATTATCATGGCATTCATAGCTTCATACTTAGCTTAGTTTCCTTTATGCTTTAGATTAATTCATCTAGCTTAACTAGGAAGCTTTGTAATACTTGTTCTTTCATTTCCATAGTTTAGCTTGCATATTCATCTTAATCTAGCTTGCATTGCATTTCATTTGATTCTTAAGGATATTTGCATTCTTGCCCTTGTCTTCATTTGAATCTCCCATTGCATGGTTTACTAGCAAGGTTATTTGCTTAATAGCTCTAGCTGAGAGCATTCTTAAAAACCCTTGCACTCCATGCCTAGGGAGCTATGGATCAATTTTTGAGACCTCATTCTTGAATGTTCTTGATTATAATGATTCATAGAAGTGCACTATTTAGAGTACACAATTCCTTTCATAACACATTAGCCATTCCAACAATGAGCCTTTATACTAGTTAGACAGATATACCCAAATTCATCAAATGGACACAAATACATCATTAATGCAACTAAGTATTTCACAAAATGGGTGGAAGATGTACCACTATCTAATGCAACTAGAAAACAAATTTCAATGTTCATCTTGAACTATATCATCTGTCGATATGGAATACCCTCATCGATTGTGACTAACAATGGGGGTCAATTTAGAAACAAAGACATAGATGAGTTGTGTCTTCAATTTAAATTCACTCAGCATTGTTCCTCGATCTATTACTCTCAAGGTAATGAACAGGCTAAAGCATCAAAGAAAACTATTTTGAAAATCTTGCATATGATAGTTGTATGCACCCAAAAATGGTCGCCTAGACTTTGGGCCCCATTTATTCAATTTATCAATCCTGAATCAGTTTGATCAATAATCAATATTTTCAACATTATCAATCTCTTGATCAAATCTTCATTTTGATCATGTATTGGATTTTTATCCTTGGGCTAACCATTTATCCTAAGTCTTTATTTGATTAAAAGGAATATTTCCTCCCCTTTTGATTAAATAAAAAGCCCACCTTTCCTCTTATCCTAAGTTGCACAAATAAAGCATTATTATTATTTTATAAAAAGGGAAAAAGCACTTTTTGTCTCATATGGACATAAAGTCAACTCTTATTTTCTTATTGGAGGATACTTGTGCACATGGATTGCTCCTCTTTCAAGCTCCACCATTGATTAAGACTTTTTGCCTCTTAATCTCCATGGTCCATTTCACCTCATTTCTTATAAAAGAAGAGCTCTCTCTTTCATTTGCATATACTATGTTTTTATGCTAATGTTATGCTGCAGGTTTTAGGTGCATTTGGAGCTTTTGAAGACATTGAAGACTTGTTGCTCTCATCATTTAGTTGCATATTTTCTTTCTTAGTTGCATGATAATGGCATTCATAGTATAGATTTCCTTTTATGCAATAGAATAAGCTCACATAGTATAAATAAGAAGCATTGTAATCCATTGCTATTTCCTTTCATAGATTAGTTGCATTGTACTTTCATTTCCATAGCTTAGATTGCATTCTCATATAGCTTGCATTGCATTGCATATTTGATTCTTGGAGATATTGGCATTGTTGCCCTTGTCTTCACTTGAATCTCTCATTGTATGGTTGACTAGCAAGGTCACAAGCTTGTAGCTCTAGCTGAGAGCAAACACATCATAGTCCCTTGCAACTCCATGCATAGAGAGCTATGAGCCACTTTGTGAGGTCTCATTCTTGAGAAACCTTGCATGTAATGGTTCATAGAAGTGCACCTTTTTAGTGTGTACATTTCTGGCGCCCACCGTGGGGCCTAGTAGATTAGCTTTGTCCCTTTAATTCTGTATTTTCCGTCAAAATTTTCATCAATTTTTGGCTTGGTTTTCAGTCTCTAGTTTTTTTGTCTCAGAGTATCACGCGATACTTCTCAGAAATATCACGTGATATACCTTTGTATAGCGGTGTGACACTTTGTGTGAAAGAAGAATCGCCCACCAGTACTGAGAAATATCGCCTATTATCGGGTGAAGTATCGCCCGCCCATAGTGAGAAGTATCGCCCAGACTGAGGTATATCACGCGACTATAGGAAACTGTGTCACGCGATACTAGTGAAGTCTAAGAAATATCACCTGGTCTGACAGAGACTTGCATTTCCAGTTTTCTCATCCGAACTTGATCATTTTAGTTTGCTATTTTGTTTTGCTGTGTTTAGATAGGTCTAACCTGCATCTTTTAGCTTAAATCTAGCAGTTTATTGCATGTTTACATTTAGATTTGGATTTTGCTAACTTTGTGGGTCTAACAAGTTGTGTTTGTAGGTGCTCTCATTTGCTTGAAAATTGCTAAAAATGCATGTCAAAGAGCGCTACTAACAGTTTTTGCAGGGCTTCCCAAGCATAAAAAAAAAAATAAAAAATTTATTGCTTGTTTGTTTGTTTTCTTTTCAAGTGTGGCATTCACTAATTGTAGTAGGAATCTTAATACCTTGTGAAAGGGATCTTGAGGTGGTAGGAGAAGTATGCTCTTCACCTTTAGGTGAACCAAAAAATCTTGACCCATCTTAAGGTTTTGGAAGCAAGGGAGTAATTGAACCTCTTTGCTTGGTGTGTTTGGGAGAGATTCTTGAGATAGGGGAGTATGCTCTTCACCCTTGTGGTGAACCAAAAACCTTGAACCTCAAGAGTTGATCTATTCTTTGTTTAGTTTAGGATCTTTTAGCGGGCCTACTCTTGAGCAATCAAGAGGACTGACTCAAGTGGGGACAACCTTGTCATCATTTTCCTTGGTGGCAAGTGATTCCAACTCACTATAATCTCAAGGATATCAAGGACACCAAAAACCTTGGTAGACATAACACTTGTCTTCATTTGATGTGAGTAGCTCATGGGATTGTGACCATGGGGAAAACATTGAATAAGAATGCTTAAGGTACTCTTGAGGCCGCAAGGTCCTAGTCCTTTATGAGGAGCAATAGGGGTGTTGTGAATGGAAATCTTTATTAAGAACCATTAGATAGAAGCCACCTTATTTTAGCCACTTATCTTCTTAGTGCAAGGATTGATCCAAGTGGTTTACCCAAATCACCTTAAGATACTCACCATATGTGTCCCTTTGGTTGTGTCATTTGAAATTTCCATGACAAAGCCAACATCTCTTGTGGGTAACCACTTGGTGTGAGGTGAGGGGGCATCAAGTTGTGGGCTAAGTTGGTAAGTATTGAGCCTTAACTTTTTAGGATAGATTTGCTTGAATTGTCTTCGGTTGTGTGATACCAATGCAAACGTTCTTACATACAAACAATCAGTAGCATTCATAGGGTGTTGTTTCAATTCTGATATCACAAGTGTTTGTCTTGGCAAGGTTGCTTTTGCCCTTGTTTCAAGTGTTTGAGACCATGTTTTGATCCTTTACTGTTTACAAACCGGTGAAAATTTTGCTGATATTGTGACTGAAATCGAAAACATCAATCCTCAGACTAGAAATTTTGACCAAACAGACCCAAAAAATGGAAATTTTACACAACTCTGGTCACGAGTTAAACAATTCTGCAACAGTATCGTACACTGTAAAGTGAAGTATCGCGCGATACCTCGTGCTTGCTAGAAATATCGCCTGCTTTAAAGAGAAATATCTCACGATAGTTTACCCCTGATGGACTATCGCCCGACCTGCCTGGAGTATATCATCCGCCAGTACTAAGAAGTATCGCCTGGCTTCGAGTGAAGTATCATGTGGTTATAGGTTTATCACCCCAATAGCCTGGAGTATATCACTTGGTTTATTTCTGTCGTGCTTAAATTTTGGTCAGTCTTAGTTGCTGTTAATCAGGCTAGGTCTTAGAGTAGGCTTCTTGCCCCAATGTTTGAGGCCTGTCTTGACTCTAAATTCTTGGTTTGAGTCCTCTGGGATAGCATCATTTGATTTACGAAATCACTTTGGAATAATTGTCAAGTTAGAAGGCCATTCTTGGTGCCAAGGTTCATCTTTAAGATTGTTAGCTACATTCTTGGAAAATTTTAGTACTCTTATTGTCCAAATCACTTTTATTTAAATCTTAATTTCAATTACCTTTTAGCCTAGTCCAACCTCCTAATTCAAAAGTGCAAGGGTAGTCACCCTTTGATTTGAAGCACCTCTTTGACAGTGTTGGTAAAGCCCTTTTTTTTTCTTTTCATTTCTCTTTGGACAATAGAGGACTTTAATTATCCTAGTTTGGTGTTGACACTTTGAGAGGTCACCTTCTCATTAAGAATATATTTCTTTTCATGTCAGTTACGACAAGGTATCAAGTCAATCAAGGAAAGCGACCCCCTGTTGCCTTTAGCCAGTTACCACCTGTCAAGACTCGTCGACAACCTAAGGGAAAAGGACCCCTTTTTGATCAATCTCCTAAGAGTGAATCTAAGGTCTATTTTAATCCAGGAGCTAATCCTAGTGAAGTAAGCACCTCTTTCATACCACTTTCATCAAGCATGGACATGAGTTACACTTTTACCCGACAACAAAGAGAAGCCATGAATCAAACTCTCAAGGATATCTTCCAACGACATAGAAGGGAGTATGGTGGTTCTTCTCATGCTAGTCCACCTGGGTCACCTCCCAACAATGTGAGGTATTTTGATGATCACCAATGAGCTGAGAGACATCATAAGCAAGCTCATTCAGATTCAGGGTCACAACACGAAGACCAGAACAATGAATCTAGTGATCACCACATAAACATAGCTAATGCTATAAGGCATTCGAGACAATCCTCTCCACTTAAACACACTTCTCGATATGCAAATACAAGATTAAGAAGCATTGAGAGAGAGAAACAAGCCTATTTAGATCAACAGGCTGCTAAAAAAGAAAAATTCAGACAACTAGAGGAAGAGGAACGTGCATTGTTGGATATACAGAAAAGAGTCACCCAAGAAGAAGAAGATAGACTCTACGCACAACAACTCCAAAGCTGATTTAATGGGAGGGGAGCTAATAGTGGGACCAACTCACCCCCATCTACCCCTTCCCCAAGCCCTAGAAGAAGATCAAGGATGCTCCCACAATCCCCAAGTCCTAGAGGAAGAAGGGCTTCAAGATATGACCATCATAGGAGACAGTCATCTCATAGATATTCAAAGCAACCCTCCCAACGAGCACATCATGGCTCACAACATGGAGGAAGTTATGCTAAATTTGATCATATGGACTTCATGACTATGCAACAAGAAATATCTTTTCAAGCATATGTGGAGCAATATGTGGAACAAAACAAAGACCAATTCTTGGAAAGTCTTATCAACAAAGGTGCTAAAGTTCCATATAATTTTGATGTTCACCAAAAGATCAAGAAACAGAGCCCTTCAACTGATGAGGTGATCTTACAAATGCAAAAGGATATAGACAGGATGAAAGCTCCCAAGAGCACGTTTCATTTGGACTCCATATTTCCTAACCCCATTGACAAAAGTGTGGTGATGGTAGAATTCCCTAAGAAAGTTGAGTTCCTAACATATGACAAATATGATGGCACTGGTGATCCTCATGACCATGTTCGACAGTTCTACATAATGAGCTTTTCCTTTCACCATGAAGACTCCTACTTGATGAGATTATTCCCAAGGAGTTTAAAAGGTCAAGCCATGGAGTGGTTCACTAATCTTTCCCCTCCAGTAAAAACATTTAAAGAACTTGTCCAAAGGTTTGTTCAGCATTTTTCTTACAACCTATCAAGGTCGGTCACAATGCTTGATTTGTGCAAACTCAAGCAAAATCAAGGAGAATCTTTTGTCACATTTTTACAATGATGGAGGCAATTGTGTTCAAAATACCCAAGGACAATTCCTGAGGAGGAGAGAATTGATATCATTGTGAGCAATCTAATACCAGAACTAAGATATGAAGTCAAGAAGATCCCATTTAATTCCTTTGATACTATGGTAGAGGTGGCATGTTGTATTGAGGATGTCCTGAAAGAACAAGGAATTTTGGCTAAACCAACAAATAACAACAATAGCCAAAATAATAATACTAATGGTAACAAGGACAAAAAGAACTCCTATTGGAACAAAAACAAGCAAGTGGTCAATGATGGAGTTGTTGACTCATCTCAAATCAAAAATGAAGGAGTTCTTAACCTCTCTCATGCAGTTCATGCTATGAAGCTGCAAACGTCTTCAACACAACAAGACAAACCTAAGTATCACAAGAGATCTAAAACGGAGAAAAGACAATTTACCAAATTGGGAGAATCTTATGTAGATGTTTTTAAGACATTAGTTGCTCATAATTTGGCACACCCATAAGATCCTACAAAACATCGCATACCGGATCCTTTACCTCATTGGTGGGATGCGAAGGCTTTTTGCATTTTCCATAATGGGATTGGACATGACATAGAAAATTGTTTTAAACTCAAACATCTTGTCCAAGACCTTATTGAGAAAGGACAATTACACGTGGATGGGTTAACCACTAATGCAGATCATAAAGCCTTTCAAGAGCCCTTGCCTAAATATGAGAAAGGAGAGAATTCTAACAATAAGAATGGCAAGGCGGCTATCAACTACACCTACACGAATGCAGAGAATGTTATTAACATGCTTGAAGTTGTGGATGATAGTGTCAACATGATGAGAGGGAAAGATTCCTATGGACATAATGTGGACTCAACCCCTATGACTGATGAAAGACCCGCTGTGGTGATAAGAGGTCCTCACTCACAAAGAACGCCCCAGTCCCTCAATGCTGTCACTAGGGGGCAGGCCCAAGCGCCCATTATCATTAGAGGTCCTAGCACTAGCAAGTCTAAGTAGCCCATGTCCAAAGGTGCTCCTCCCAAATCTATCATTGGTCCTGATTCCAATTATAATCTTATTGACCAGCTACAACGTACACCCGCACAGATTTCTATTTTTGAGCTTTTAGAATTGTCTCCTAAGCACAAGCACATCCTTGAGGATGCTTTGCGAGCAGCCAACGTTCCTAACAACTTAGACATTGATCAATTCCAGAACATGGTCAACCATTTGGCTAGCCCTCATTACCTCACCTTCTCAGAAGAAGATGACAAATCCATCAATCACCCACATAACTTGGCCTTACACATTGAAGTCATGATTCATAAAACCCGTGTTAGGCGTGTACTAATAGATGGGGGTGCGGGGCTCAATATTTGTACCTTGAGTTTGTTGCTAGCTCTAGGATATTCTGAGAACGTCATTGACACAAGAAAAAGGATCACAATCAAAGCATATGATGAAGCAGAAAGAAGTTCTAAAGGATTGGTTGTTTTGCCTATTCGTATTGGTCCAGTAGAAAAAGATATTTTATTTCAAATTGTTGATGTTGGACCTTTAGCCTACAAAATTTTGCTAGGTAGGCCATGGATTCACGAAATGCAAGCAGTCCCATCAACATATCACCAGTGTGTTAAGTTTCCCCATAATGGTGTAGAAATTTGCATCCCTGGAGATAGTGCTTTATCAGTTAATAACATTTCTGCGGGATCACATGTGCCTTTGAATAGGGAAGCTGATAGTCCTAGTAGTTCACTTGAACAATGCAAGTAGAAGTTCAAGACCATAGATCTTGGGATGGGAGATTATAAAATTGATTCTTTTACAAACATGCCAATCTCTCCTAGGTCTTATGGGAGACCATCACCAAGTGTGAAGCCTTCATCCTCAGCAATGACATTATTTGGGAAATTTGTTGAGTCTTCGGTCCCCATTCAGGAAGAAAAAGAGGAAGTTGCCATAAGGGACTGGATCTATCATGAGGAGAAATACAAACACAATGAGAATTTTGCTCCTCCACCTGAAGCTTATGGGAAAGGATACACAATGGTTAAAAATATGGGATATCTAGGATATGGTCCCCTCAGTCATAGGCTGGATGCTAAAGCTGAGCCTCTTGATCATGCTCTTTTTGGCCGAAAGAATAAGTCCACGGTTGGCTTAGGTTTTGAGAATAAAAAGAAGAAAGGTGTCCCTGTCCCAACTGCGATGGACAGTGACAGTGACTCAGATTATACCCCTGATCTTTCCAATCAACAAGATGTGTCTGATGATTGGGTGCCCTCAACAAATCTCCTTTGGGGAGATTCCACAAATTTGATACTTAACAGTCATACTATCCTAGCTACGATGGATAGTGACTGTACGACTGCTAGATCGACAAAGGAAAGTGTTACTGTCCTAGCTGCGACGGATAGTACCAATACTAGCACTCGAGAGGGGGAAACCCTTCCTAACCTGGAGGCTTCTACATCACGAGGCCCAAATGATGACTCAAACATAGATTCCCATGAATATGAATGGGACTCACTTTCAAATGCGACAGTTGATCTGGACATAGATATTGTCCATGCTTATAGTACCCAACCCGATGCGACTAACGAGCTTAGTGTAGGACCAGAGGATTGTACTCCTCAAATTGCCTTAGTGGATGATGCTTCGTTTGGTAGGATGAGTCCTAATTCGGGTATCTTAGGAGAAGACTTGATGAACTCTGATTATATGGTCACCAGAGATGACACCTTTCGCATAAACAACATTGAACCAGTCATTGACCTACCCCTTGTTCACTTTGACCTAATTGACTGGTCTCAATGCCATCAAGAGCCTACATTCCTCACCTTCCAGAATGACTATGAAATTGCCTACTATCTAAATGCTCTTGAACCCATGGCTTCTTCCACCAGTGAACCAACAACCAGCATGACAGAGCCTGATATTAAGTACCTCAGTCTCAAAATAAAATAAAAAAAGAAAAATAGGTCTGATGGCGAAAACCACTTTGTGGCGGTGTCAGAACCAAAAATAGTAAAAAGAAATGATGCATCCGAGGGTGAAAACCTCTTTGAGGCACCTAAGGATGGGGTACTTAATAACTTTCCGAGTTATTTCCAGGATAGATCATCAATATTGATTGAGCCAACAAAGCCAGTCAATTTGGACATAGAAGAAAATCCTCAAATAGTCCATCTTGCTCAGTCTTTATCAGAAGAAGAGACCAAGGCATATGTAAAATTTTTACAAAAAAAGAAAGTTAATTTTGCATGGACCTATTCAGACATGCCAGGGCTTGACACGAATCTCATAATGCATCACTTATCCATAGATCTAGGGGTCAAGCCAGTAAAACAAAGACTCAGAAAAATGCATCCACATGTAGCTCTACTTGTCAAAGGGGAATTAGAAAAACTTTTGAGAGCTGGATTCATTAGAGCCATCGATTATGCAAAATGGATCTCAAACATAGTGCCAGTTTCCAAACATGATGGGTCCATTCATGTGTGTACGGATTTTAGGGATTTAAACAAAGCATGCCCAAAGGATGATTTTCCACTTCCAAACATTGACATGATAGTGGACATGACGGCGGGCTATGACATATACTCTCTAATGGATGGTTTCTCTGGATATAACCAAATCAAAATAGCTCCTGAAGACCAAGAGAAAATAGCATTCACATGTGCATGGGGAACCTATTGCTAGAACGTCATGCCATTTGGATTAAAGAATGCGGGAGCAACCTACCAAAGAGCTATGACCACTATCTTTCATGATATGATGCACAAAAATATGGAAGATTATGTGGATGATACCCTGGAAAAATCAAGAAAATGGGACACACACCTCGATGATCTGGAAGTAATTCTAGATCGAATGGAACAGTTTCAACTCAAATTGAATCCAAAGAAGTGCACATTTGGCGTCACCTCAGGTAAACTTTTAGGATTCATAATATCAGCAAAGGGTATCGAGGTCGACCCCGAAAAGGTCCAAGTAATTCTAGATATGCCACCTCCTTGAAATATCAGTCAAATGAGAAGTCTTCAGGGATGTCTTCAATTGATTAGGAGGTTTATCTCTCAGCTTGCAGATAGAGCACAACCCTTCAACAAGACATTGCATAAGGGTGCTTCTTGTGTTTGGAATGAGGATTGTCAAAAGAGCCTAGATCAGATCAAACAATACTTGGCTAATCCTCTTATTCTCATGCCTCCTATTCCAAGGAAACCATTGATCCTTTATATTTCAGCTACAGACACTTCCCTGGGGGCATTGTTGGCTCAATCAGATGACACTGGGAAAGAACGGGCCATATACTATATCAGCCGTACTCTAGTCTCCTATGAGATCAATTACAATAATATTGAGAAGTCTTGTCTGGCGGTGGTGTTTGCTTCTCAAAAGTTGTGCCACTACATGCTTTCTCATACCATACATTTGGTTGCCAAAATTGATCCTCTTAAATACTTGCTTAGTAAGGCTGCCCTCATGGGTAGACTTGCTAAATGGATGATGGTCCTCACCGAATTTGACATAGAGTACGTTGAAAGGAAGGCAATAAAAGGGCAAGCTATTGCTGACCAATTAGTTGATTTCCCTATTCAGGATAGTATGCCAGTCCAAGTGGAATTCCTAGATGAACACATCTTGTATACGACTACTCACACTTGGACAATGTTCTTTGATGGCTCCCGCATGCAAAATGGATCAGGTGCTGGAGTGTTATTTGTTTCTCCACATGGGTACAATATTCCAAAGTCTTATAAACTTTTATTCCCATGTACCAATAATATTGCAGAATATGAAGCTTTAACTAATGGCTTGAGAATGGCTATAGAATGGAACATCACAGAGTTACATGTCTTTGGGGATTCTCAGTTAATCATCAACCAGGTCAATGAAGAGTATCAAACCAAGGATGACAAATTAATACCTTACAAAAAGATGGTTGATTCTTTGAGATGCTACTTCACCTTTGTGACATTTCAACAGATCCCTAGGATAGAGAACAAAGTTGCAGATGCCATGGCCACATTAGCTTCACTTCTTCAGCTGGAGACACATGAATCTAGATTTGAATTCCTGGTGGAAGAGCTATACCATCCCATCTTTGACTCATTTGAAAGCCATGTCATTTGTGCCATTATCACACATGAGTCTTCCCGATATGGTGTTATCTATTCATATCTTCATGATGGCATCATTCCTGACACATTCAACTGCTCTAAATGCCGAAACCTCATCTGTAATGCCTCTTGCCACACCCTCATCTCTGGTGATTTATATAGGAGGGGTTTAGATGGGACACTCCTTAGGTGCTTGGAAAAGGAGGAATCCAACCAAGCGTTAGCTGACATCCACGAGGGCATTTGTGGTGGACATTCTAATGGTCTTGCCATGGCTTGAAGGTTGCTTAGGGTGGGATATTATTGGCCCACAATGCAGATAGACGCAGTCACCTTTGCTAAGTCATGTGAAAAATGTCAAAAACATGGCAACCTGATTCATGCTCCAAGTAGGGATCTGATCCCTTCTATTTCTCATTGGCCATTTCAGCGCTGGGCCTTTGATCTGGTTGGGTAGATTCATCCCAACTCATCAGGTGGACACAATTTCATTATTACTGCCACTGACTACTTCACAAAATGGGTGGAAGCTGTGCCACTTTCTATTGCTTCAGGGAGGACCATTTCTTTATTCATCTTGAATCATATCATTTGCCGATTTGGAGTGCCTTCTGAGATCATTACTGACAATGGAGGTCAATTTAAGAATAAGGACCTAAAGCATCTATGCAAAAAGTTTAAAATCAAACAACATTGGTCCTCCATTTATTTTCCACAAGGAAATGGATAGGCAGAAGCCTCTAACAAAACCATTCTTAAGATTCTTCATAGGACAGTACACAAGAATGGCAGGGATTGGCACTTACAAATTAATCTAGCACTATGGGCTTACAAAACAAGCATTCGCACACCTACAGGAGCCACTCCTTTCTCTCTCACCTATGGCGTTGAAGCAGTATTGCCTTTAGAAGTCGAGATGGCCATCACTTAGAGTCTCACTCAAAGGTCTAATTATAGATGAGGATTACCGCGCCATGAGGTTACAGGAACTAGAACTTCTAGATGAGAAGCATAAGGCTTCCTTTGACCATATGAGAGTGTATCAGAAGTGTATGTCCAAGGCATTCAACAAGAAGGTTCACCCTAGAGAATTTCAAATAGGTGATCTTATTTTGCGAGAGAACTCTAAGAACCAACAGAACAGAGAGCAAAAGGGAAAGTTTGAACCTAACTAGTTTGGACCATATGTCATCACAGCTGCTTTTGGTACTGGTGCATATTTACTATCAGATCCCGATGGAGAACAGCTCCCTGATCCCATCAACATTGTGCACCTAAAGAAGTTCTATCCTTGATGCCCATTCTGTCTGGGGGCATCCCTTGTACATATTTATTGATCCTGAAAAAATACCAAAAAAATTCATATATGATGCTAAAAAAAAATCCTAAAAAGCATAAAAAGTCCTGAAAAAATACAAAAAAATCAAAAAAATTCAAAAATCCAAAAAAAAGAAAAAAGATTCCAAGTGGTGAAAACCTGGAAACAGACGCTACTTGAGGCCTTTGCACCCCTATTTGTTAGCATGCATCCTCGACCCTTAGCCACTTTCCCTCATGCCTTGACCTTATTTGGCTTAGTCTGGAATTGGTCTTTGTCTTTGTCTAGGGGGCATAACTATTAGCATTGGTCTTTTAGGTGCGTTTGTCTCTTGGGGCATTTCACAACAAGTGTTTTTCAACACCACCCCAAACAGTGTTTTTCAACACTACCCTTGCGTCCAGTGTTTCTTAACACTTATCAGATGTCTTACCCAATAGTCTAAGTATGATGGGATATTTCTCATTTGCAAATGTGATACTCAAAGTCTGACTCTATGACCAACACACACACACTCAAACAATCAACTCGTTGAGATATGTTGACTTTATTTTTCTTTGTGTGCTGTCTATGAGGATTTCTTTGATGAGTGGTCTCTCCCTGTGAAGTTTTCAATGATGCATAGCTAGAAGACTGAGGGTATGAGAACATGTTTTATTTCTTTATTTGCTTGTGGGTATATTTTTTTAGTCCTAACTGTCATGAGCATTTATGCTGGTCTTACTTGACAATATGGATTGACAAGATATTATCCTTGACTGTTGTGCGAGTGCATGCTTCTAGTTATCTTGACTTTCATGTGTCTTGATACAAGCATAATCTCACCATATCAAAACTTCGGTGATCTCACTGCATTAGTCATCTTGACCTACATGTCTTTGATGTCTTGGTGAGATTTCCACATTTCTATCTGATAAAAATCATATTCATATCCACATAGTTATGCTAGTGTGCATTGTATGATCTTAGGACGCTACCAATAATGCTCGATGATGATATTTAGATGTCTATAAGCGTTGTGACCTTGCAAGTCAACCACTTTCATAGTAGCTTGCATTCTTAGGTTCATCATAGTTTAGTTTTTGCATCTTGCATATGGAGAGAGCTCTCCTTTTTATCATCTATGGACTAGTTGGTCAACTGTGCTTATTTTCTGATTCTTCTTAATCATATCTTTCATTTTTGGTCTTTCATATCACATCATTTTCTATCCATTTTCGGATTCGAAATCGAAATCCGAGGTCATCTTGATAGTCAAAATCGCGTTTCAAAATCTTCCCCCCCTTCTGCGCAGTTGACTGATCTTTTGAGGCCTAATCCTTTGATCTTTGTTGGGGCATTGTCATTTCTTCATTTCCATGTCTTTCAACCTTCTAGTCTGTCATTCACCCTCTTTCTATTTCCTCACTGGGGCATGTTTCATTGCCTAATGGTTAACCTATTTGACCTTTACCTTCGATTATGATTTCATTCTGATTTGATCAAATCCTTATCAATTCGCTGTTCTCCTCTCTATGATTTTGATTTCGACTCCGAGGGGGCAGTATTTATGGGATTCTCATCCCTGATTGCCTTGATTCTCTTGATTCAGACATCTTTTGTGAGCTTTCACTCAAATTTGAGATTCTTATCTCTCATTTTGGATATGATCCCGAATCGACCTCATGTTCAAAGGCCTTTGTCTGTGTTTGTCCGGATGTGATCCCGAATCGACCTCACATCTAAATTGTTTTGTGATCCCAGATCGATCTCACATTTCAACTTCATTCTTTGACTACATGTGTTCCCAAATCGATCACACATTAGTCAAAGAGGGGCAAATGTATGCACCCAAAAATGGTCGCCTAGACTTTGGGCCCCATTTATTCAATTTATCAATCCTAAATCAGTTTGATCAATAATCAATATTTTCAACATTATCAATCTCTTGATCAAATCTTAATTTTGATCATGTATTGGATTTTTATCCTTGGGCTAACCATTTATCCTAAGTCTTTATTTGATTAAAAGTAATATTTCCTCCCCTTTTGATTAAATAAAAAGCCCACCTTTCCTCTTATCCTAAGTTGCACAAATAAAGCATTATTATTATTTTATAAAAAGGGAAAAAGCACTTTTTGTCTCATATGGACATAAAGTCAACTCTTATTTTCCTATTGGAGGATACTTGTGCACATGGATTGCTCCTCTTTCAAGATCCACTGCTGATTAAGACTTTTTGCCTCTTAATCTCCATGGTCCATTTCACCTCATTTCTTATAAAAGGAGAGCTCTCTCTTTCATTTGCATATACTATGTTTTTATGCTAATGTTATGCTGCAAGTTTTAGGTGCATTTGGAGCTTTTGAAGACATTGAAGACTTGTTGCTCTCATCATTTAGTTGCATATTTTCTTTCTTAGTTGCATGATAATGACATTCATAGTATAGATTTCCTTTTATGCAATAGAATAAGCTCACATAGTATAAATAGGAAGCATTGTAATCCATTGCTATTTCCTTTCATAGATTAGTTGCATTGTACTTTCATTTCCATAGCTTAGATTGCATTCTCATATAGCTTGCATTGCATTGCATATTTGATTCTTAGAGATATTGGAATTGGTTCCCTTGTCTTAACTTGAATCTCTCATTGTATGGTTGACTAGCAAGGTCACAAGCTTGTAGCTCTAGCTGAGAGCAAACACATCATAGTCCCTTGCAACTCCATGCATAGAGAGCTATGAGCCACTTTGTGAGGTCTCATTCTTGAGAAACCTTGCATGTAATGGTTCATAGAAGTGCACCTTTTTAGTGTGTACAATAGTGAACAAATCATGAAAGGATTGGCATTTATAAATCAATCCAACATTATGGGATTACTAAACTAGCATCAGAACACCAACTGGGGCAACTCCTTTTTCACTAGTTTATGGATCAGAGGTAGTATTAGCATTTGAAGTAGAGATTCCATCACTGAGGGTATCATTGAAACATCTAGTCACTAATGAGGACTATAGATCTCTAGACCGCAAGAGCTAGAATTTCTAGATGAGCACAGGAAACATGTGTTTGATCATCTCAAAGTATATCAAAAGATAATTTAAAGAGGCTATAACAAGCAGGTGAAACCAAGAAGTTTTTAGGTACGAGATCTAGTTTTAAGATAGAATCCTAAAAATCAGTAGAATTGAGAACAAAAGGGAAAGTTTGAACCCAACTGGATGGGTCCCTTTGTCATCACAGCATCATTTGGATCAGAAGCCTATCAATTGGCTACAGCTAAGGGAGATGTTTTACTAGATCAAATGAACACTCTACATCTAAAAAGGTTGTATGCCTAACATTCTGAAGGTAGCTTCTGTATAGTGAAAAGAGTTCCTGAAAAAAGTTCAAAAAACAAAAAAAAGTTCTTGAAGAAAAAACATAAATAGAAAATATTTATCCTGAAAAAAAAAATCAAAAACAATGGAAAAATTCTTAAAAAAATCACCATCTCCGTGAAAACCTAGCCAATAGACGCCTTAGTGAGTCCCAAAAAAAATTAGAAAAGAGAAAAGGTACAAAAAAATTTGAAAAGAGAGAAAAAGTGTCTTCGTGAAAACCTGGTAAATAGGCACCATGATAGAAAAAATAGAAAAAGTTTGGCCAAGTGGTGAAAACCTAGTAAATAGGTGCTACTTTTAATTAACTATCTATCTATCAAGACAATGCTTTAACGCTCGGACGATGTAAATATTAGCTTGTATATATCTTTAAGTCACTTTTGTGATGAGCCAAATCTCGAAATGAACTACCAGAAAATCATATCTTCCTAAGGATGGAATCTGTCTACATTGAAGTCTTAGGTAAACTATTTTTCCTAGGGGGAAATGATCAAAGTCGCATGTTGCTAAGTCATTGTTAGGACTTTCTGCTAGGGTTTCATTTATCCCTAGTCCGCAATAGACATTAAACTACAAAAACAAAAGTATTTTTCAATACCACACTAGTCCACAATAGACATTGAACTACAAACACAAAGGTATTTCTCAATACCACCACCAATAGTATTTCTTAATACTCGCGCCTAAAAGGTGTTCCTAAAAACTATGTCATAACAGTAAGAGTTTTTTTAAACACTAAACAGGTGATACATTTACTGATAAAAGAAAAACCTATGATTGATAATAATTTCATATATGTACATGTTTACAAATTAATCAACAATGTTCCTAAACACTATAATCACAACTGTCTATTTTAAAGCAAATACATTGATTTTTATAAAGGAATAATGAACTTTTTCTTATGATCAATTTTTTATTGTTAGGTTTCCTTGAGTAACTTAATGATGTCTACAATGGACTAGAGAAACAAGGACTGGGGGCATAACATTTTCTTTATCTTCTATTTGTGGTGATAAATCTGATGATCTAAGGCGATCCTAGGGAATGAGTGTCTATGATAAGTGCCTCCATCATGATTGGAATGACACATATATATCGACCAATTTCTTATGAAAGCTTTAGTGAGGTTGGATTTATTTCCTTGCCTATTTTAAACTACAATGAAAAACTACTTCCTAGTAAGGTACATAGTAAATTAGATTATATCCAAAGATATGAATATAAAATGAAAGGTCATTGCGGGTATATATTTACACATTATGCACCAAAAAAGAAAAGGGTTTATATCAAATAGGAAGTAACTAATAGAACATTCGAGCCTATATGCTTTAATGTTTAGGTTATCTCTCAACATGACAATAGAAGGGAAGTATTCATATTTTTATGATTGCTATATCTATAAGTGAAAATTGTACTAACCTAATGAAGTCCCAATTACAAATTCTCTATGATGATAATTGATCCACTTTGAATAAACAATGACTATCCAAGGTGTCTTAGTCTAGGTGCATTACATTGGTTAATTGCATTAAGGTTCATTTTTGGTTGCATGTCATATTAATTTGAATTAGGTTCATTTAGATGCATTTCAAGTTTTTAGTTGCATTGAAGTTCATTTTAAATTGCATTCATTTTAATATAGTTACATTCATTTTAAGTTGCATCAGTATGAATGTGTGAATTCAATTAACTAAGCATTCATTTGAGCTGAAAATTTTAAAAACCATTAAACCATTTTCCATGTTTGATCAAGTACATCATGAAATCAGAAAGAACTTAAATGAAATGACTAAGTATATATCACTAATATCAATTTGCATTCATAAATCATTTCATATCATAAGAACACCTGCATAATGCATCCATACATAAACAAAGGTGAGATGTTCATGTACATTGCATTGCATTGCATCTCATACGCATCCATATGCATACATAAAATAAAGACTACATACATTATCATAAATCATCATATAAGTTTGCATCCATACATTTATAAAGATTTGAAAATACAAAAACATAAGCATGTATCAATGAAATATATCATGTTGTCATGATATCATCACATATATATCACATGTGCAAAAATCAGAAAACATGAGATGCATATCAATATATATCACATGTGCAAAAATCAGAAAACATCATACAAGAAGCAAAAAATAGATAAGATATTTATATCAGAAGCATCATAACATCAATATATCAAAGCAAGAGGTATGTCATAAACACATGCATAAATCAAAGAGCATCATGAGATATACTATGATCATCAGAATTAAAAGCATCAATATATCATGAGTAAAGAGTATTGAAAACATCAATGATAGTATCTCAAAGCATACAGTATCAAAATAACATGAATAGTATCAGTGTATCAACATAAAGAGTCCATGGGACATCATAAGTGTACATTGATAAAAAAAATGGTACATAGTACAAGATATGTCAAATAAGGTACAATATATCAATGATACAAAAATGAGAAGTATACAACATCTCAGATCTAGCTAGCACCCTCGTCCTCTTGTGGAGGATCGGGAGGAGGTGGTGTGTCCACTCTACCGGTACAGGTGGTTGCATGGCACCCTCTGAATACTATGATATGATACAATACAAAGGATCCCTCTATGTAGTAGGATCAACAACATAATATAATGAAAATTAATACATGGCCCTCTGTCTCTAGTGGGTGGTGGTATGTGCATACCTATCTCACTCTACTCTAATCTTTACAAGTTGTGAGTCCCTCTCTACAAGTTGTGCTCTGAGTGTGGCAACCTCCAATCATAATACTACCCTATCTTGTTCACATTGAGATAGAGAATCCCCATCTCTACCTGTTGGTGGATCCCTAGGAGGCCATTGATCACCTCCACTACCGCCACCTCCTATAGCTACCTTCAGTTGTTGTGCATGCTGATCCCTATGAAGAAGTGGACCTGTATCCCTTTGTGGGGCATGAACTCTCAATTTGTGTTGTTGACTCTTCTTGTCGACATATCCACCAGAGGCCCATCACCTACTGTTATCTCCTCCTCCTCCACCTCCACCTCCACCTCCACCTCCACCATCTCCTCCTCCTCCACCCCCACCTCCTCCACCTCCTCTACCTCCTCCATCTCCACCCTCATGAGAACCATCTCTCCCTCCATCTCTCCTGCCTTGTCCCTTGTCCCTAGCTTTAGTAGCTCGGCCTCAACCACCACCCTCATCAATTAGATCATAGTCTAAGATATCCTCAAGGTGAGGAGTGAACTCATCAAGAGAAATGAATTGTGGGTATGGATTTTGGTGATAGTAAGTGTGATATTCACTTGTAATACCATCATCATTAATCTCAAGGTGGTAGTCCCATGCTACTGGCGCTATCTATGATATCTCATGAAATGCAGTCTCATAGATCATATGGGACCCCTACTATGCCTCCTCATCTCTGATCTAGGAGTATATATAAGTCTCCTAGGATATGCCCTACACCCATTCATACTACCTCAAGACACATAAAATCAAGAACCGCTCCACTATGTATTGGGTCCTGCCAATCAGATATCTAGAATGGAAAAAATATGGCATTTCTCACACATTTGAGGGTGACTACTTGTAGTCAAGATAGGGTCTCCATACAAAATCAGTGACATCATCTAAAAATTGACGCTAGTAATCTAAATTTCCTAGATGTGGTTGTTGAAGCATACCTGAATACATGTATATGTAAAGCAACTCTGCATCATGCTGCCTATCTAAAATGGGTTGTTTAACGGGGATGTGCTCCTAGGCCCAAACCTGAAGTACAAAAATACCAAATGTCATCATCTGAGAATGTTGATAAACAATCTCATTAAACTCTCTATACATATGAGCTAGAATATAGCACCCCCAAGAAAATTGGTGAGGCACCCGAATCATGTCCTCAATCACCCTGGACCATCCACACATAAAGTCATGTTGTGCAGGGTCAGGCATCATCAACCATCCTACTAGTCAAGTTAGATACACAAGAAGTCACTCATAGTTGGCCACCATGTGGTCCCAACTAATATAATGCCTAGCAATAGTATCATCATAGAACAACCTCTGCGCATCAGCCATCACCGCAATAGCTCTGGCCTCATACTTCACTTAGGACCCCATCACAGGAACATGAAGGATCTACCATATGTCCTCTGGTGTCACCATCATCTCATTGATGGATAAATGAAATGTATTATGCTCTGAGTGCTAGCACTTAGCAAGGGCTATTAACAACCCATGATTTACCAGAATGTCGGTAAATCAACAGAGATCCAAAGGCCATAGTGAGCAATAACATGTCTGTCTGCAGTAGAAAGATGCTCATGTAACTCCAAGACCTATGTCAATCAAGGAGATTGAAAAGATAGAACACTGAAATACGTCTGGACAATAAAAAATAGGGACACTATGTCAGCATCAAACAAGATAAATTGACAGGAAATTGCCTAAAAAGTTCAAACAAACAAGTAAAATTGGCTAAAAAAAGACAAACCAAATAGGATTCTAGTTCCTGGATGCGATCCAAGAAACCCAAGATGTGACGCCCTAATGGGATATGATCCAAGAAATTTTGGAAACAACACAGGAAATTTGGTTTGACCATAAATGAAAAACTAATGAAAAAGCTATGAACTTGCATGAATTTGACCAGATTCGACTAGATAGGATGTGATTTGAGAAACACTAGATGTGATCCAAAATTTTGCAAAAAGCTAGATGCGACACAAGATTGATCGGGTGTGATCCCACTGTGCATGTGAATTTTGTACCTAATCTGTATACACAACACTTTAGTAAAACATTAGAGGTTAGCGATAATCGAAATCTTGCAAGCAATTGAATAAAAACTAACTAGGTGATTTACTGCCTTCTAATAGATGCGAGTATGATGCTCTTAGATTGAAATCGAGATCAGTGACCTTGACGACACCTAAATGAAGGATTTGAATGCAATTGATCTAGATATGGAATTGAATGCAACTAGTCTATATTTTTTATTTTCTATGCAATTAGGATGAAAACTTGATATGAAACTTGATCTATATGAAAAACTTGATATGAAATCTATCTAAATGATGTGTAAAAACAAGATTGATCTCACAAAAATGTTGATTCACAAGAGCTTTGATTCTCCAAATTCCAATTCTCTAGTGCGATTGTGCAACTCTTGAATTGATTTGATAGCGTAAGTATGCAAATTTGTGGATGATTTGTGAAGAGCCGAGCCTTGATTTTATAGAAATCCAGGGCTTTGGAGGTGCATGGGAAAAGCCATAAATCACTCTTGATAAACTCAGGTTGATTTTTGAGTTATCAGGAATAAAGAGATAATTAACTCACAAAAATCATGCAAAAGAACAATTCAACTCGAATTAGAAGTTTAGATCAACTTTGAACTCAAAATAGATGTTGAGTTTCCAAAAGCTAACAACTTGCATTGATTTTCTAATTTGGAGTCTAACTACTATTTGAATGTGCACATGGATAATTATGATTTAATAAATATATAAAGTGATTTATTCTCATCACTTAACTGATTTTTGAAATAAAATAATTAATTTGTGGGTTAATTAACTATTTAATCAAACTTTTATTCAAAAATAATATCATTAAATATGACAACTTGCTTTAATCAATTAAATAAGAATTTAATCAATTAATGATAGGAAATATGATTTATTGTCAAATTTAAATAATAATACTTAGGAATATATATAATTAAATTTAATTAAATAATTAAGTGGCAGAATTAAATCTAATTAATTAAATATTTAGAATATTCAATTAATCAAACTTTAGGATAAATTGGATTTATCACCAAATAATCATTAAATTAAAGATAATTAGATAATTTAGGAATATTGCTAGGAATATTCCCCGATGCAGAATTTACGATAATCAATTAGGATTCGATAATGTTCAGATGTGCCTTAGGTTAGGACTTTGATGTCAATTTCATTCAATTTTGATGATGTAGGAGGTCAATGAACCTATAGCCCATTTTTGGGGTATTACATTTTGCCCCTCTTTGAATTACTGTGCAAAGCGCAAGGGTTCAAAGACAGTCTATGTATGATAAAGATATGAAATTGATTTGAAAGATATGATGATTGAAAGATTTGAAGATATTAGGTCCTGAATGACCAAAGATAATGTTAACTATAGTAGCGATGAACCGATGATTGCGAAAAAGTGTCAAAACGCTTGATTCCGAACCTTATGATTGCAAAGAAGTGAGTGACCAATTCCAGACTCGATTGTCTTAGAAGAACCACGTTGGTATCACATATAAACCCTTTAGTTACTAAAGAACATAGGAAAGAACACTAACAAACTGATGGTTGCGAAAAGCTAATATAGTTTACAAGATTAAGAGAATACTAGATTGATATGGATCTCAATGAATCTGATATGCCCCAAGCTATGATAGATTTGCCCTGAGCGATGAGGACTTTTGATGAATCAGCAATTTGATGTGGTTGTTGTCTTGATTGCTGATAAAAGATTTTGATAGCAAAATTGATTTATAGACTCTGAATGATATGCAATACCATGCCCCCTTCGGGGTTAAAATTGAAATCTGACAAGAAAAGTCAGTGTTATGGTTTAGAAGCATGTTAATTGATTTGAGAAGTGGTTATACACATTTGAAAATGTGTTCTACATCATTTTGGAGTTCCTGGAGACCAAGTTTGACCAGGTTAAACCATGAGTTGACCATAGTTGACCAAGTTGAAATTTTGATAGTTTGATGTAAGATAATTAGTTAAGTTGAATTCTAGATTTTTGTGATGATTGAAGGTTGAATATGCAAGCAATTAATAATATGAATGATCTCAGATTTTGATTTTGATCCCAAAAAAGGATTCTACTTGTTGTTTCATTGGAGGAACCTTCGTGTTAGGTTCAGCTCTTGTGTTAGATTTGAAGATGCGATTTGAAGAATTGTTTAAGCATTTGAAGTTTTGTTTCAAACATTTGTGAGATCATGCGGACATGCAAAATGCAAAGAAACATGCAAAATGAAATGCAACTTAAGACCTAGGACCTAGTCACTGATCATGTGTCGATTTGTTATCATCATTGAACTTTTAAGTAACCGGATAAATCAATACAATGCCCACTAGCTATGAAACCATAGACATATGAATATCGATTTGTATGTGCAAGAACCAATACAACACCCACTGGTCAAAACAACCATGGACATATGAATATTGGTTTTGTTTTTGGAATTTCGGATTAGATATAAGCACCAAGGCACAAACGCCAGGATGACCTGAATATCATGTCCATTTTGATATAGCAATTTGTATAAACATCAAAACATAAACATTGTGATGACCTGAATACACCTTGCATTGCAAACACATCAAACAGTCAAGAGATCATTCTAAATCCAATGTGAATTACCCGTAGTGACCCTTTATCATTCACATCCTTAGGCAAGATTGTGTTTCATAGTAGGAGAAAGAACTCACTTCAAAAAGATAATAGTTAGATCAAACTTTCTTGAATTTTTTGAGTATCAATGGTCGAGGTATGCATGGCCATCCAATTCAAGATAGAGGCTCTTATAGTCAGACACCATATCAATCCAGTATTACCAAAGTGGTTAGATTTTCACATACAAGCAAAAAAAAAAGAAAAGATTATGCCCCCAGTCATCACTCTCTAAATCCTATAAAGGACATTATCGAGGAGCTCGAAGGAACACAATAGAAAAAATCTCAATGCAAATCAGTAAGCATACAAGGAGATAAAAGCATGAAACACAGATTTGTTTTTCGATTCGTTTGTTTGATTGTGTTGTTGTAGATGCAAAATCCTTTCTGGAGATGAGACTGACTGACTGACTCAACTTAAAGTTTTAAAGGACGCTGACTAGATATGACATGTCTAAGATACATTGGAGGCCATAGGATATGACATTGATTGCCCCCAAGTTTGAACATTGATAGGATATAGACGCTTGAGCTGATTGGTGTACAAACCGACTTGTGAACTAAGGATATATACAGACCAGGAGATATGCACAAACTAAAGCAAGACTGAAAGCTGGGAAGGACCAAGATTTGCGTTGATAGATGGAGCATTTTGAACAAGTGGCGCTTGTTTGCTGAGTTTTCACCATCTTGGTAGAGATTCTATTTTTGCTACCAAGGTGCTTGTTTCCAAGTTTTCACCAAGGCACTTTTTCTCATTTTTTTGTATTTTTTATTTTTTCAATTTTTTTGTACTTTTGATATTTTTTATTTTTTTGTGAATCATCAAGGCACCTATTGCTAGGTTTTCACCAAGATGTTCATTTTTTTCAAGACTTTTTCCAATTTTTAAGATTTTTTCAAGACATTTTACCATAGACTGAATGCCTTAAGCATAGAATTTCTTCAGATGGAGAACATTGATTGGTTCTCAGAGTTGTTCTCCTTCAGTCATTGAGAGTTGATAGGTACTAGAGCCAAAAGTAGCAATGATTACAAAGGGACCCGGCCATTTGGGTTCAAACTTCCCCTTGCATTCTCGATGTGATTGATTTTTAGGATTTTCTCTCAAGACTAGATCGCCAACCTGAAATTCTCTGTGTCTAACTTTCTTGTTATAGCCTCTAGACATTCTTTTCTGATACACTCTGAGATGATCATATGTTGCTTGTCTACACCCATCTAGTAGTTCAAGTTCTTGCAACCTAGACACTTTGTAGTCATCGTCGGTGACAAGTCCATGCATTCTAATTCTTAGTGATGGGATTTCAACCTCAATGGGCAATACTGCTTCAGACCCATAAACTAAAGTGAAAGGAGTAGCCCCAGTAGGTGTTCTGATACTTGTTTTGTAGACCCAGAGAGCTAGATTAATCATGAGATGCCAGTCTCTTCTTGTTTTATTAACTATTCGGTGCAAGATTTTCAACAGATTTTTGTTTGAAGCCTTTGCTTGTCCATTCCCTTGAGGATAGTAGATAGAAGACCAATGTTGTGTAATCTTGAATTTGGCACATAAATCATCTAGGTCTTTGTTTTTGAATTGTCCCCCATTATTTGTGATTATGTAATGAGGGATCCCATATCTGCATATGATGTAGTTCAAGATGCACATAGAAATTTGTTTGCCCGTTGCTTGTGTTAGAGGAACCACTTCTACTCATTTTGTAAAATAATCTATAGTTGTGATTATATGGGTATGTCCATTAGAAGAATGAGGATGTATAGATCCTATAATATCAAAAGCCCATTGTTGAAAAGGCCATTGTGTAGTGAAGGGAATTAGATCTCTCCCTCGAGCATGAATCAAGTTTCCATGTACTTTGACACTTTTGACAGTTCGTAGCAAACTTGATCGCCTCTTTCCTTTCTTTTTTTCACTGCAAACTCCCAAGCAAGATCATATCGTGTAGTTCCAATGTCTAGCACGGTGGAGAATAGGAGGGATTGGCAAGCTGGTGGATGAGATGGAAGACAAGAGAATGAAGGAGAATGAAGGGAAGCAATCCTCAAGGGAAAACTCCTCAAGAATACTCAAGCTAGGGAAAAATTGTCATGTAAAGCATATTTGGACAAGCAATGAAAGGCCAGCATAGGATAAGTCACAAAGTGTAATGCCAAAGAAGGAAAGGATGCAATTCAAAGGAGTAGACATGTTAAGAGGCTTCATAGCACCATGTTTCACTTTTCTTTTATTAGATCAAGACCAAAAGGGAAAAGGATAGTGAAAGGCTAGAATGAATGGAGGAAGATAGATATAAAGGCTAAACATGAAAGGAATGAAAGCAAGATCATTGTAAGATAGCTCATAAAATAGCCAAATGTTCGTGTATAGGTCAAACTTTGTCAAGATCAAAGAGAGAAGATGGAATGGATGAAATATGCAGAAGAACTACGCATGATGCCTGATTGCTAGGTTTTCATCATGGTACTTATCTAAGGCACCACAAGGGAGTGGTTTTCACCATAGGATGAATTTATTTCTCTTTACTTTTGCTACCAAGGCACCTGTTTCCAGGTTTTCACCAAGGCACATTTTCAATTTTTATTTTTATTTTTTAAATTTTATTTTTTTTTGGAAGAAGGCAAGCTTTTTAGATAATGCTCCTTGAAAGGATAAACCATGATATGCCAAGGATTCAAGATGATATGCTCAAATATGTTGCTAGGGAAAGGGAGATGGAAAAGAAAAATGGAGGATAAGGTTTTATGTAAAGCGAGTGAGGTTGGAAGATAGGAGGAATAGGCAAATGAGGAAAAAGGATAGAAGGTAGAAGGATAATGAATGGAAGGATTGTGAAAGGGTAGATGGAAAGGAAGGCAAGATCAACATCAACACACACCTTGAAGGGTGGCAAGAGGATGGAGGAAATATGAATGAAGGAATATGGCGAATGGATAGCAGAGGTTGTAGTTTAGGCACGTGGAATGGAAGAATATTTTTGGAAGAAGATAAAGTGGAAGCCTTTGGAAGCTTGAATGTCAACTTCACTTTTTGTTCAACACTAGACTCTTTCAAGAGAGACTTTGGAATCCATATAGTTGTAGGCTTTTCATTTCTTTTTGGTAATTTGGAGAGAATATCTTTAAGGATGGATTTTGGAACCCATACTTGTCTTGTAGTTTTTTTCTTAGATATCTCTTTTGACTTTATGCCTCCATGTCATTTAGAGGAGACATGGTGATCTTCTTTTTTTGATGGATTCTTGTATTGCTTCTTTTTCTTGTATTGAAAATTCAAGTTACTTCCAAAGGACTTGGGACTTGTGGAAGAAGGAGGATATGGCTGGTTTAGATGGGTGGGTGGATGAAAAGGATTCAAAGGTATGCATCTATGTTGATATTGAGGAAAGATGGGAGATAGAGGGATGTAAGGACCCAATATGGATGACAAATTAGGAGAGTTAAGAGGGGAAAGTGAAGGGACATAAGAACCCAAGATGGAAGGCAGATGTGAAGCCCTTAGTAGTGGTGGAGGAGGTCTAAGGATGGATGTGGAAGACGCAAAAGGATAATCAATAAGTTCACCAAGATCTATATGACAACCAAGGACATCAGCATCTTTAGAGTGAGCATTAGGATTTTCAATAGAATCATGGACATCTTGAATATGAGCACCTTCTTTGATAGAATTGTTCAAAGCTTGCAAAGACTTAGGAAGAGTAGAAAGTGGAAGCGAACATGGAGTGGTAGATAAGAAGATGGAAGACTTTGATCTTGACACAGATCTTTGGATAGCATAAGCCCATAATTTTTCTCTTGATTTTGAATAGGCTTAACATTGGAAGTAACAACACCATTTTTACCAACCTTAATGGAAGTATCATCTTTGGAAAGCGCAAGTGTAGTAAGGTTATTTTGATTGTCAATAAGCTCAACAGTGTAAGTAGTAGCTTGATCTTGCTTAGGAGAAGACTTAAGACATGGTGGAATGAATGAAAAAGGGTGTGCAGGATCAAAAGAACCCTGAAGTGCATAAGAGACATCATGGAAAGGATTGGATGAAATGGAGGTTTCTTGATCTTGATCTTTCTTTATGTTCTTTTCTTTATCATTTCTGGATTCCTCTTGACATGGAGCCACTTCGAAGGACAAGGAAGCATGTTGGAATTGAATGGAAGACTTTGGAAGAGATGGTGAAGGACTAGCTGGAGTAGGCATTATAGCGTATAAAGGCTTAGGCTCTTTGGGTTTAGCATCATTGAAAGTATTTGTAGCTAGGTGAAGGTTAGCTTGAGTTTCTTTAAGAGGTATCCCTGGAGGATAACTATAGGGAACCATATGAAAAGTATCAGGGCTTGTGTTGGATGAAGGTTCTGTGAAAGATTTGAAAGGCTCAGAAGCTTTAGGAAATGTATGGGTATTGGAGGAAGTAAGGGATGGAAGGGAACCATCACAAGACAAAGGTCCAACATTAACATGATCTTGCTTGAGAGTGTAATCTTTATTTTCAGCATGAGAGTTCTTAGAGGAGAGATCCTTATAGTATTTACTTTTGTAATCAGCACGAAAAACTTTCTCTTCCTCAAGTGAAGTAGACGTGTCATCTAGGTATTGTTCACAGAAGTCATCAAAGTCTCTTTCAAAATCAAAATCATATGGATCACCCTCATGATCTATCCAATGTGACGGCCCATTTGTAGTAAGCAAGAAAACATGATGAGGAGGATTCTTAGGAACAGAGGTGTCATAGGTATCATTACATTGTCTATCATCATAGTCATCATAGTCTTCAAAGATGGATGTGTCACTCTCTATGGAGGAGGTATCAAAAGGATTATCACATTGCTCATATTTTTTTGGGGGGCATGATGACATGTACAAGTCTTTATCAAATGGAAAAGGGCATAGAGCTTCCATGGAGAACTCTTTAGGTTCCTTTTCTTTCTCAAGTTTGTTAAGTTTGACTTGCATAGCATGCATCTGTTTCATCATAGTAGTGATTAGAGCTTCTTCCTCATGTGTACTAATTCTTTGAGATGTGTGTACTGATTCTCAATAGATACTACTATGTTCTTGACATAGTGATTGTTTTGACAGATTCTGGAATTAGGCTGAAAATGCTAAGTATCTGGCAATTCTGACAACTTTTCAAAAAAATTCCAAACGACACTCTGCAGGCTCGTACGACAATGGGTATGCTATGGAATGATAGTTGAAAATCTCATACGACAGTTGCAAAAATGTGCATGATAGTTGCTAGCAGGATTTGACTTTTTGAATTTTCTAGCAGCAAGACTCATACGACACTGGATTCTTGATCATACGACAGTTGGGTAGTTCTAAAATGACAATTGCTCAAGACTCATATGACTTTCTGACTCTCTGGGATGAGTTTTGACTCCAGAAAGGAATTTCACTTCAAATTTTACAAATTTAGGGTTTTCAATTTTGGATTGTTTGCAAATTGTATTGTCCAGATTTGAAGATTATACCAGATTTGTTCATTTTTGGTAACCAAGTAGATAAACAAGCACGCAGAATAGTAAGCAAGTGATTTCAAGCATGTCTGAAAATAATGAACAAGGGCAAAAGCAACCTTGCGCATGAACAATCAAGTGACCAAATTTTGCTAATCCCTAAGAGTACTAATTGTGTATGTTCTAAAAAGTTTTGCAATAATGCACATATACCTGAAAAATAAAAATTTGGCCTCTCTAGGGTTTTTAGTAATGGTTTGACTTTGTAACTTTTATGATCCAAAGGGGTGAACTCCAATCCTGGTGCACCAGGGTTTTGACATAGTTTGAGAAATTAATCAATCAGGAGCTACTAGGGAGATCTGACAACCTAACAATGAACCACACCTATGAAGATTTCTTCCACAAGGACATTTATATAGCGGCTATCACTACCATGGTGAAAATGGCTATTACCGCTTGAGGTTCTGTCAATGCAGTTTGCTCTGTGAAGGGAATGTCTACTACAGTTAACCCTCTCTAAAGGTGACTCACAGTATTGTACCACAAGGGGACTTGGCTCCAGATCCAAGGTTTTTGATGCCTTCTCACTTTTAACCCAAACAAAGCAAGCAGATAAATCTAACATGCTAAGACTAAGATTATCTCACAAAGATCTATGATGTCAACCACTCGTGATCTATCAACCCCTCCGAAGAGAGAATGTCTCAATCAAAAGTTGAAGACACACTGATCTAGTAGAATGTGAGACTCTCAAAGTATCCTCCCAACCTACAAGGATTCCATCATCAAGGAAGGATTTCACTAGGAATCCAGTCTCTCAAGAATCACAAATAGTGTTCATGGGGCCTAATTACTATGTGAGCACAGATATATATTCCCGAAAGTAAATCTACCAAAAGTATTCAAAAGCATAAAGAGGAACACTTAACGCTTAGAGCCAATATGAGGTGAGTCCACAAGGTGGAACACTTAACACCTCACACTAGCTAAAAATGAGTCCACAACCTAGAAAACAAGTGAGTTCCAAAAAGCACAAAAGGGTTGTCTGGTGGAAAAATTAACGCTTCTTTCCTCTAGACCCCTCCCCTTTAATGTGGTGCTGACCTTGCAACCATGGGGTGGAATGAGGGGCCAATGGATTAGTGATTCCAATAACCCAAGATAGCAATCTAGATCAATCACAAGTATCTAAGACTACTTAAATGAATACCTAAGGTGTCACAACCTAGTATCAATTATGCAAGTGTGTAAAAACAAAAGCATGAAAAGAAACACTCAAGCTAGACACACGAGAGATTTATTTTAAGTCCAAATTGAAATGTTATCAGAACAAGGAGAATACTTGAGATCCTCACAATGTTCTTAGTATAATATTACCTAATTTTTATCTTTCTTAAGAAATCCTGTGCAAGCAGGCAACAAACTCTCCAACAAGAAAACAAGCAAACAAGATATGCAACATATATTCAACTTATGAAAACCCTAGGGTTAGCTCTAAAAATCAATTATTATGAGCAATAATAACCATTATTTAACCCAAATGACAACTCATCTCATTCATTGAACCATGTGAAAAATAAGTGCATACCCATCACAAAATTTTATTTTATTTTTGTTGCATTTGACCTAGTCAAAAAGATTTGATTTTTTTGATATGATTTTGGCCACAAAAATAGAAATTAAAAATAGAGACCCCTACTAAAAAATAGAGAGCTTTCCAAAAATGTAAAATTTTTAGAAAAATCTCTTCATTTGTGCCCTAGAGACCTGTTTTACCAAAATAGACTAGTTTTCATAAATTGACTATTTGAGCTATTATATTACGTCCAAATTTAAAACACAAAGAATGGAACCCCTATAGAATTTAAAGAGCTTTCCGAAAATATAAAAATTTCCAAAAAATATGCTGATTTGCGTCAAAAATTAATTTTTTTTGGAATTTCAAGAAAAAATTATTAAAAATTCTAAACATCTCAGAAAATTCTAAAATTTCTACTATAGCTTCCTTGATATGTGTTCAACTTGCCAAAAAAAATTCAAATCAAAACTCCAAACTGTTTGGGAGATAAAATTAAATCTTTGAAATTTTAGGGTTTTAGCTCCAAAAGAAAATCAAATCCAGCATGTAAAGGTGGGTTGCCCCACGGTGGGCGCCAGAAATGTGCGTATAAATTTTGTACCTAATTTGTATACATAACACTTCAGTAAAACATTAGAGGTTAGCGATAATCAAAATCTTACAAGCAATTGAATCAAAACTAACCAGGTGATTTACTACCTTCTAATAGATGCGAGTATGATGCTCTCAGATTGAAATCGAGATCAGTGACCTTGACGACACCTAAATGAAGGATTTGAATGCAATTGATCTAGATATGGAATTGAATGCAACTAGTCTATATTTTTTATTTTCTATGCAATTAGGATGAAAACTTGATATGAAACTTGATCTATATGAAAACTTGATATGAAATCTATCTAACAATGATATGTAAAAAAAAGATTGATCTCACAAAAATGTTGATTCGCAAGAGCTTTGATTCTCCAAATTCCAATTCTCCAGCGTGATTGTGAAACTCTTGAATTGATTTGACAGTGTAAGTATGCAAATTTGTGGATGATTTGTGAAGAGCTGAGCCTTGATTTTATAGAAATCCAGGGCTTTGGAGATGCATGGGAAAAGCCATAAATCACTCTTGATAAACTCAGGTTGATTTTTGAGTTATTAGGAATAAAGAGATAATTAACTGACAAAAATCATGCAAAAGCACAGTTCAACTCGAATTAGAAGTTTAGATCAACTTTGAACTCAAAAAGGATGTTGAGTTTCCAAAAGCTAACAACTTGCATTGATTTTCTAATTTGGAGTCTAACTAATCTTTGAATGTGCACATGGATAATTATGATTTAATAAATAAATAAAGTGATTTATTCTCAACTTAACTGATTTTTGAAATAAAATAATTAATTTGTGGGTTAATTAACTATTTAATCAAACTTTTATTCAAAAATAATATCATTAAATATGACAACTTGCTTTAATCAATTAAATAAGAAATTAATCAATTAATGATAGGAAATATGATTTATTGTCAAATTTAAATAATAATACTTAGGAATATATATAATTAAATTCAATTAAATAATTAAGTGGCAGAATTAAATCTAATTAATTAAATATTTAGAATATTCACTTAATCAAACTTTAGGATAAATTACATTTATCGCCAAATAATCATTAAATTAAAGATAATTAGATAATTTAGGAATATTGCTAGGAATATTCCCCGATGCAGAATTTACAATAATCAATTAGGATTCGATAATGTTCAGATGTGCCTTAGGTTAGGACTTTGATGTCAATTTCATTCGATTTTGATGATGTAGGAGGTCAATGAACCTATAGCCCATTTTTGGGGTATTACACCCACATACAGGATGCGATCCTAGATTGAAGTAGCTCTAAAAAGCATAAAATTGAAATTTTCAAAATTGAATGGGATCATTATAGAGTACTCACAGGTGCTGCATAGTGCGGTGGTCGGTCGTGGCATCAGGCTAGCTCAAATCAATGCTTCTCCACTGGGAACACCATTTCATCTCAGAGCTCAGAAAATTAACTATGGTAAAAGCAAAAATGAATAGTAAAATGATACTTTTTGACCTATTTAAGCCTCCCGAGGACCCCGGTGACCTAAGGAACATTAATGATAAGCTATCATAGAAGCTTCATATGGGGACCGAAATCAAAATAGGTGATCTATATCAGTTATGCAATAAAAACAAAGTTATAGAGAAAATTCAACTATCAAAATGCAGAAGTCAACTATGGTCCAATTACAGTCAAATAGGGGCAAAATGAGAAGAAAAAATACCGCAAACATGGCAAGTCAGTTCAGTAATGATTTTCACTTAGATCAATGGTCAACAAAATTCAAAGTTCAGTCAAACTCTTTTTATGAAAGTTGCACAAAGCCTAATTAATGCATAGAAAGCTTGTCGAAAGCTATGAAAAGTGATTTTATCAATCATACATCAAATTTTCAAACAAGGATATTGCTTAAACATTAGTCAAACTTGGTCAATTCTCAAATTTTCTTGGTCAAAATTGGTCAAATAGTGTTCTTTTAACACTCAAATCGATCCTAATTGTTTACTAACACTTCTTAAATGATTTACACTTGATCTAGATCCATTTCAATCACTGAAACATGTTCTAAATGCTTGAAAACACTGATTTTATCTGAATTTATTCCAATTTTGGTCCTAAGGGGGCATAATCATACTAAAACTCAAATTTTTCAAATCAAATTCTTGAATGCCAGGGGCATGATCATTTTCTTCAATCAGGTTGATGTTGTTAATCTTTACAACATTAATCAATTTCATTGCTTCAAATCAAATAGGTTATTTGTCACCATGTTTAGTTACTGCAAATCAAACTTAGCTGGAATTTCTATTCAAAATCTCTTATCGGTTCTCATTCAATCAAGCTCAGAATCGGTATGGTCAATTGCCATTTAATCAAGTTCAAAATTGATGAATTTCGAACCAAGTAGGATTTTGTTTGATCACAAACGGAGATCTCACATTCAGAGTAGTTCTCTTTACTACTTTCTAAATCTTTTAGAGTGGATTCACTACTCTCTAAATCTCTTCAAAATCATTATGGTCCTCACTTCTCTCTAAATCACTTGAGTTTGAAGTAGTTCTCGTTGCTCTCCAAATCTCCTTGAATTTGTTAGTTTCATTGAATCGTGTCTTAAATATGATTTTCTTTGAATCCCTGTGTTGTTCACAAAGGAATTCAAAGAGGGAAAAAGTAATCACCTAAAATTGGGCTAATAGAACGTAAGGCCCTATTTGCCCTAATTTAGGATAAAACTCCTAATTATGTTAATTTGATTCTTGATTTTAACATAATTCTTTAAATTTAGTAAAATTAATAAATATCATAATTCAAGCATTAATCATCAATGAATTAAGAAAAATCACTTTGATTACTTCCAAACCTAATTAATTAAAAAAAACTGATTAAATGCATGGCTAGAGTAATTAATTAAAATAAATGAATAAATCTCTCAAAATGACATGTCACCTTTGAGGGGACAACAAAGACACCTCAAACCAATGAGAGTTAATCACATGGATCAAGAAAGTAAGCATCTCAACCACTCCTCATGGATGCATCCTGACCGTCCAAAATCTCAAGATTCTATAAAAGAGAAATTTTCAAATTTCCAATGGCTCCTAATTTTTTGAATTTGCTAATAGATAATTTGAATTCATACTTTCATATGCTCATTTTGATTTCATAGCTAATTAGATAACATTTGAATTTCTTCAGAGTAATGAATTGATGAATTAATGGCTAATTTGTGTAAATTTGATGTCTTAGACACATTATTTGTTTGAATATCTCATTCTAGCATGCATTGTCACTATTTAGGATCTAATTCTATGAGCAATCTTAAATCCTTTTCATACCTGTGTTAGTTAGAGAGCCAAAATTTGATTTCAATTGTTATGACTTTGATTGATTTTATATGTGCTAACAATTGATATAATGAATTATTAAAGTATTGTGTTGCAGGTTAATAGGTTCATAATTCACCCACACACTTTGAAGATTAAATCTTAATATAGTCATGCAAAAAGTAAGAAAATATCATACTTTCATCCATACTCTTCTAGTCCAAGACTTCATCGACTTGCTAAAAAGTCATGACTTCAACAGTCAAGTGACACTTAAAAAATAAATTTTCCATTTTTTTTTTAAATCTATATTTCAAGTAGAACTTCATCCATTTCAATTTTTTTTTTTAAAGTTGATAAAGATAAGGTCATTTGAATCAAGGATCAAAGTGTTAATCATTGTAATCTCCAAAATTTGGTTTAGGTTTTGAATTGAAAGTCTAAGTGTCATGCTTTTTGTTAGATACATTGATTTTTTTCAATTAGTGTCTATTTGATGAATCACTTTGATTTAAGATTAAATTCCCCTAGTTTCATTCCATAGCGATGTTGGAGTTAGGTAATTTTCTAGATTATGGTGAAAGCCTTGGGTATTTACAAATGCAACTCTAGGATTTATTATGCAATATGTACAAATGATGGCAAATGTAATATATACAAGGATGAAAAGGAAATGCAGATGGAAGAATGAGACTTGACTTGACTTTTAAATGGCACCTGTTCACTAGGTTTTCACCAATTGAATTTATTGCTCTTTTTCTCTTTTATTTCTCTTTTTCTCTTTTTCAATATGAGCATCCAACTTTGACAAATAATCCATTGGAGCCCTATCCTTGATAGGTTCATTTATTAAAATCCCTGTTACAACATGTTTTCCCTTATCCTTAGGTCCTTGAGGCTCAAAGACTTGATGGATAATAGGTTCTACATTATTCTTTTTGGATGTTCCAACAAAATTTATTGCTTCCTTGGTTAGCAACTATCACTTCAATTGATCAAACCTGATTTGAGCTTGTCTTTTTTTATCTTCTTTTTATTTTTCTCTTTGTCTTCTCATGGAAATATGCTCTTGGATTCTCTTCTCCAAATCTTCAACTCCTTGAAAAATATCCTCAGAATCATATAGAGTTGTTTCTGATTTTGAAGTCTCTACATTTAAGATTTCTTGGCTATCTCCTTGGACATGAGGTCTCTATAAGGATGAAGAACTAGTGGCTCAAGAGGCAATCCTAGCTTCTCCCCCTTTTACAACCCTTCTTGATCTCGTCTATTGTCCATGGGACCCATTGTGGATGCTTTCTCTATTTTGATATGATCCATCTTCCTCTCTCTCATTAGGATAGTAGTACTCTTCATACGTACCCAATCCAAGATACATAGCCTCTACATATTTTGATGCATCCTGCTTCTCACTAGGGTAGATTGGTGCAGTCTCTTTATCACCTTCCTTTTGTTTCCAAGATTGAGATGTATTATTTTTATTTCTTTTCCTTCTTTGCAGACTAGGTCTAGAGGTACTTGGAAGACCTTCTTCCAATATATCTTTAGGATGTTCCCCTCCCTAGGATCCGGTGTTTCTATAGCTCATCTTGAGAAAGTGTAAATAAACTAATGCATTGGTGCAAAGATTTCTTTAAGAGTTGCCACCCAACAAGAGTTGGGACTATAACACTTTTTATCAAGAGTCTGAGTACTGTGGAATTGAAAATTTTAAGACAAAAGACCACAACACAAGTGCACTAAGAAAGACCCAATAAATCTTCTATTGAAGAAACAAAAACTTGGGAAATCAAAGTACAACAATGTGCTCTCTATGATCAACAAATTGGATAAATTGATGAGAAGGCCAAGATCCCATCTCAACTTAAAACCTATGTCATCATAGATTCATATATCATTTCCATGTAAAGTGACCACCTTGCTAATTACTTCGGATGGGCTAACTTGACTGGATAATTTCTACAAAAGTATATTATCTCCCTAGTAGAGTCATCATTTTTTTGGTTACTAAAAAGGATTTTACACTCAGAGAGACACCAATATACCTAAGAAAGATTTTAAGGAAGGGTTAGTTCCAAATGTGGGGAGATCTATAGGTAATTGGACCAACTATAGGGACAAGACTTCCCTTTGCAGTTCAAGCTATGCAAAACCAAGCTAGGTACACCTAAACTAGCTCAATATTATATACCTCGCAACATTCTTTGGATTTATATAATAGATGATATGGTGAGAAAATACTAAATCATAACGATTCATTCATTGATTCTCAATCACCATAATGAAAATACAACCCTATAACCTTAATATTTTAAAGACTTTTGGATTGGTCATTGTATGAAAATTAGATGTAACCTATTATAAATGAAATATTAACTAATCTAATGCTAATAAATCTATCTATTGCAACAAAATGAAGAATATAAGATGATTAAATGAAGAACTAAACAAATTTACCTTTCACTCACCCATGTAGATTGTCTCCATTGTCATCCTAGCCTTGATTTCTTGGAGGTGTTGAGCTCTCAGATTTCCAAATGAAGCTCCTTCCCAAGATGTTACCAAAGTGTGGAGATTTGAGTGAATGTATGCAAAATGGCCTAAAACCTTGTGTATGAAACTATGGTGGATAATGGAATGCAAATGCTCACAAAATGATATGGATTTCTTGGATCCTTGGATGCTTGGAATGCTTGTATGCTTGAATTCTAGTTTTCTTGAAATTGCTATTGCTTATTAGCTCACAAAGGGGAGATGAGGCTCCTTTTATAGATTTTTGGAGGGCTCAAGCCTAGGTGGCACAATCCAAGGGTGGAGATTGAAAGGTGGAAGACCCTAAGGCTACTATTGACTTGGTTGAAGAAGTTGAGAGAAAGGGGGATGTAGTTGGAATGTGAGAGGAAGAATAGGGAGGATCTTCCTCCTACATTGACATGGAAGAGAAGAAGGTGGAAGGGAAAGACACATGTCAAGTGTCTCACAAAGACCAATGAGAGGAAGAAGGAAGGACCTTTTACTCATGAGGACTCTTGGTAAAAGTGTCGTATGAGTCACCTTTGACTCCTTGAGGTGGCTGGAGAAACCCCTTAGGAATAGAGATTCCTTCTTGACTTGGTTTAAGAGAAGACATGTGGTCATGAGACCAAGTCTTATGAGGCCACATAGCCCTTAGGAATAGGACATGTGTGGGTGAGGATAATGCATAATTAATATTTAATAATAATTAATTATTTTAGCTAGGGTGATGTGTCAGGTGACTAGGTGGATGAGGTGGACTAGCGGACTTAGTCATATTTTGTGATTGTTTAATTGAATAAATCACTTTAATAAGACTATTTAGAAGACTTAGGATAGGAGAATAAACTATAGTAAATTTATCAAATAAATTGAATAATTTATAAATAATAAATAGAGGAAATAAATATTAATTAAATAATAAATATTTAATTAACTCATCAAGTCAATATTAATAAAATAATAAATATTTAATTAATTAATGAAGTCACTTTTTAGTGTATACATTTTACCCCTCTTTGAAATAATGTGTTGGTCACATTGTTTCAAAGAAAAATTTAATTGTTTTTACCCCTGCCCTAGACAATGTCTCAGACAACCTATGCATGCCCCCTCGAGAGATTGATTGACAAAAACTTATTGATTTTAATTATATATATATAATATATATATATATATATATATATAATCCTTGACAATCAATCTCATGAAAAGATTTAGAAGAAAATATGAGTGAAAATAGGGGAAAATGGAGTCATTTCGGTAGGTAGGGTCCACACATCAAGCAAAACAAGACCACGGGGTATATATAGGACCAAGGGGTCCACAATAGGGTCATTGTGTACACTTGTCATTTGATGATTGGAGCTTGGAGAGAGATTAGAGAAGAGTTGATAAGATGTTGTTCCCACTATCAGATCATTGGTTTGAGAGGGTCAGACACTTCTAGAGGCCACTATATTCTAGAGGGCCAATAGGTTCCCTATCCTGCTTCATCAATTGATGAATTTTTTGATGTTTTAGTTGAATTTTTAGCATCTTTAGTGTAGATTTAATCATAGGTGTAGGATAGAAAATTTTGAGTTCTAGGTCATCGGACAAATGCGTAGTTGTGGCGCATGTATGCGCAGCAACTGGTCACATTTGGGCAGTAAACTGCTAGTTCTATGTATTCATGTGGGCTAATTGTGCATTTGTGTCAGAGGAATTTTGTGGTTGTGCATTTGTCAAGAAAATGTGCACATATGTAGTTTTGGTGCATTGGTGACATATTTCTGCACAAATATCTAGGTTAGTTGCACAAATGTTAAATTGGGACAAAGGAAAGGGGGTTATATGCAAGCATTTTTTGGTGTTGTGCATTTATGTCTAACAATAGATTTTGGTCAAAGAAGTAAGTCAATTATGTAAAACTTGATATCGATAAGCTGATATGATCTATCAGCATTGTATTTTGATCGATTTGTGTCAAGATAAGTAACATTGTAGCATGGTCGCTAGTTAACTTCCCTGATGGCAGATAATTGATAGAATTATCTATTGATACATGTGATAAACATGTGTGTGATTGATAGGATAGGATTGATAGATAGATCAGGTTGATCAAAATTTGATAGTTTGATTGGTTGATAATTATGACAGGAGGACATTATAGACACTCTAATGTCATGGGAGAGATATCCTGCGACTCAGAATCTGAGGATGACATTGTCAGAGACAAATAAACTATTTATTGGAGTGATGGGATTGTACCATATTATTTATACACCTAAGATTCGAGTGAATCAAAGTATGCTAACCACTCTTTCTGAGAGATGGCACTCAGGGATCAATACCTTCCATCTCCCTATAGGAGAGATGACTATGATGTTAGAGGATGTATATCACATCCTTCGCCTGCCTATCACTTGAGAGTTAGTGTAGTATGATTGGCATGGTGGTCTGACTAAGTGCAGAGCTATTTTCAGAGATGACAACATTGATGAGTCAGAGATCAGCTGGGAGGACATGGTTGATTGTTATGAGCCACTTCCTATTGTTCTAGCTGAAGCTATCAAAGGTCACATCTATCTAGATCAGAGATCACATGGCTTCACAGTTGGATGGGGTCGTACATTATAGAGGATGATGGATGAGGGCACCCATTTTTCCTATGGGGTGTACATGCTAGCACATCTTTATCATGATCTGCATCAGGTTGTATACCATCGTAGCACATCATTATCAGCTAGCGTGACTCTGCTTCATGTATGGGCATGGGAGCACATTGTGGTTACATGGCTAGTAGCCATGAGATTCTGTGGTGCAGGGCAGCCATACATTTTTCTTTATGCAGCTATTTAGTCTCAACATAAGCTGGGATGTCTAGAGTTTTCATGGTATATCTTTGATATGATAGATTCAATGATCTGGAGACCCTATCTTGGGTGTGAGCCATGGGAGGATGAGCATCAGCTCAAATACTACTTTGATTCTTGATGGTTGATAGGGAGGACTCCCTACATTATAGAGAGACATATGGTTAGTCGGGTCCTGCAATAGTTTTGCAGGATCCAGGGGATGCCTCGGGGGGTGACAAAGTTCACACATACCAACCAGGAGAGATGAGATTGGGGGTTCATGGTTTCATTTGAGATCCATGATAGGATTTCTTGGACATGTCATTTTAGGCATGGTCCATGAGACAAGGGGTCATAGACCCAAAGATGATAGGAGACTATGAGAGGCACTTGAGAGATCATCCATTCCCTAGATTGATTGATCTGGCAAAGAGGCCACTAGAGAGGGATGCATCAGATAGACATCAAGATAGGAGATGAGGTCCTGATAGGAGAGGTTGAGGGAGGGGTAGAGGAGATAATGGAGATGATGAAGGTGATGGTGGAAATGGTGGTCCTGGTGGAGGTAGGGGAGATAGAGTTGGGGCTCGGATGAGAGGTGGAGGTGTTTGATAGAAAGGTTTGATGCCACCCCTGGCTAGATAGGTGTGAAACCAACCACCTGCACAAATACTAATAGGTGCTCCATTACATATACTAGAAGGTGCTCCAGCATAGATACCAGTAGGTGCTCCATTACAGATACTAGCATGTGTTCCAATACAGATACCAACAGCTCCCCCAAGATGGTAGATCCCATGATATAGGCACAGATAACTATACTAGGAGGATAAGTACAGGATGAGGTAGATGTGATACTGGGCCAGGAGAGAAGGATACAGGGTGGATTCAAACAGGATGATGTACAGGACAAGCATATGCTTGATATTGGAGATGATGTGCAAATGTCAAATGTGAGGATATAGGATGTACAGGTAGAGATGGATGTTAGGGGATAGGATCCCTACTTATAGATGGATACAATAGAGGAGTTGGGCATAGATTTTGATGCATTGCTAGTCAGACTAGCAATGACATAGGTATAGGTTGATCGTGTCTCAGGACTAGAGAGATAGGTGGAGAGGCTAGAGATTGAGATGGTAGTTATCAGACATGAGTGGGATGTTTCCATAAAGTGACTAGGAGAGACTGAGATGCTATTGGATGAGCTTCAAATGATAGAGGCATTAGATCCTCATGCAGACAACTTACATGTGATGGTACGGGCTGGTAGGGAGATCACCTACTGGAAGGATTCATACACACAGGTTGTACCTAGTGATCAGTGGATTGGGAACTTCAGAGATAGCTCCTATGTAGTCAAGATAGTTGTTCATCAGAGGCAGGGACCTACTCATAGTAGAGGGATATCATCACGTCCTCCTAGAGCACTGACAAGGTCAGGAGATCTATCAATACCAGGGCCATTTATTGCATCACGCAGATAGTGATAGACTGAGTATGGTGGTAGTGGCTCATAGTCATATTGTATACACTTGTATCACCATTGTATCAATATTTTTCATTGTGCTTATGACTTGATGGACACACTTGGACACATTGCCATTTTATGAGATATCATCAGACATTTTGACATTTTATTTATTTATATGGACTCTATGTGTATATGCAGTTCTATTATGATTGTTTTGATGATTATATATACATGTATGTACTAACATGTGTAGGATGTGATGATTTACTTTGATATTCATAGTACCTATATTCTATAATGTAAATGGTTATTTTCATTTGGATGCATAACGGTTAATGATCTAGCATGTGATAATGATGTTTTAGATAAATACATTTCCTAAATGATTTTTTATTTAATGTTATGTGACTAATGCAATGATGTATAATCAATAATGAATATGACAAGGAAAATAATGGATAATAAACGAACAAATGAAAATTCATGTAATGGATAATTATTGAATGATATGATCAATGATATTGTATGTAATGAATGGATAATAAATATACCTTATAAAACCACAAAAGAGTTAGATAAATTCTAATATGATAAAATAAGGTAAAATATAATAACCTACAACATGATAAATAAAATGTGATGAGATGAGAGCTATAATGAAAAATGATATAAATGGTTAAAAACATGCATATGAATATACAAATGGTTTTATACAAACGATCAAAACTTAAGAAGTTAATAAATGAGGATATGTACATAACAAACTATGAAAATGATTAAGTGTGATAATAAAGATGGACTATGGAAATTTTAAAATTCAAGATGAAATTTGTGTTTTTATTATCCAAATGTCCTCAACTTAAATAACAATGTGTCCAACCCGAGAAGAATGGACTAATAGATAAAATGAACTAAGAAAGATATCCTATAGAACCCTATAAAAGGAGCACTGATATGCAACATGATTTCTTTAAATGTAATGCAAGATGAATATAAAATGAATATCTCCACAACTTTACAAACATCTTAGAACTTCATAATAACTAGAATTTGATTTTCATCATTGAGCTCATTATGTTGCAAGAAAATGCAAGCATCATGGTATAATTAAACCAGGATGACCTGTGCACTTCTTGCATGGAGTTTAATATCGAAAACTTGACAAGCATCTAGGTATAATTGAACCGAGATGACCTGAGTTTTGTTTCCATAACAGACAAGGAATATTTTCCCCTCCATCGGGGAACAAATATTTGGAGTTGAGGTATGTGTGGCGTATCACCATTAATAGCATTCACATAACAATATGAATTGTATGCATCAATGTCTATTAAACTGATGAAGGCACTTACACACAGATACCCCAATTACTTGTTCCTTCGACTTCATCAAAAAATATCCCACAAACAAAAATCAAAGAAAATATCATGTCCCATCCCGACCATTCTAATCAATGACATATGGGGGTTTTAAACTCATGTCAAAGATATCCTGGAATAGCATAGGAAACATGATAACAATAAAATCCATATATGAATGCATAATCTACAACAAATCATTCCAACATGTTTTCCATGAATATACATTTCTTTTCCAAAAGATAGTGTTAGGTTTATTGATCAGGTTGCTTGATGTATAGCCATTTGAACTGCATAGTTGAGCAGTCATGTTTGAAAGATTAATCATAGGTTACGAATCATGGTTAGGATATCATTGTGTAAGAACATTTGATTGTGTATGTTTGTCTGGTGAAAGTACTCTATTCTATCCTCTAAGAGTCTGACTATTATAGATCCACTTTCCAAACTAGGTCAAGGACATGCTCCCAGCTAGGTGATGGACTAACTTATTATGGGTGTAGAAGGACTCAACAAGACTAGGATGAAGACCAAGACAATAGACCAAGCTATGGTAGGATTTTATTACAGATATATACAGTGGACATGATATTATGAACTGGGCATTTTATTATGATATATACATGGTGGAGATGGCAATTGACTAGCCATTTTATTATGGATATATACAATGAGATGACATGCTAGAAGAATCCTAATAGAGAGAGGAGCTAACTTGTCACACATGGTGCCTATTTCTAGGTTTTCACCGCATGTTTTTATTGCAATTTTCTTTTTATTTTTTTATTTTTGAGATTTTATCTATATATATACCACTTGCATTGGGATTTCAAGCATAGAACTTCTTGAGATGCATGTTGTTAAGAGGCTCATCCAAGGGATCTCCCTCAGAAGTAGACAAGTGATAATCCTCAGAGCCGTAGACTGTTATAATCACAAAAGGACCTAACCAATTGGGTTCAAACTTGCCCTTCTTCTCACAATGTTGCTGATTTTTGGGATTCTCTCAAAGGACTAGATCGCCCACTTGAAAGTCTTTGGATTTCACTTTTCTATTTTACTAATGAGACACCCTCTACTAATAGACTTTCAAATGATCAAAGGCTCTTTGATGACGTTCATCCAACAATTCTAATTCAGTTAGTTGTGCAACCCTATACTCTTCATCTAGAATTAAATCTTTTAGGGATACACGAAGAGAATGTAACTCAACCTCGAGGGGCAGAACAACTTTAGAACCATAGACAAGGGAATACAAGGTGGCTCCAGTGGGAGTATAGATAGAAGTGTGATAAGCCCATAAGGTGGGATTCAATTGGACATGCCAGTCATGGCCAACATCATTTATAGTCTTTTTGAGGATCTTGACAATGGTTTTATTAGACACCTCAGCTTGGCCATTACCTTGTGGATAGTAAATGGTGGAATAGTGATGTGTGATGTGGAATTTCTCACATAGTTCATCCATATCTTGATTTTGGAATTGCTTCCCATGATTCATAATAAGATGAATAGGCATACCATATTTGCAAATGATATAATTGAGGATAAACATGGAAACTTGCTTGCTAGTGGCAGTGATCAATGGAACAGCTTCAATCCATTTAGTAAAATACTCAGTTGTGGTGATAATGTACTTATGGCCATTGGAAGATGGAGGGTTAATTGTGCCCACAAGGTCGAGTCCCCATTGACTGAATGGAAATGTTGTTGTAAAAGGATGGAGCTATTGTGTTGATGCATGAATAAGATTCCCATGTATCTGACATTTCTTGCATTCCTTGGCAAATTGAAAGGAATCTATCTCCATAGTAGGCCAATAATAACCTATACACATGAGATTCTTAGCCAAGAAAGGACCACTTGAATGTGTCCCAAAAATACCATCATGTACATCTTGTAAGGTAGTTTGAGCCTCATCATGTTCAAGACATTGTAAGAGAGTACCGTCAAGACCTTGCTGATACAAGGTGTCGAATATTAGGAGATAACGGGAGGCTTGGTGTAAAAAGGTTCATTTTTGGTTTTTGGATATGTTAGGTAGAATGGTATTGTCTTTTAGGTAGGAATATATCTTTCCATCAGTCAAGGAATCTTGTACAATAATATGACATATGATACGTGTATCAGGATCATCGTACATGGGATAAGTCAAGGATTCCACTAAGAACTCAAAATGGGCTTTTGTATCCTCTGCATCAAAAAGAGAAGCAATCATATCCATAGCATCTACATCCTTGTTATCATGCCTTGGAATTTTCTCAAAGGTGATGATTGAGAAATATTGCTTAAATTCATCCACCATACGTTTATATGGTAACAACTTGTTATCTTTGGTTTGGTATTCATTATTAACTTGATTTATAATCAGCTGAGAGTCTACATAGACATTCAATTCAGTTACCTTCCACTATAAAGCCATTTTCAACCCAATCATCAAGGCTTCATACTTAGCTACATTATTTGTACAAGGAAAAAGTAACTTGTAAGATTTTAGTATTGTATATCCTTGCGGTGTAACAAATAACACTCCAGCTCCTAATCCATAGTGAGTATATGATCCATCAAAGTACAACTTCCATGTTTGTGTAGATAATGTCAGGATATGTGCATCAAGGAATTTTGTATGTATAGGTTGATCATCTATTAGTGGTGCCTCAGCTAATTGATTTGCAATTACTTGTTCTTTAATGGCCTTCTAATCCACATACTCAATATAAAATTCACTAACATAACCCACTTAGCCAATCTTCCCTTTAATTTTGTCTTGCTCAAAAGACATTTCAATGGATCAATCTTTGCAATAAGCTTGATAGAATGAGACAACATATACTGTCACCACTTTTGTGAAGAAAAGACTACTGCTAAGCATGCTCATTCAATTGGAGAATATTTAAGTTCATATCCCACAAGGGTGAGACTGATATAATATATAGCCTTTTCCTTTCCTTCTTGATCTTGTTGGGCCAGAAGAGTACCTAGTGAGGCTTTCATTTCTAAAATATAGAGCAAGAGTGGCTTTCCCAGAATCGGTGACATAAGAGTAGGAGGATTTTCCAAATATTGTTTGATCTTAGTGAAGGCTTCCTCACACTTATCATCCCACTTGAATGAGATGTCTTTAACAGGTGTTGAAAAGGATGACTCTTGTCCACTAGTTGTGAAACAAATCTTCTGATTGATTGGAGGCATCCTTGTAAAGATCTTAACTGACTAATATTTTTAGGGGAAGCCATCTCCATGATTTCCTTAACCTTTTCTAGATCAACCTCTATACGTTTAACTGAGACAATATAGCCCAACAGTTTTCCTGACGCAACCCCGAATGCACATTTCTTTGGATTGAGTCTAATCTGACACTTTTCCATCTGAGTGAATATTCTATCTAGCATTATTAAATGATCATCTCAATTTTTGGATTTTGCTAGAATATCATCAACATAATCTTTATTATAGTATGAATCATGTCATGAAAGATTGTAGTCATATCCCTCTAATAAGTTGTACCAACATTCTTGAGCCCAAAAGGCATCACATTCCAACAATATGTACCCCAAGGACATGTAAAAGAAGTATTTTCTTTGTCTTCAAGTGCAATCTTAATCTGATTATAGCTGGAAAAACCATCCATGAGAGACAACATCTCATGCCCAGCCATCAAATCAACTATGATATAAATATTAGGCAATGGGAAGTCATCTTTAGGACAATCTTTGGTGAGATCATAGAAATCTATACAAATCCTAATGGACTTATCTGGCTTGGATACTGGTACAATATTAGAAATCCATTCAACATAATCAATAGCGCAAATGAATCCAAAATATAGGAGCTTCTTCAATTCTTCTTTTACCATAAGTGTAATATGAGGATGCATTTTTCTAAGTTTTTGTTTCACTGGCTTAATTCCTAGTTCAATAGACAAGTGGTGCATAATAAAACTATGAAAATTTCTAGTCCAAGCATATCAACATAAGACCAGGCAAAGTTGACTTGTCTTTCCTTGAAAAACTGTGAAAAAGCTTCTTTCTCTAATTTTGTTAAATATGTTGCCACTTTGAGAATACATGGGGACTCCTTTGTTCCAATGTTAAGAGGTAATGTTGGTTCAATAAGTATTGCAGATTGCTCTTAATACATATAACTAGGGAGAGTGTCAATCATTCCATCTTCACGCACCTCAGAGATATTTTTACCCTCAGATATGTCTTTTATTTTTACTTTTTTAGGATCTAACACTACCACTGAGTAGTTTTCACCATTAGATCTATTGATTATTTTAACCATTTTTACAACTGAAAGGATTGGCACCCTCTCCAAAATAAGCCATGTCATTGATTTCTATCGGAAATCCTGACTTATGATCCCCTGGTGGTAGATGATCTATGATTCCAAGATAGTTGATTATGGCATCATCATTATGGAAAACATCAAGTTTTGGATGATTAGGAAAATCCCAATCTATAAGCTCAAGATGGACAAGGGGTATTGGATCATTTGGGTCAATTTCAAAGGTTGAGATGGTCTTTATAGAGAAGTTGTCAAGGTTTATGATTGTATCAACAAGTTCTATTTCCATACTCTCATTCAAATTGTCTATCGCAAGATAATTCTCACTTCCCTCAAAATCGTCAAGAGTAGTATTATGTGGAACTAATTCAAGTGATTCCATCCTTGAACTCTCCCCCTCATGATAATTGTTATTATAGGTATGGAAAAAATCAACACCTATTTCTTTAGCATAGTTAGATAATGAATCCCATTCATAATCATTAGAGTCAAAATCAACATCATCATGATCTCTAAGTCTATTAATGATTTATGTTGCTATCCCCTACTTTTCTAGATCTATATACATACCATGTTTTCAGAACTGTAATGCGGGAGCTTTAGATGTCTCATGAAAAGGTGTGATCTTCTCTTTACCTTTAGGTTCTTTTGATCCTTCTCCTTTGTATCCTAACCCTGTGGTATCTCTTTGGTAGTTTGGATTTTTCAAAATTGGTTTTATAACTCCCTCTCTCTGCAACCCTATAGGTCCACTTCCTTGGTATCCTATCTTTTGCAACAAAGTATATCCTTTACCATATACATCAGGTGATATATATTCATGTTTTACATCTTCTTCAATCTTGTGAGGTTTAAGAAAATGGTTAGCATTGTGCTCAATTGCTTCTTTTGATATAGTGCCCCCACTTATAAGTGTGTCATAAACAAGTGTAGAAGGGGATTCTGATTGTTGTTTGGTAATTAAGGATTTTCCATATGATCTAGGAGATAAAGGTAACTCTATTATACAAAAGGTTTGACTGAGAGTGTATTATCCCATACTTTGTTCTTTTATGTCTATCTTGATCCCATTATATTTAGAAGTTGATGCTATATTACTTGGACCAATGGGTGTTGTTGCAAAAGATCCAACATGATTGTAAGGTACCAAAGATTCAGGTGTTGTCTTCATAGTATTACAATACTAGAAAGGATTCAGATCTCCTTTGGTAGTTATTTCTTGACCATTGAGGGGAAATTTCAAACACTGATGATAAGTTGAGGGTACAACTTACATAGAATGAATCCAAGGTCTTCCCAAAAGAATGTTATACGTGAGATCCATATCAAGAACTTGACAAAGTACATCTCTGACTATATGACCTACTCTGATAGGAAGAACAATAGATCCCTTGGATGACCTCTCTTCTTCATCATAAGCTTTGATTGTGATTTTATTCTTTGGATGAACACCATTTCTAGAAAATCTCAATGCAAGAACTAGTTTCCAAGTACATATATTCAAGCCAACTCCTCCATCTATTAGAATTCTTTTGATTTTATGATTTTGTAGAAGGACTTCTATATGGATTGGAGCATTATGTGGTTGATTAATGGCTAGATCATCATGTTCAGAAAAAGATAGGTAATGTGGGGTTGTCAAATGTCCCACCATAGCTTGAAATTGGGCTTGATCTAGATTTGTAGGAACATTAGTTTCTATGGGACCTTTTTCAAGAATATCTTTATGAGAAGGTGACAGATGCAAAATCTCTAGTATAGATATCTGGGTGGGTGTTTTCTTCAATTGATCCAAAAGATTGTACTAATTGGAAACATTTGGCATGGACTTTGGGACATAGATAGACTTGTTCTGAGAGGTGGCAGGTTTCGATGAGACACCTTGGAGAGTAACCTTAGACTGAGCTCGAGTTGTAAAATTAACAGGCTAACTCTTAGACTTTTCTTTTATAGTTATCACATTGACATAGTATTGAGAAGGATGACATTCATAAATTGTTAAGAATAGTCCCAAGAGATAACTGAGAGGGTGGGGGGGGTGAATCAGTTATCTACAAGTTTCAATTCTTTATCCAATTAAGTATAGTTAAACATAAAGCATAAACACAATGAAAGAACACATGAACACAACACCAATATTTTGGTTATGGGGAAACCTGAATAGTAAAAACCCCAATGGGAATTGATACCCACTAATATTCTATACTAGTGTATAATGATCCTTTTTAGAAGATCCTTTACCCTGTTAGGAGTAGTTTTACAATATATTAAGTACAATAGACCTAGTCAAGGGTTAGACCCTGTTAGGAGTCTTTTACAATTGTCCCTATTAGGGGAGAGGATGCACTATCCAAGAGCTCACTACTCAAAGGGGAGAAGGCTATAACCTTTTGAATAATAGATACACACTATATCTGGATCTTGGTGAACTGCGCTTTGACCTGCTTTGATGCAACACATTCTGGGACCTATCCAAATAAGATAAATGTAGACGCGCGCTACACATTGTCACCTCTACCAAAACAAATGGATCTTTCTCCATAAGATGAATTAACTCATGCACTCTTAACCAAACATCAATAACTCTCCTCTAATCTTAAATCAAAGGGCACATACCCTAAAGATAGGCACAACTCAAGAACCAATAAATTCTCTATCGGCTCTTCTGAATAAACACAAGAAACTACTACTAGCAAATAGAAACTACATAACTTCACTTCTACTGAATATCTAACTATGTGTCCATAAATGAAACATCACTAATATGTCTTAAACATATATCCAAGGGCACAAGCCTTCTTGACAACTGTATGGGAAACCATGCACAGAACACTACATGTTACTCTGTCAGGAACACTACTGACACAAGCTGCTATATAACTGTTTGTACTAACAGTTAACCTCTGCGCCCATGATATCATGCTAATATGATGCCCATGCAACATACACTAAAATATTACTACATAAGACTTCCACGCATGCTACTTTCCATATGTTGTCATCAATGACAAACATACAGTCAGTACTGGCCTACTAGAAAATCTCCAACAATCTCCCCCTTTGGCATTGATGGCAACACGTGGAATGAAAAATCACCACCAATCCAAATGATCATAACATTCTTCATTTCCTCTTCAAAACTCCCCCAAAGATGAATCCTTCATTTGTTTCAATATTTTCCAACATTCTCCATTTCCACAACTGAACTGTTGTCACAACTGAATACTGCTCCCCCTAAGTATATTAATCCTTCTATTTTTCATGACTATGTATATTAATCCCCCTTTGACATCAATGGAAAAGGGTGCCATTCATTTTAATCACTGGTACTACTCTTGAGGTAGAGTAGTCAACCTTCCATCAGTCCCTGAGGACTGATGCCTTTCCTTCTTCCTTCTAAGTAGAATCAGGGAAGGGAATTACTCCCAACTTCTCCCTGAGACACTCAAAAGTATCCTTAGGCAAGGGCTTTGTGATTATGTCTACCAATTGATCTTTAGTATTCACATAGTCTAGCTTGACTTCTTTCTCTGCCACTTTCGCTCTTAGGAAGTGATACTTGATCTCAATGTGCTTTGTCTTTGCATGCATCACAGGGTTCTTTGACATATTGATAGCGCTAGTGTTATCACAGTGAATAACAATAAGATAATCAATTTGAATTCCAAAATATTTTATCATCTGCTTGATCCAAACAATTATAGAAAAATTCAAGGTTGCTACAACATACTCTGCTTCTATTGTTGATTGAGAAATATAATTTTGTTTCTTGCTTGTCCAAGTGACAAGTCTATCACCAAGAAACACTACTCCTCCTGATGTACTCTTTCTATCATCAACACATCCTACCCAATCTACATCAGTGTACACATGAAGCTCAACATTTTCTAAATTAGGATACCATATACCATAGTCTATAGTGCCTTGCAAGTATCTAAATATCCTTTTTACTGCCATGAGGTGACTTTTTTAGGCTCTGCTGCAAATCTTCAAACTATGCCAACTGCATTGGAAATATCAGGTCTAGCCCGAGTAAGATAAATAAGTTTTCCAATCATAGATTTGTAAAATGTTATATCAACTATTGGTGAGTTATCATCCTTTGTAAGCTTGCATCTAGTAATCACAGGTGTCCCTACTGGCTTGCCATCATCCATCTTGAATTTTTTTAATATTTCTTTCACATACTTGGACTGATTAATGAAAATGCCTTTCTCTATCTATTGTACATTCAATCCTAAAAAGTATTTGATAGGACTAATCATACTCATCTCAAATTCATTTTGCATCTCCTTAGCAAATTCAACACTAAGTTTGTCATTACATCCAAAGGTAATGTCATCAAAAAATATAGTTACAAGTAACAAACCTTTAGATGTCTCTCTAATGAATAGATTACAATCTACTGCTCCTTTCTTGAATCTAATCTTTGTTAGGTATCCATCTAGTCTTTCATACCATGCTCTAGGGGCTTGCTTAAGTCCATAGAGGGCCTTCTTCAGTCTACATACCATATTGTCTTTCTGATAAGGTGAATCCTTTTGGCTGCTCAATGTATACTTCTTCTTTCAAATCTCCATTCAAGAATGCTGACTTGACATCCATCTGATAAAATTTGAAATTTTTGACTATAGCATAAGCTATAAATAACTTAATAGCTTCTAATCTTCTCACAAGTGCAAATGTGTCTGAGTAATCAATGCCTTCTCTTTGTGCATATCCTTTCCATACTAATCTAGCTTTGTTTCTTACTACCATACCATCTTCATTCATCTTATTTCTAAATATCTACTTTGTACCAATCACATTCTTATCACTAGGTCTTGGAACAAGTTCCCAAGTATCATTCTTGATAATCTGATCAAGTTCTTCTTTCATAGCATCATGCCAATCTGAATCATTACAAGCATCTTCAATACTTAAAGGTTCAATCTGAGATAGTAAACATACCGCTTCACTACTAGCTGAGTTATTTGCTTGTGATCTTGTTAAGACATTGTCGCTCTGATCTCCAATGATGTCTTTCTTAGAATGATTTCTAGATGTAAACTTTGGAGCTTTGGTTGATGCAGACTCATCAACCTTTGGATTTTCTTCTTCACTAGTCTCAAGGTCATTGAATAACACATCAATACTATCAAACATTTCTTCAATAACTATCTCACTAGAAGAGGGTCTTGGTTCTTCTTCAATCATAGGTGAGTAATCATGGTATCTTTCTTGAACCATAAAATTTTCATCAATCTTAACATGAGCACTTTCAATGATCTTTTTCAATCTTAAATTGAAACATCTATAAGCTTTACTTTTAGTAGAGTACCCAAGGAAAATACCTTCATCACTTCTTGCATCAAACATGCCTACAACTTCATCCCTCTTGATGTAGCACTTGCTTCCAAAGATTCTGAAGTATTTTACTGTGGGAACATTATCAAACCAAAGCTCATATGGTGTTTTTTCAGTGCCAGACCTCAATTGAATTATATTGATGGTGTAGACTGATGTATTGACCACATCTCTCCAATAGGTGTGTGCAACTTTTCCTTCAATCATGATGGTGTGCATTGTATCAAGGATGATCCTATTCCTTCTCTCTGCAATTCCATTCTATTGAGGGATTCTAGGTGCACTTAACTGTCTCTTTATACCATGTTCTTCGTAGTACTCATAAAATATGTCAGAGGTGAATTCTCCTCCTCTATCCAATCTCAAACATTTTATGTTTAATCAAGATTCATTCTCAACCTTAGCTTTGAATATTTTGAACTTATCAAATGCTTCTGACTTATCTTTCAAGAACGCAACCCACATCATCCTATTATAATCATCAACAAACAAAATGAAATATCTTTCACCATAGTATGATCTTGTTTGAGCTGGTCCACATAGTTCTATATGAATCAGATCCAACTTGTTTCCTACTGAATTGTGCTTGCTTTTGAATGAATTCCTCACATGCTTTCCCATCACACATTCCCTATATATAGTATCAACTAGCTTTGCTATGCTAGGTAGATCTCTTACTACCTTAACATTTCTTATCTTTACTATGTTATCAAAATTGATATGACATAGTCTTTTATGCCACAACCAACTGTCATCAACTTTAGCAATAAAACAACTTGCTTCTAAATTGAGTTGAAAAACATTACCTATTGTCTTTGAGCATGATGCAATCATAACACCATCCTTGTTGTTAATGATGCATTTTTCATCTTTGAACTCTAACTGATATCCTTTTCCAAGTAACTGTCCAACACTGAGAAGGTTATGTTTCAAACCATCAACATAGAGAACATCATCAGTACTGTTCTTTCCATCCAAAGTGATGAATCCTCTACCAACTATTGGTTTAGGAGTGTTGTCTCCAAATCTGAACATACCACCATTTTATTTGTCTAGATGAACAAATCTGCCTTTATCACCTGTCATGTGATGTGAACAACCACTATTTATAATCCAGTCTGTCCTTATATCTTCTTGGGAAATCAATGCTAGCTCTTGTTTCTCATTCACATCTTTATGTTTTATCTTAGTATTCATTTTGTCTACAATAGCAATGAATCCAATTTCTTCTTCACCTGATTCTTCATCTGAAACTCCATCTCTAGCAAAGTAACATTCCTTATACTACTTAGGCTTGTAATCCTTTTTGAACTTTCTAGCTCTAGTAGGACACTTAGATGCAAAGTGACCTATCTTATTACATGAAAAGAACTTAAATGGAAATTGACCTTCATATTTTCCTTTCCCTTTCTTTTCTCTTTTAGCAATCACAGCAATAAAATCATCTAAAGTTTTCTCTTCATCATCAGCATCAAAATTACCAAAAGTGTTTGCAAATTTCTTACCATGAACTGTTGCTTTGAGGGCCATCTCACTTTTGGGTTCTATCTTCAATCTTGAAATCTCAAAAGCTGAGATTTTGTTGATCAAGGTCTCTCTCTTAAAATTATATGTAAGCTACATGGTCTCATCAAGGATGTTGATCTTGCTTTCATATTCTGGAGTGAGAGTAGTCATCAACTTGTCCATAATATCTTCCTCTAAGATTTCTCCACCATTGTTCCTGATTCTAGCAACTACTTCATTGATCCTTTGATTATAAGCTCTGATGTTTTCTTTAGGAAGAATCTCTAATGCATTGAATCTTTTCTTCCTAGTTTTTTTGCACGTATCCTTTGCTTGTTTGTCTCCTTCAAATATGTCTGCTAGGTACTTCCATATCTTGTGGGCGATGTCTACCTTCTTTATCTCTGAAAAGTCACTATCAGATAGAGCACCGATAAGGGCTTCTTTGGCAATAACATTCTGATGAAACAATTTCTTTTGTGTTTCAGTAGCATCATCTTGTCCAAGGTCTTCTAGGGTAGGGATCTTGGCTACTTTGATAGTTACATTAAAAACTTCAAAACCAATGCATTGAAGATGAGTCACTATCTTGTTCTTCCAATCAAGATAATTCTCTCCATCGAACTTAGGACTCTCTTTCCTAAAGTATTCCATCTGATCAACTTGAAGCTATTAAAATTTCTCTTCGAGGCACTTGGCTCTGATACCAATTGTTAGGAATAGTCCCAAGAGATAACTGAGAGGGGGGGGGGTGAATCAGTTATCTACAAGTTTCAATTCTTTATTGAATTAAGTATGCTTAAACATAAAGTATAAACACAATGAAAGAACACATGAACACAACACCAATATTTTGGTTACGAGGAAACCCAAATAGGTAAAAACCCCGGTGGGACTTAATACCCACTAATATTCTATACTAGTGTATAATGATCCTTGTTAGAAGATCCTTTACCTTATTAGGAGTAGCTTTACAATATATTAAGTACAGTAGACCTATTCAATGGTTGGACCCTATTAGGAGTCTTTTACAATTGTCCCTGTTAGGGGAGAAGACACACTGTCTGAGAGCTCACTGCTCAAAGGGGCGAAGGCTACAACCTTCTGACTAACAGACACACACTATATCTGGATCTTGGTGAACTGTGCTTTGACTTGCTATCTGGATTAGTTCCAATGAATAACAAAAACACTTTACTTGGTCACATAGACCTTCCTCTGATGGTTCAACACTTTGCACACTCTGCTCTACTCTGCATAATCAACCATAAACCACACTCAAGAAATCACATATGACTGCCTATAAGTATCTTTCCTTTAAATGATATAATCAAGTTGACCTATTAGAACCACCTTGAAATCATAATAGAGAAACCATAATAAACTCCAACAAACATTCTATCAGCTCTACTATGCACGCAACACATTCTAGGACCTATCCAAATAAGATAAATGTAGATCCACGCTACACACTGTCGGCTCTACCAAAACAACTGGATCTTTCTCCACAAGATAAATTAACTCATGCACTCTTAATAGAACATCAATAACTCTCCTCTAAGCTTAACTCCAAGGTGCATACCTGAAAGATAGGCACAACTCAAGAACCAATAAATTCTCTATCAGCTCTTCTGAATAAACATAGGAAACTGCTATTCATGAATAGCTACTACATAACTTCACTTCTACTAAATATCTGACTATGCGTCCATAACAAAAACATCACTGATATGTCTTAAACATATATCCAAGGGTGCAAGCCTTCTTGAAAAGTGTATGGACAACCATGCATAGAACACTGTCTATTACTCTGTCAAGAACACTACTGACACAAGTTGCTATATAACTGTCTATACTAACAATTAAACTCTGGGCCCATGATATCATGTTGATATCATGTCCATGCAACATATACTGAAAGCTTACTGCATAAGACTTCCACACATGCTACTTTCCATATGTTTTCATCAATGACAAACATATAGTCAGTACTGGCCTGCTGGCAAATCTCCAATAGAAATGTGATTGACATACTTGTAGGATGTGGTATTTTAGTTGGCTTGATTATCACCTTTAGCGTTGGAAGAACTTCCTTTCTCATGTTTGGGAAGTAGATCTTTAAAATCCATATGTGACTCATTTGAGGTATGTCCATCAACACTAATTTCACCACTTTCAATCAAGTCTTGTATTGCATGTTTAAGTTGTTGGCAATCATTCATTTTGTGAACTTTCTCTCTATGAAATTCACAATAATCATTATCATTCCACCAAGAAGGTTTCACCCTAGGTTCAAAATCTCTCATTTTAGGAAGTGTAATGAGTTTCTTTATGATCAGCTTCCTTAATACAGATTCCCCCAAAGGAGTAAAAGTTCTTCTACGTGGCATAAAAGGTAATCTCAAATTTCATGAATTGTTGTTGGTATTATGAGTTTTAGATTGATTTCTATGAGTAGGTTGAGTGGCATTGGTTTTTCTTGTGAGATTCAAAAGGGGTTGTGTTGGTTTAACATGTCAATTATCAACAATCCCATCATTGACAATATTCTTATTTTTATTCAAAAATTTAGACTTGTCATTGTTGTTGTTGCTGGGATTTGAATTTGAAGATCCAACATTATCTTTTGAGTAAAGTTTAATCTCACCTTTTCTAACCATAGCTTCCTAAATTTTGATTCCATTTTTTATAAGCTTGTTAAAGTTTGGACATTGCAATTGCAACCTATAGCTCATTTCTTGTGTAAGGTTATGTACAAAGATATCCATCTTTTCTTGTTCAAGGATTGTTCGGGGATACTTGGAAAAGAATTGATGCCATCTTTGCAAAAAAGTAAGGAAAGGTTCTCCATTCTTTTGTGGTGCATTGCAAAGATCAAGCATAGTGACTTCATATTTGATGTTATATGAGTAATGAGTCACAAACTTGTCAATAAGTTCATTGAAAGATTCGATGCCTGGGGGTAGTTTGGAGAACCATTCCATGGCTTGTCCTCCTAAACTACATGGAAATAGTCACATTAGATAAGTGTCATTAAGCAACACAAAACTCACAGATCTAGTCTTATGGATCCGAATTCCCTTTGTATTTGTCAAATTTAGGTACCTCAAAATGAGGAGGGAATGGAATCTTTTCCAAATGCTTATCAAATAGGTAAGGACATATATCATCTAAGGAATACTTCTTGGTTGATGATCTAGTTTGAATGTCATGGATTTGTTGTTGAAGCATCCGGATTTGTTGTAGAATGGGATCCAAAGATAATGTATGTCCTTGAGTGTTTTGGGAAACACTATGTTGTTGAGTATTTTGGGAAGCATTGTGTTGCTGATTGTTTTGGGAAGCATTGGATTGCTGATTGTTTTGAGAAGTATTGGATTGCTGATTGTTTTGGGAAGCATTGTGTTACTGATTGGTTTCTTTTTCTCCATGAGTATGTGTCTCTTGAGAACCACTAGGATTTCTTGATTGTTTGTAATAGGTGGTTCTCTAAGAGTGGAGACATCAAAATCACTTGGTAGTTTTGCTCCTTGTTGAGAAAGCATGAGGAAATACATCTCTTTATCCATGTCTAAGAGTCTCTCCATGACATTATAAAACCTAGCATCTTGCGTAGCATCCCTAAGTTCTTCATCTGTGGGTTCTTCATCTAATGTAAAAATTGAAAAAATTTTAGGAAGTCCAAACCAAGGGTTTTCCTCATTGTTTTTGTTTCCTTCCATCTTGTCTACCGATTCTAGATCAATAGTTTTTTTGAGTTTTTGAGATCAAATTTGAACCATATAATGTGAAGGATGGTGTTGGGATGGAAGAATTTGATGAAAGATTTGGAATGTGTGATAGAAAAGGTGTGAAAAAGAGATTGAAAAATGTCGAAGTAGATAGGACAACTTGATAATTTAAGTCAATAGGAGGTATGGATCTCACTATGATATGACAAAGAAGAATCAAGAGATAATGACCTAGGTAGGTTTTAATTAAGGATGATAAATCTTGATAAGATAAACTCACAAAAGCCAAAATCTGATAAGTAAGGTAATGTTTCAACACTTTAATTGGAGATTTTTGAAAATTTGGAATGATTTAGAGGATTTAGAATGAAAGAAGGATGATGAAGGATGATGAAAAATGGTGAAAATGGTCAAACTAAGGATTAAAGGGTTGCAAAAGTTGAATGTTTTTCCAGAATTGTGTTGAAGACTAAAATGGGTATCTGAAAAAGTTATTGTGAATTTCCTAAGGGTCATATAAATGCTCGTTGTTGTGAATGCACAGTAACAGATGCACATGATAGTTTGGTATATCCGTAGAATAATTAGAAAAATTCACATCAGTTATGGACAGATGTGCAGTGACAGTGACAAATGCACAACATGAATGAATAGATGCGCAACAAAAAGTTGTAAATGTGCAATTTTCTAGTTTTCTAATGATTTTGGCTTGAAAACTTGAATTATTTGGTTTTCTGATGGTTTGGTTTTTTGGAAAAGTGAAATGTATAAACACACACACGCAAGATAGAAATGATCTTATCTAAATTAATCTAGTATGTATGCACAAACACGCTTACAATCCTAAGGTTGGCAAGGACAGTATCTGTTGAATCCCCACTTGGATAATAAAATCCAACCACATAAATTCAAAGTAGACAGCCTAGGAACTTGGAGGCATAGGCTCCTCCTTAAAGTGCACTCACTTTTCTGGCACACCAAGTTCCAAATTCAATGGGCCATTACTTCCCAAAGAACTGTTATCTCTACTATGAACTGTGAGTAATGTGGGGTGTCTTCACGGGCTTGGGTGACCCCTTGAGCCAGAAAATAGAGGGTTTTTGGAAACTAAACAAAGGTTTGTAGTAAGGACATCCATCAAGGTGGTTGTGATCAAGTCATTTTCCCAATTAAGGGGACTCTCCAAATCCTTCCAAAGTAATATTTTTACCTTAACAATGTAGGGACTTTAATGCACCATAAAGGTACTAGAGGAGATTTCGGTTGCCACAACAAATTTACACCTATCCACTATGAGACTAATCACAATGGCATTTTTTATATACCGGTTCGGAAGGACTTGGCTTTAGCCTATTACCAGTTGGGTCATTCCTTGGGGTAGTACCTCTTTTCCCACCAAAGACCACCCTCTAAAAATTATAACAATTTCTCTTACACCCAAGATCCATGAATGGTGAGGGGAGAGGATATGTTGTTATAATTTTGGGGTTACAAAAAGCTTCTAAAAGAAAGACACAATAAATAGATAATCTACTCTAAAGAAGACAGAGAAAAATAGAAATGCATATTGTATTTTAAACCCAAACAAAGATTATGGCCTCTTTTACAAATCCCTTTATTGGTCTTCTAAGGAACCTACAAGTAAACTGATTAGTAATCTTGGAGGGGTCTTTAGAATTGACTTGCAAAAATAGCCTAAAATGATACAAGAATGAACAAAAACTCATTAATATAGTCAGCCAAAAACATAAATAACAAAAATAAGAAATTTAAAGACTAAATAAATGAATGCGCATAAACAAAATCTAAATGTGCAGGAACAGTAAATAAATGCGCAGGAAAATCCAATGCATAGAAATATGATATGGATGCACCACATGATGGTATTAATGTGCAACAATAATGGATGCGTAACAAAAAGTTATGGAAGCAGACAAGTGGTGAATGAATACATAGAGAGAATGAAAAGACAGAGATGAGAAATGTCCTATGGCAAGCAAGATGAATGTCCAACAGAAATGGATATATGTGCAATAGTCGAGAATGGATGCGCAGAAATGACCTGTAGAAATCTACACATGGAAAACTAAAAATAAAATGTCAAAAACATGGAGATGGCCCCACAGTGGGTGCCAAAAATGTATGCAAATTAGATGTAACCTATTATGAATGAAATATTAACTAATCTAATGCTAATAAATCTATCTAATTCAAACACAATGAAGAATACAAGATGATTAAATGAAGAACTAAACAAAGTTACCTTTCGCTCACCCATGTAGATTGTCTCCATTGTCCTCCTAGCCTTGATTTCTTGGAGGTGTTGAGCTCTCAGATTTCCAAATGAAGCTCCTTCCCAAGATGTCACCAAAGTGTGGAGATCTGAGTGAATGTATGGAAAATGGCCTAAAACCTTGTTTATGCAACTATGGTCGATAATGGAATACAAATGCTCACAAAATGATATGGATTTCTTGGATGCTTGTATGCTTGAATGCTAGATTGCTTGAAATTGCTATTTCCTATTAGCTCACAAAGGAGAAATGAGGCTCTTTTTATAGGATTTTGGAGGGCTCAAGCCTAGGTGGCACAATCCAAGGGTGGAGATTGAAAGGTGGAAGATCTTAGGGCTTCTATTGACTTGTTTGAAGGGGTTGAGAGAAAGGGGGATGTAGTTGGAATGTGAGAGGAAGAATAGGGAGGATGTTCCTCCTACATTGACATGGAAGAGAAGAAGGTGGAAGGGAAAGACACATTTCAAGTGTCTCACAAAGACCAATGAGATGAAGAAGGAATGACCTTTTCCTCATGAGGACTCTTGGTACAAGTGTCCCATGAGTCACCTTTGACTCCTTGAGGTGGCTTGAGAAGCCCGTTAGGAATAGGGATTGCTTCTTGACTTGGTTTAGGAGAAGACATGTGGTCATGAGACCAAGTCTTTTGAGGCCACATAGCCCTTAGGAATAGGACATGTATGGGTGAGGATAATGAATAATTAATATTTAATAATAATTAATTATTTTTGCCAAGGTGATGTGTCAGATGACTAGGTGGATGAGGTGGATTAGGGGACTTAGTCATATTTAGTGATTGTGTAATTGAATAAATCACTTTAATAAGACCATTTAGAAGACTTAGGATAGGAGAATAAACTATAGTGAATTTATCAAATAAATTGAATAATTTATTTAATAAATAGAGGAAATAAATATTAATTAAATAATAAATATTTAATTAATTCATCAAGTCAATATTAATCAAATAATAAATATTTAATTAATTAATGAAGTCACTTTTTAGTGTATACAGTCATGTTTAAATTTGAGGAATATAACCAGATCATATCAGACACATATCACTACAAAAGATACTTATTCCTGACCAGTGCCTTATCCATTGAGCTAAACATTGAACACAAAGTAGCATACAAAGACCAACTACTGTCAATGATCCATGACCCTTAATATTACCACTTGGTGACAATATTTGTCTGTATATCTAGATCCACACTACTTACAAATATCCTTATGCAAACCAAATGAATTTATGTCATGTCCAAAGAAACTTTAATTTGATCCTAGATCAAAATCTAAGGAAGAACAACATACACATGGATAAACAATGGACCATAAAATCCAAAACTCAAGATATGAACACAAAGAAGAGAACTAGACCTGAAAGAGTTTGTATTATATTTAATGAGCCATGTCCCTATGTGCACTTTGTTTCAAGATATGAACCACTCCAATAATAGCCAAAGACAAGAAGATTTCCTTTCATACAACAATACAGTCAAATACAATCTGTTATACCCTAGACTAAGAACAAATCATCAACCATTTTTCTACAACTAGGAAGAGACTTATCACAAGACCTCAAACCAAGCTAGAAAGACTCTTCCCTGATGATCTTGGAAATCCTTATAAAGGATTGTAACAAGCTTAGGATCATTTAGGGAAAAATTAGGGTTGCCAACAACCACAACAACCTGCACTAACCGTACAATAACTACATAAGAGACATGGCACAAGATCAAGAGCTAACAGATCAAATCTGATCCTCAACCCAAGTGAAACCCTAACTGGCAAGCCACAAGGACAATAAAACATCATTAAAACCCTATGTGGCTTCAAATGCATAAGAAATGGTAGGAAAACTTTACCCATACACTGGAATAGACACCTTCATCCAAACAAGAGTCACATTAGAATAAATCCAAGCAGCCCAAAGGATCAAAACTGGTAGAACGGCCACCGAAGCATTTATTCATAATCTCTTTGTCTAGAATTTAATTTTATCTCTATTAGATTAGATTAGATCAAGCCAAGAATCCAATCTGCATGACCCAATCAATTTCCACATGTTTTGACCTCACCAACCCTATAAAAAACCCTCTTTACAATATTCAAAAATTTGAAAAATTGACTGATAACAGATAATATTCAAGTTTAAAATAGGACCGTCAATCTTCATCCTTTCCCGGCACATCGTGTGGCTCTTAAAATTCAATCCAAAATTATTAATCTTTATTTTATTTATTTACCATATCATTTCCTTTGGCGACCAATCAGAAATGACCACATCAACATTACCTAGCACCTTGGACCCACCTTTTAAAATATTCATCAGGCTAGATATGTGGCGGCAAGGCGTGATCTCATGATCACTAAATTTTTTGCAAATCTTCATCAAGGCAACGCACCCACCATGCCATCAAAAAAGTTATAACTACACTTTACATCCCATCAACCCAAGGACCATGACATCACATAAGAAATGTGTCATACAGTCGCAATCCCATGATCAATAACATTCAAGAACTTTCCCATAACAGTAACATGCCAACCATCAGATCAAAGATGATTCAACCTTCCTTTAAAATCATTCTTTCTATGTTGTGACATTAGTCAGGACACATGGCACCAAGGCGTGATCCCGCAAAGAATAACCATCATGCATCTTTGCATTGCGGTATTGCGCCTACCATTGGATCATCCAAATCTGACTGTGCTTTAATCTCCACCCAAAGCTCTAACATCAGACCCACAATCCGCAATGAAACTATTACTACAAGCCTCCCTGATAACTTCATCGATAATTGGGATGTCTAAAATTATTCCTTACTGATCTCCCTTTTCTTCCAATAGTTTTTATCACCAAAAGATATCCCGAAGCTTCAATCGGGGATCAGAGCGCTTGATATTTATCTTCAATGATGTTGTTTACGCATGATAGAATCATCGGTAGATTTTATGCCTATTGATAATGTTTAAACAAATTGGTGGCACATATGGTGATGTTTTCATTGGGAAGGAATGGACATCGCATGAACTTGAAATCAAGATTTCTAATTACTGATGAGGTGATCAGGAAAATTTTTAGCGATGTACTGTTGGATCAATCTTGATGTGACTATCCTTTATTTGCATCCAAAGCTCTGACCTTAGTCCCACCAACTTCTAGATGTCGATCAGTCGTGATCTCATAAAGGGTAATATACTTGCAGCTTTTCATTATGGGATCATGCACACCATTAGATTAACTTAGATCTGACAGGATATAACAAGGTCGAGACTTACGAAAAAAAATAAAGCTTAGGACTTAGGAAAAATAAAGTTGTCAGGGACTTAGGCTTAGGAAATATTAAATGGGCCCACTAGGTAAGAAATTAAAACATTACATGGCCCTGCTTGATGGTAACTTAGAACATGTGCTGAAATGGGAACACTTAAGTGACAAAAAGGTAACGAAGAAATAGAACTCAATAGGGTTTAAGGACTTAAACAAGATTTTTTGAAACCCTAAAAACATTGATAAGCCATATTTCTTCATACCCTTGGCCATTTTCAAAGGATTTTTGCAAATAAAACAAATTTCATCATATTTTTGCATTGACAGGAAAATTTGCTAACACTTATCATCCTACCAAAGGGTTTTGCAAAATACTAAATCTAACTATATAGTTTGTGAAGCACACGAAATAGCTGTCATGTTTTTCTGAAAAATCAGGAACAATTTTGTGTGTGTGAGAGGTTTGACCCTCTTAATCTTATCCATTTTTAAAAAACTTTAGTAGTTTAGAAACTAGATTAAAATTACTACAATTCTTATTCTTTACACAACTCCTAGTTTTGAGTGGATGACCCTCAAATCTCTTTGTGAAGTTCAGGTTTCCTTGATTTCAGAAAAAAAAAAAAAAGTGGCCACTGATACCCCCCTTTTTGTTCACCATCTTGGTGTACTTACCCAGGGACAATGTATTCATTTGCTAACTATGTAAAATTAAAATGGAAAATAAATAGTAAAGTTAAAAACATAGATTAGGAAATATTTAAATGCATCTAGAAATAGAATAGTAAATAAGCAACCTCAGATATAAATAACTGATATATTAAATGTTGAAAGTACTTGTATCAAATTTTTGGAGACCCCAACACTATAACCTGTTTGCCTATTAAATTTATGCATATTTCTAATGGTATAGGTTGAGACATTTTTTACCTAATCCAAGGTATACATCAAACGTTTTGACCTATACATAGGTATAGGTCACATTTTTTGACCTATACACTAGATTTCTGCCTAAAAATTTTAGGATTTCTTGGGCTATTCCCAATCTACCAGGAAAATCTTTGAATTCTTTATAGCCTAATCTTAAACAAAAAAATTGGGAAAAGGTTAGGCAAATGAGCTTCCTTGGTCAAACCTCTATTTAGCCATCAATTTTGAAAATATAATGAAATTGCATAAAGGAAGGATGACATAGAAGCTAGATTTGAATTGTAAATTACCTCATGCATTGATGAAGCAATACCTCTTTGGATATGATCACAAATGTTGATGTAATATCTTGGACTCGACAAAAACCTAAAGAAAATCATAAAAGATAAGTCTTATGTAATAAATGTTGTAGTTTTCGACAATGATTGATGAAGAAGAAGAATGCTTTGGAGGCTTGAAGACTTGGATGCTTGAATTCCTTGAGAATGCTTGGATGCCAATTGCTTGATTTATTGATCATGAATGCTCGAGGATAGTAACGTGAATACCAAAATGAAGAGACATAGGGTGTTTATGTACCTCACCCGATATTTTAGGGGTTAAAATTCAGTCGAGCCAAGTGTAAGTCCTAATCCTCCATTTAATTGTCAAGACGGGGACCCAATTCAAATTTGGCCCTAATCTTTGGGGTAAAGATCAAAATCTTTGACCTATACCCTCCAATCAAGGCCCAAATTGGGACTATGGGTCTCAGGTAATGAGAGAATGTGAGGAAACATGGTATAGCCAATTACGAGGTTGGGAAAGAATGTAAATGTCATAAATGGTGATATAGGGATTAGGTGATGAAATACATTATGAGATTGGAGGAAAAAATAGAGCACACTTAGAAATAAGGTCTTACCTTGAGTTTTGAAGAAATTGAATCAACACATGTCTTATAATTTATTAATTTTGAAGGTCTAATAAGTGCTATGAGAGCATGAAATCTGATGCAGGAGCATCTTGGGTCCTTGGCAATCCTGTGTCACCAAAAAAACATTTTGGAGTTTGTCTATGTTGCTTGGCTCTTGCTTTGACCAAGTTGGTCGGTAGTTGGTCAGTTTCCTTTGGTTACCAAGTGTGGTCGGTCATTTCCTAGGTGGTCGGTTGTGTCACTGGTGCTCGACATTGCTTATCTCCTGCTCAGTTATCCTTGCTCACCGACAGGTTTAGTTCTAGTTTTTGTTGTGGCCAACTTGTACATTTATATTGGATCATAGATTTAATGTTGGAATCCATCATTGGGAAGCCTGTGGTCCTAGATCTAACTGTTCCTTCCGTTGATTATGGATCTAAAGGCTGACTCAGTTTGGTAGACTCTTTTATAAATGTAGTTGTTTGGTTGTAGTTTGAGGGGGGTGCTAGATAGAAGATAGTAGACATTAGAATTGAGATTTTTGATAGATACTCACATGTTTGAGGACTTATGAGATTCATTTTAATATCAGGCCATAACCAGGAAGGCCTTATAGCCCAGCATGTATGGTTCTATTTGATGAAAACATATGAAAACTTCTGCATTCTCTCTCTCAATGTTGTGTTTGTTTGCTTCCACATGTGTTGACAAGGCTTGGATCTTCAGGGTGCACCATCCTTTGGCCCCTCATGACCTCTGCCTTGTGTTAGGTGGTATCAGAGCGAGGCGAGATCTTGATCTAGGTCTATGGATCTAGGTTTGTAGGTTCCTCTTGAAGCCCTAGTTGATTGTTGTGGGGTAGAAGATTGTGATCTGACCTGCAATTGCAGAGGGTTGTCAAGATGGTTCATGGGAGGTGAGATGCAGATCCAGGATTGGCTGATATGCTAAGGTAGATTGCTTCTAGGTTAGAAGTAGTTGAAACAACCTAAAGAAGAGGCAGACATCTTGAAGATGTTAGTGATGATGAAGTTGAAGAAGAAAGGGTGAATGCAGAACCTGCACATGTTATGGATCAAGGTGAAGAAAGATTTTTGAAGGCCTTGACAAGTTTGAAGTCAACACCACATTTTAATCCTCCTGAGTATGGTGGAAGGCTAGATTCTAATGAATTGGTGGACTAGATCACCAAGATGGAAAAGTATTTTGAATATGAAAACATCCCTGAGGATAAGAAGGTGAAGATTGCAAGCAATAAGTTGAAGAGTCATGCATCCTTATGGTGGGAACATTTGCAATTGGATAGGAAAAGGAAGGGCAAAGACAAAATCAAGGTATGGAGTAAATTGGTCAATAAATTGAAAGGAAAGTTCTTACCCTGTGATTATCAGATTAACCTAGTTCGTCAAATGCAAAGCCTAAGGCAGAAGGATAGCTTGGTAAAAGAATATACTGAGGAATTTTATAGATTGGATATTAGATCTAGACATGATGAAGATGATGTGGAAAGGATTGGTAGATACCTGAATGGTTTTAGAGTTTCCATCCAAGAGGAAATTAATATGGTCAAGTTGGAGAACATTGAAGAGGCTTATCAATTTGCTTTGAAAGCCAAGGAGAAATTAAACAAGAGACATGAGCAGAGATAGAGAGGAAGAGGTGGTAGATTCCCTAGAGGAAGAGGTAGATCTAATGGTGAAAATGGTAGATCTGAACCTGAAAAGACAAATCTGGACAAAGAAAAGACCGAGTGGAAAGGTGAAAGTTCATCTAGAGGTAGAGGTAGTAACTACCAAGGTGGTTATAGTAGAGGATGTTTTTGAGGAGCTTGCTACAATTGTGGAGAAGGACATAGATCATTTGAATGTACACAAGTGAGTAAGAAGGATGGTAGTAGTAGAAATGCTTTGGTGCAAGAAGACTCATCAAATGAACCTGAGAAGGAAAATAACTTGATGGTAAGGAGAGCACTATGGAATGAAAGCAAAAAGGAAGATCTATTAAGGAAAAGTTTGTTCAATATCAGATGTAGAGTTTTTGATAAAGTTTGGAAGGTAATCATTGACAGTGGTAGCTCAGAGAATCTGGCATCTAAGGAGATGGTCAAAAAATTGTAGTTGAAAAGGCTGGAATATCCGAAGCTTTATCAAATTCCATGGATCAAGGATGAGCATACACTCTTGGTAAGTAAACAATGTTATGTGAATTTGAAGATTGGAAAATACTATGATAAGGTGTTGTGTGATAGCATGCCTATGGATTGTTGTCATATTTTGTTGGGTAGACCTTGGCAATATGATAGACATGCTATATATGATGGGAGATTGCATAAGTACACTATTGTGGTTGATGGAAAGAAACAAATCTTGTTACCATTGATGGAAGAACCTATTATTAATGTTTGCACATCTATGAAATTTTTCTTGATGGAAGGAAGGAACTTTGTTAAAGATTTGAAAAGGAAAGATGTATGTTTTTCTGTGATTCCTAACAAACTGAGTAAGAAAATAGAAGATAATGTTCCTAAGGAGATTGATAAATTACTCACCAAGTATAGTGAAATCATTTCTGATAATGTACTTGATATTTTTCCATCAAAAAGAAGCATTGATCATTGTATGGATCTAATCCCTGGAGCTAGTTTACTGAATAAGGCACATCATTGGTTAACACCTACCAAGAATCAGGAATTGAATTGACAGATTCAAGAATTGCTGCAAAAATGTTTGATCAGAGAAATTTTGAGTCCTTGTGTAGTACCTAATGTATTGGCACCTAAGAAGAATGGAGAATGGATAATGAGTACTAATTCCAGAGCAATCAATAAGATAACAGTAAAGTTTAGGTTTCCTATACTGAGAATGAATGACATCATGGATAGTTTTACTAGAGCAAAGTATTTCAAAAATATTGATTTGAAAAGTGGATATCATCAGATCAGAATCAGAGAGGGTGATGAATGGAAGACTTCTTTCAAGACAAAAGAAGGTTTGTATGAGTGGTTGGTTATGCCTTTTAGTTTAACTAATGCACTGAGTACTTTTATGAGGCTGATGAATGAAGTTTTGAAGAAATTCTTGGGTAAATTTGTGATTCTATATCTTGATGATATTTTGATATTTAGTAAGACTAGAGAAGAACATATGTTGCATGTTAGACAAGTTTTACAGAGGTTGAAAGAAGAAAAGTTGATGATAAATCTGAAAAAAGTGTTCATTCATGAAAGAGGAGATTATGTATTTGGGATTTGTGATTTCAGCGGATGGTTTGAAGATGGATCCTGAGAAGGTTGAAGCTATTTTGAATTGGCCTACACCTGTGAATGCTAGTGAGGTAAGATCATTTCATGTCTTGGAAAGTTTTTACTGAAAGTTCATAAGAAATTTCAGTTCAATTTATAATGCTATGACTGAGACTATGAGAGGAGACAAAAGGGAATTCAAGTGGACACATGGAGTTGACAAAATTTTTGAGAATCTGAAGAGGAAGGTTGCTAAATTACCTATTTTTGCATTACCTGATTTCAGTAAAGTATTTCAAGTAGAATGTGATGCAAGTGGAAGTGCAATTGGAGCTGTGTTGAGTCAAGAAGGTAAACCTATTGCTTTCTTTAGTGAAAAATTGAATGATGCTAGAAGGAAATATTCTGTGTATGATCAAGAATTCTATGTTATTGTTCAAGCACTGAAAAAATGGAGACATTATTTGATACCAACTGAATTTGTGTTGTATATTGATCATAAGGCTTTATAGTATTTGGGTAGTCAGAATAAGTTGAATCAGAGACATGTGAAATGGGTTGAGTATTTGCAGAGTTACACATTTGTGATAAAGCATAAGAGTGGAGTCACTAACCAAGTTGTTGATGCATTGAGTAGAAGGAGATCTTTGATGATCGAGATGAAAATTGAAGTTCTTGGTTTTGATGAGATGAAAGGTTTGTATGAAAATGACCTTGATTTTTTTGAGCCATGGAGAAAGTGCAAAGCACCTATTCAAGATCAACTAAATACTAAGTGGGATGAATATTTTATTAAGGAAGGTATGTTGTTCAAAGGAATTCAGTTGTGTATACTGAGAGGAGTAATGAGAACTAATTTGATCAAAGAGAAACATAGTAGTGGTTTGGCTAGACATTTTGGCATTGATAAAACATGGAATTTTCTTAAGGAGAAGCACTTTTGGCTGCAGTTGTATAAAGATGTTTAGAAATTTGTGAAAAGTTGTGGAATTTGTCAAGTTGCAAAAGGAGTAAGTCAGAATATTGGATTGTATGCACCGATTGTTATACCTGAGAAACCTTGGATTGACATCAGTATGGACTTTGTTCTTGGCTTACCAAAGATAGTAAGAGGTAATGATTCTATATTTGTTGTTATGGATAGATTTTCTAAGATGGCACATTTTATACCTTGTAGAAAGACATCAGATGTAGTACATATAGCAGATCTTTTCTTTAAGGAAATTGTCAGATTGCATAGATTACCGAGGAGTATTATCTCTGACCAAGATAGTAAATTTGTTGGATACTTTTGGAAGACCCTTTGGAAGAAATTTGGCACTGAGTTGAAATATAGTTCTACATTTCACCCAAAAACTGATGGACAGATTGAAGTTGCGAACAAAAGTTTGGGAAATCTTTTGAGATGTTTACTTGGAGACACACCGAGTAATTGGGATTTTGTGTTGGCACAAGCAGAGTTTGCATACAATAATTCAATGAATAGGAGTACGGGAAAAACACCATTTGAGATTGTGAATGGCATACAATCGAGAGGTATATCTGATTTGAGGGACATTGATGATGAAAATAAGAGAAGTGCTGAAGGAGTAAAGTTTGCTAAGTACATGAAGACATTGCATGAAGGTGTGAAGCTGAAGCTGGAAGATAGTAATCAGAAATACAAAGATAGAGCTGATAGATCAAGAAGACATAAAACTTTTGATGTTGGTGATGAAGTGATGGTTCATTTGAAGAAATGTCAGTTTCTTGTTGGAACATATGGAAAGCTGAAGATGAAGAAGTTTGGACCTTGCAAGATTTTGAAGAAATTGGACAGTGGAAATGCATATGAGAATGAGTTACCTGATGACATAGACATATCATTGATTTTCAACATTGTTGATCTGTATGAGTATCATGAACCTGATGAAAAAATGACAGTACCGACAGAATATCCTAAGAAGCATAATGAAGAGATTAAACAGATTCTGAATCAAAGAGTTGGCAAGAGCACAAGAGGAAAATAGTATATGGAATATTTGGTTAAGTGTAAGAATAGACTGATGGAAGACAGTTCAAGGATTTCACAATCTGAGTTGGATGTAGCTTGGATCATACCTACTAAATGATTCAGAGAATCATTTCAAAATAACCCCAGGTGTCTGATGCAGGAGCATCTCGGGTCCTTGGCAATCACGTGTCACCAAAAAAACATTTTGGAGTTTGTCTGTGTTGCTCGGTTCCTTCTTTGACTAAGTTGGTCGGTAGTTGGTCGGTTTCCTTTGGTTACCAAGTGTGGTCGATCATTTCCTAGGTGGTTGGTTGTGTCACTGGCACTCGACATTGCTTGTCTACTACTCAGTTATCCTTGCTCACTGACGGGTTTAGTTTTAGTTTCTATTGTGGCCGACTTGTACATTTATATTAGATCACGGATTTAATGTTGGAATCCATCATTGGGAAGCATGTGGTCCTAGATCTAACTATTCCTTTTGTTGATTGTGGATCTGAAGGTCGACTGAATTCGGTAGACTCTTGTATAAATGTAGTTGTTTGGTTGTAGTTTGAGGGGGGTGCTAGATAGAAGATAGTAGACATTAGAATTGAGATTTGTGACAGATCCTCGCATGTTTGAGGACTTTTGAGATTCATTGTAATATTAGGCCTTAACCGGGAAGGCCTTATAGCCTGGTATGTATGGTTCTATTTGATGAAAATATATGAAAACTTCTGCATTCTCTCTCTCACTATTGTGTTTGTTTTCTTCTGCATGTGTTGAGCAGGCTTGGATCATCAGGGTGCACCATCCTTTGGCCCCTCATGACCTCTGCCTTACGTCAAAATCAATATGAGAACCCATACACATTAAAATGGGACTAAAATGAACATCTAATTATAGATGCTTACTTTTTAGGATGGTACAATTATATTTTTAGAAAAACATGTCTTCAACTATAGTTAATAAATTCATTCTCTTTGTATGGCACCTAAATTTTAACTTATAATAAAAGCTCATATCGTAAACTGCACATGCAGTTCTCCATGCAAATTCTAAATTTAGTAATCCTATTTTAACCTCATGTAAAATATGCATTTCTCTTCGTGCAACTGGATGAAATTAAATACTTCAACAATCTCCCACTTAATTTCAACCACTTCCTATAATTACAAACTTTGCCTGGATAACTTTTTTTTAAAAATTAATAATCTATTGATCTCATCAACCCCAAATTCTTATAGATTGGATATCCTCTTTGTTTGGATAATTTTTATCATTAATCACAAGGTCATACATAAACCTTAATTCCTCTTATTGGACTGTTAACTATTGACTATGATCTCCTCCTTTGATACCGACTTCACCTTTTGTAGAGGTGGCTTCATCATTTGGAAAACTTATTCCTTTAGGAATCTCCGATCTCCCATTTTTTTGAGTCAGATTCACCTTTTTGAAGGTGGCATCTACATTAACAACATGGATATTTTCATCCTTTCGACTTGGGTGACTTCACCTTTTTTGAGGAAATAGATGATCATAATTTTATAATGCTTCTAGGTGGGTTGTTCCTATTTCCCTTCATGAAAGGATAACGGGACTTGAGGTGGGTTTGGCTTGAAAGAAATGGGGAAAGAAATGGGTGAAGTAGAGGACCAGCAACAACTCATTGCTCCAGTAAAGACTAGAAGGATGCAACTAGTAGGTAGAAGAGAGAACCTAAAAAAGACATGTCATCGAGATGCAGCTAGATGACAAAAAGCCCACCCTAAATAGACCTTCCATGACTAAAAGCTCCCACTAATTATCAATTTATATTGGTTCCCCTGCACTGTTAGAAGATAAATATGAACTACACAACTAACCATTAAAAAAATAATTGTCACTTTGAATATTAATAAAACAAAAATTAAATCTCGAAGATAGAGTCAGGTATGCACACTTATATTGTTTTATCTTTCATTTTTCATAAATATGATTAAGATATATATTGAATTATGTTAATTTTCAATTGTTAGCCATAATAGTGGAAACAAATGACAAGTAGTTGATAATTTTCTATCATATATTCATATTTTAAAAATTCAAAAAATAAATATTATAATTTGTTTTTAAAATTATTTCATATTATTATTTCTTAAAATTAAATACATGTTCAACAAAAATTTAACATAAAAACTCAAACAAAATCTTTATTGAACCTTTGTGCACCAACAAATATGCTAACTGATCAATTACATATGCTCTATCAACTATGATAGATGTTCTTTACAAAAGAGTGGACTTAAGTAAAATACATCATTTCACATATGTATTATATTTGCCAAATTATATTGACCTACCAAATACCTCTTAATCTATCTACAAAATTAATGACAACTTCATCTACAGCTTGAATATATCTTGCTCTCCAATACCTCTTGAAAATCAAAATTTCAAAGACCCCCAAAATCCAGTAGCAAAACTTGCCATCCATTCAACATACCAATGCCATGGAATTTTTTCTCCCTCATCGTCCTCCTCTTCTTGGGCAGGTTTCATATCAAAATTTCCACCCTCTCCACATTTGCATGATTTATTGTTGATTGGAGATCCACATAGACCTGGGTTCCCAGAGAAATAGGTAGGGTTGAATGTGTCAAATTGACCTTCTATTGGAATTCTTCCGCAAAGCATGTTGTTAGATACAATGAAAGCACTCATAAACGAGAGATTTTGTAGCTCCACTGGAATCTTGCCATATAATTTATTATTTGAAAGGTCTAGTGACTCTAAGCGCGCTCCAACATTGCAAAACTATTTGGAATCTCTCCTGATAGAGTATTTCTTGATAAATTTAACGTATGGAGGCCTTTAAGGTTTGCAAGTGTTGAAGGAATACCATTTGATAGTTGATTGCCAGAAAGATCGATGCAGGTAATTAGTAACAAAACATAACGTGCATATACCAACACCATATCCTTGGTGCTCAATTGAATTTCTTCTTTGTAATAATATCTATCACCACTGAGTGGAGCTTGAACTTGTGCATTCATTATACCTGACAAATTTCCCAATTGTTCTGTGATTTCTCCAATCAAATAATTATGTGAAATATCCAACACATGGAGTTTGGAGAGAGTGCTTAATTGTGGTGGAATGTGCCCTTGAAATTTATTTGACCTCAAAACAAGTATCATCAACTCTGAGAAGCTTGATAGCCAAAGAGGTATGTTGCCCACTAACAAATTATCACCCACATCTAAAATCCGCAAGCTGGAACAATTTTGAAGACTTGATGGCAAGTTTCCCTTAAGCATATTACCATTGAGTTGTAGTGTCACAAGATCTCTTAACATTCCTACTTGAGCTGGAATCTCTCCTGTCAAATTATTATTTCCCAAGATCAATCTTTTTAATGAAGAGCAGCTAGTTATGCTTCTGGGAATTTCACCAGATAATCTATTCTTAGAAAGATCTAACAACTGCAGTGTTTGTAGAAGACCAATGGAAGATGGAATGCCACCACTTAGATCATTCGTTGAAAGTATCAAGAGCTGAATGCTAGGTAGAAGCCTGCCAATTTGCGCTGGAATAACACCTACAAATTCATTTTGTGATAGATCCAATGCATACAATTTTGTGGAAGTTGCTGAAGGAACTGGAAGGGAACCTGTCAATTGATTCCTATGTAAATCCAATGTCATAAAAGAGCCTATGTTCAAGGTAGGAGGCAAGTGTCCTTGGAAGTTATTATATGACAGATTCAAAGTTCCTAGATATGGTAAATCTCCAAGCCAAGGTGGAATTTCTCCAAAGAGTTTATTTTGTGAGAGATCTAAGTATTGCAAATCATACTGTGTGGAGAGGAATGGGGGCAGGATGCCTTCAATATTAAAAGAAGGCATGTTCAATGCAACTAAAGAAAATCATGAAAAGCAAGAAGGGAATCTCTCTCTCGTGGGACACATGAAACATAGCAATTTGCGGAAACAGAGCAGCATGTCATCACAGTAAATAAGCATAGCATAACAAAGAATATCCACATTTTAACAACTAATTTATCTCACCTGCAAGAGTGTTTGATTGAAGGGATTCAGACACTAAATAAATAAACTTCTATTTTTTAAAATCTATGTACAAGAAGTGGATAGATATCAAATTTTAAAAATAAAATTAAAGTAATGCAGAATAAAGTGATAGTTATTAAATTTTATAAATAAATTTAAACCAGAGAAAGCAATCTTTATTAATGTAGTTATTTCTTAGAAAATTCAGATAAAGATCAGAAAATCTATCTTCCTAACAATTAGAAAAATATTAAAAACCAAAAAAGAGTTAATCATTAAAAAAAAACCAATTCTTTTGTTTTTAATAAAAAATCATTATAGAGTTGGTGACAAATAAAGAGGAAAGAAATGAAGAATGGAGTAGCGAGGATACCAGAGCATAGCAGAGCAGAGAATAAAAGGAATGAATGAGCGGGTGAATAATAACAAGGGGGTCATCACACTACTTGTAACGCGTTACTCACCATTTAGTGTAGCAGACCAAGTCAACAAAGATTTGAATTGGTAAACTTCATTAGTTTTTGTTTCTATCTTTGGTTGCTAAAAGCTATAGTACAAGTCAATATCTTCATTTATTTTTTAATCATGTGAGTAATATTATTTAAATAATATTTAAATTAATTTATAATTTATATCTTAGGAGTCAAATTCATTGACACATATTTCAGGAGAAGTGGTTCATAAGTACCTATTTCTTATGAGAATGAATGAGACTTTTGAGAAGGTTACCCATTCAAGTACTACTCTAGCTCAAACTTGCTTAACCACTACTCATCAAACATGGGTCAAATAAGTTAAGAGTCTTTTAACTTAAAGTCATTTTTTTTCAAGAAAATAGATGCAAGTTTATTTTTTATTTTTGATGGAATGGTGTACCCTTGGACCAGCCTAAGCAATTATTAAACAGTCTATATACCTTAGACAGTTTATTTCAATTTATTTATTAAACTAAAAACTACAAGACAATTATTTTCTAATTTTCAATATATTTATTAAATGGAAATAAACTTTCTAATCTTGTGCAATTATACATGATAAGGTAATTTATTTCAATTTATTAGTTAAACTACAAATTACAAGACAATTGTTTTCTAATTTTTCAACATGAAAATAAACTAGATGCATGAAATTTTTACAGTTTATCATAATAAGTTTGTGGCTTTGAATTTTTTAATTTAGCACTTTTTTCCATCAGCATTTGAGATCATAGAATGTGATCTAAAAAATTGATAAAAAAACTACTACACAATCAAAATCCAAAACCACAAACTTATGAAAATAAACTGTCTAATCATCACTACCCTAATTTCTTTCTCGAGAAGTACGATAGCATTGTTATCACCCAAACCTGCTCCCATTGAGAAAAGTTGTAAAACGTAAATCCAAAAAGATGGTTGTTCACCAAAATAGTCCCAAAGGACTTTAAAATGTTCTCCATCGTGCCAAGACTTATTAAATAGAGCGCTAAAATTTCTCCAAGTTGTACGACGAGTTTTGAAGAGCCATAGTTATTCTCGAGGCTACGATGACTGCCATTAAGATTGAGTGGATGGGTATAATGTGTTTGTCTCAAATTTTATGTGTACAAGCAAAGATAAAAGTTATCTGTACAACTCCTAAATCACGGTCATAAGGACTTAAATATGTCCTCCACCGTGCAAGATGGCACTGGCTATCTGGTCAAAATTTTGTACTCCATTCACCAATGCCCATCCTATCATTTCCATGCAACCATCTAATCACTGACAAATCTATGAGTTAGTGTGTGAATTTTTTTTGGGAAAAGTTATAATTATATTTATATTAATTAGACACTGGTTGCAGACTGTTATTCCTCTGAAAAAGAATTTATTTTATGAAATTATATTTTGCCAAGTATAAAAGAAGATCATATGTAACTATTACATTCATATAAAGATTATAAACATATAATATATGCTATTATTTTTTAAAATTGTATATGCCCTCTTTGCTTCCAATGCTCTGTCTTACATTCTCAGAGATGACTCATTGTCCCCTGCTGTCAAAGGTATTACCCTCCCTGATGGTAATGATCTTATCAACTGTCAATTTGTTGATGACATTGCTATTTTTCATGAAGCTTCGGAAGAGAATTTTGATGCTATGATAAAAAAACTCAATATATTTTGTGATATTTTTGGGGCTCATCTGTCTTAGGCTAAATCCATTTGTCTTGGTTGGAATGACCAGCTGTCCTTTTGGTTTAATAACTATGGTTTCCAATGGGGAGGTCCTTGTAAAATTGTTAGATATCTTGGTATACCTTTCTCCATGGAACCCTCGCTTAAGGAAATGTGGCTTTGGGTCAAAGACAAAATCCACAACAAGCTGAATAAGTGGCATAACAGGTCGTTATCTCTTGCTGGTAGAATCCAAGTCTACTAGAAAATTCTCTCTTCTTACAATATTTATTATGCCTCTGCCTGGATGTTCAATGACTACCAAGTTTTGGAAATTCAAAAAGCCATCCGAAATTACCTCTGGTCTGATGGCAAAGGCAACAAGAAGCTCCATTCGGTTAAATGGGAGTGGTGTCATGTTGACAAGCTCCTTGGGGGATTAGGGCTAAGGGACCTTAAAACTAGTGGCCTTGCTCTATTCTCCAAATGGATCTTTCATGCCCTTGATGGAGATGATCTGTGGAAAGTGCTGGTTAGAAACAATATTGAAAGAGGTTACCCCAAGAGTGCCAAATTCTAGAAAAACCTTCCTTTGGGTGATCTGATTTGTGGTGACTTTCCTATCATGGTTCAAGGTTCTGTTGTCTTCAAATCCATCTGGAAGGCTTGGAACCATGTTAGGAAGTTCATTAAGAATAAAAGCTTCTATGATGACAAGCATCTCCATGGTGAAAGATCCATTTGGTGGAATCTGAAGCTGGGTGGTAAACCTTTAGCCCTCTCCCAAGGATGCTCTGCCAAGCAATGGGCCACCTACGGGATTAAGCAATTTATGGATATCTTTGAAAATGACAAACTCATCTTGTGGGATGATCTGAAAAGTAAATATAACATTCCTACCTCTCAAAAGAAGACTTATAATATGATTCTCAGAGCCAGTAAAGACATTCCCACCTGCTGCCATGTTGACTCCAACAGCTACTTGAATATTAAGTGGCCAGATGGTACCATTATCACCAAGCTGAAAGCCAAGAATATCTATTCTATTATTGATCATAATGATTCCATTATCAACCATGTTAATAAGATCTGGTATACTAATCTGGATGTTTCCTCCTAGAAGAAGTTATTTGATAAACTGTGGAAAAGCTCTATTGATCCTAAAATTAAGTGTTTTAAGTGGCTTCTTATTTTGGATAAACTTCCTATTAGGAAGATTTATTCTGATATCACTTACTGTAGCATTTATAGAACCCCAGAAATGGGGAGACACATATTCTTTGACTAGAGCTTTGCTAAAGAGGTTTGGCTTATGTTTGGTATCTCTATCCCTACTAAGTTTAACATTTTTGAAATTATTACTGGCTTTATTAATGATGCTAAGAAGGACATTAATTTATTTTGGAACATTCTTTCCTCTAACATTTTATGGCAAATTTGGAAATGCGGGAATGAGGAAAGGTTTCAAAATATTCCCAGGGTTCTTACTAAGTCTTTTCGAAGTCTCACTCATTTTAAAATTTTCTCGCAAGTTCACATTACCATGAAAGTTGATAAAGTTAAGTTCAAAAGGCTTCTCAGAACCGGATACGCTACTTTCTTTGCCACTGAGCTAAACGATGGTTACTTTTGGAGGAGTCATATGGACAATCTTCAAACATTTAATCAAACAGTCAAGTAGCTCAACAAGGAGCTCAGGAGGGACAACTAGGATACTACGAGGAATATTATGATCCTCATGCTCAAGTGGATTTAGGATCAGAAAAGCATTGTGTGGATGGAGGGCACTATGGGATGGACCTCTTGGGTGGACACTTATGATGACCTGCTGCATTAGCCCTTGGGCTCCTTGTTCTCTTTTTGTTATGATGTAGTTAGCTTTTATTATCATTTCATACTTGTGCTGGTGCTGAGGCTAGGCCTCCTGTAATTATTTTTTGATACTCTGCGGTCTCCTTTTGTTTTGTGAACTCATTAATTAGTTTAAAGTTGTGATTTATATATTAATTCTATAATTTTAATATTAAATAGTACAAATTTTATAAATTTGTATTTTAATATTTTAGTTATAATTAGTATAATATAAAATTATATATTTAAATTTAATATATAATTAAAAAATAATATATATATTAAAATATATTATAGAAATACTAAAAGCTTAAAATTAATTAGTACAAATTTTATAAATTTATATTTTAATCTTTTAGTATTTCTATAATATAATTTAATTTAGCCGATAGGCTATTTGTGGGAGCTTTTCTCCCTGAAAAATATTTTTTTGGTCGAAAAATTGTCAGCCCCTTGTTGAGTTTTTTTTCATTTGAATTACCAAACAATTGTACAATTAGAAATAGCAAGTTACCTTAATTTTTTTTCCCTATTTTATCCATATTCTATTTTTTTTGACTTTCCAAAATCAAAATTGAACATACTATAATTGATTATAGTTTCTTTTGTTTTTTTTACCATCATGCAGTGCTTGATTTGAGGTTTTGTATTCCTACAATGACTTGATAATGCTGCCAATCATGAGTTGGAAGATATTGCTTAAGAATTAGTTGGCTTTGTTTATGATTGATTTGGAGTATATTTCCAATTGTTATCAAATATATTCATGGCTATGCTTAAGAATTAGTTGGCTTTGTTTATGATTGATTTGGAGAATATTTCCAATTGTTATCAAATATAGTCATGGATATCCTTGTAATAAGGATTCATTTAACAATGTAATCAATTCTAGCAATGGGTATTTTGTCATTATCAAATTTAGTGATGGGCATTGTTTTAATAGTGATTGATGTGTGATCAAAGTTAGGGAAAGGTGTTGTTTTTCATGATAATTTTATGGTGTTTATGATTTTTACGTGCACTAACTTGACAAACGGCGTCCCAAAGCCAAAGAGTGGATTGGTTGATCACTGCCCTAATTATAGAGACACCCTAGACTTATCTCAAGAAGCCTTCGCTACTATTGCCATTCCTGTAGCTAGCATTATCAAAATTGACTATTGGCTCACTTCCTTTTATTCTCTTGTTTTGTATATTATAATTGTTGAATTAACTGTGTCCATCATATTTGTTTAAATTTTAATTTGGTTTGTTTTTTTATTAATCAAATTCCACCTAATTCAAAATTTATTTTAGTTTTTTATATTTTGTAAAGTAAAAATAAGAAAAATATTTTTTTATATTTTAATGGTCTATTTGTTAGTATATTTTCTGAAATTTGAAACTTATTAAAATTTGGTAATCTTGTATTTTTGTTGTTTTTAAATATATTGGAAGTATGATTAATAGTATATATTAAAAATTATATGGACTAAATAATAGACTGACTAATTAATTGTTATATCTGTATGAATTTTATGTTTATTATTAGAAGTATGATTAATATAATATATTTAAAATAATATACACTATAAAATTGATTAATTTAGCTGATGGGCTATTTGTCTCTGGAAAATAAATTTTCTCCCTGAAAATTATACAAATCTTTATTAAAATAATAAATCCTAAGTTATATTATTTCTATTTTCATGGTCAAGTTGCTCCTAGATATTGTAAATATCTTGTATAATAGATTCTTTCTATTATTTTGACAAAACATCCTTTTGAAGCACCAATTAAATTGGCTATGCATACAATGAAATTGTTGATTAGATTTTATGAAAATTTAAATGTGTGGGCTTCTTCAACGGTTGCCTTTTTCTATACTTTAATTTATTTTTTTCTTCTTTTTCTCTTTTCTTGAAATTGCCATTTTCCAAGCATACAATAATAGGAAAGATTTATGATGGGTGATTAAAGAAAAATATAGAATTATTTTTGTTTCATTTAAGAATTAAAAAATTAGAATTTACTTTAATTGTTGAATTTGAAATGATTTGCATGAAACATAATTAAATATAATTTATATGTATCTAGAAAATCGTTTAACTAGAAAATTAATTTAAAATATAATATACTTATGTCTAGATTTTAATTTTAAACTTATTAATTTACAAACAAATTAGGAGGAGATCAAATACTGATATTATATTGCTCTCTTCTCGTGAAAATATTATTCAAGTTTGTTGTTTGTTTTCCTAGAAACATCATTGCACAACCCTCTGATTGGTGACCTTACATTACATTTTTCTAGGCATGTAACCTTTCACACAACAAGCCAACAAGTAGCAACCTTGGGTGGATGCTGAAACCACAAATCATATCAAAGTTACTATTTTGTTCAAATTAAATGAGTTATCTATTCATATTTGAACACATTTAAATACAAATTTGCACACCAAATATCACCAGACAATTATCATTAATGTCATGGAAAATAAATGCTATATTACAAATCAATAATCCTATCGGCTAAGCGTTGCATGCACAAAAGCATGCAACTACTAGTATATATTATTTTTTAATTATATATTAAATTTAAATATATAATTTTATATTATACTAATTATAACTAATTTAAGCCTATAGACTTTGTTGTGGGCAAAACCCACTGAGGGGAAAGTGTCAGCTGACAGAAAAGTGTCAGCTGACTAGAAAACAGGAAAAAAGTATAACCAGAACAACAACAAAAAGGGAAAAAATATATAACTAAAACAAAACTATCATATATCGATGTTTGATACCCGAAAAAAGGAGTGGTCAGAAATAATTTCCATGCAATCATGCAACTGCATGTCCTTGAGGATCGCAAAATCCTCTCTACATGTCATAATGGTTTTTGGAAATAATCAATAGCATGTAATCTGTATCTGGAGCTAAAGTTAGTTGGAGTTAATAATCAGTATCTTATCATCCTTCTTATCTGGAATGTGTGTTGCTTTGTCATTTGGGTGTTTTACTGATTGTATTTTCTTTGATTGCAAGCAGCGTAGATTGCCTTTTCTGCAAAGGAAATTGAGTTGAAAGCAAGGAAGGGGGATATCTTGGCAGTGGTTGAGTTTGAGAAGGATGTATCGAGCGATGTGTTTGAGAATGGTAGATAGAAAGAACTGGATGGCTATGTTAATGGCATGTTAAGTGAAGTTATTTCAGGGAAGATCTGGTGGGCAACATTTGTAAGTCTTTTTGGCTTTGGATTTTAGAGGGTTGGTTTAATTGGGATTGTAAAGAAGAATGGGGCAAGAAAGGATTTCAAGGGCTTTGGAGAGGCCCTTGTTGGGTGTCATATTATCCTCCATTCAAGACCTATCAACTCCTCTCAAACTTGACTCTTTATCTGCCATCGCAGCAAGTTTTGCATTTCTACCTCTTTTTGTATTGCCTTGCAATTTCTATTGTGTTCAATTAGAGATTCATTTTTCATGTCACTGATGATGTGTTCAATCTGAGATTCATGTTTTGTTGCTTATTCAATGCCAATTTTCCAAACCGATGCACTTAGTTTCCCAAGAAGTCGTTATTTAAACCTTCATTTAACACGTTATCTTGTGGCATCGATTTGTTTAAATATGTCCTTAATATTTTGTTTTGTGCCTACATTTATAACCATTTTTGAAAGATTATGGTCTTTGGCGGTGATTAGTCCTCTTGAGAGATACACCTCTCTTTAGCGATGAAAATCCAGACAATTGGTCAATTATGTAGACTTTCATGATCTACTCGATTCAATTATGTACATAACAATTATTATTGTATATTATTACTTGTCCAATTCAATTCATTTTTTTCAGTACACTATTCTATCTATGCTCTACAAGAATAAGGGAGACAATAGTTAGTGCAGAAGATGGGCTTGTTTCTTGTGGAGAAGCAAAGCTAAGAAATGGGTGAATAGTGAGGATAAACTGATATGACTCATTGCAAGCTCGGTAAAGGCCGATGTCATTCACTGCAATTGAGTTTGCTATTGTATATGCAAAATGTAAAGTTTGAAACATAATTTTTTGTGCAGATTGAAGAGCTTGTGCTGGGATTGGAGGCCAGTGGAGTGAAGTTTTTGTGGGTTCTGTGAAACTCTTGTGATTCCTTTCGCTACTTTCCACTCACATCATTTTGAGATTGAACTTGGTCTTATACTTGTGTCTGTCGTTCCTCAACCTGTACAGACTGCATCGCAAGGCATATTTTCAAGATTTTGGTTTAGGTTGGCTTCACATCGGTGCTCCTACTATTGATATCATAATTTCAAGATGATTAGGGTTTTAATTTGTTAAATTGATATAAAGATTGTTGTGTAGTTTTATTGAATCGGTGGTTCTTCTATTCAGGCGCTCATTTCAAGAAAGAACAATAATGAACAAGTTTTGAAGACAGTCAATGAAGTTGGAGATGACATTTATTGTAAATTAGATGAACTCTGCCTTAGGGTTCACACAGCATGGTATAAGAGCAGAGAAAGGAAAGGAAAAATGATCTACAGAAGACTTCAAGATGATTAGGGTTTCAAAATTTTAAATAGATATAATGATTTTGGTTTAGTGTGTGCCCTAATTTTAGGACACAGCAGAGTAGAAGAATCCATGGCAGACTCGGTAGTGGCTCACCTAATGGAAGGTTAGCTATTCTCTAACCGGTACTAGCCACCAAGCCACGGCTGCATCAGAACCTTCATCATCAGGTAACAACAATTAATATTAAACATTCTCTCTATTTTCTATATAGTCTCCTGATAGATTCTAACTCGAAAATGAAAATGTATAAAAGTTGTTGGTTATTTGGCAGGTCAAGAGGAAGTTCAAATTGAAGGATGGAATGAAAAGGAGGATGGATATGATTTTTGTTATGATTTTTATAATAATATTGCACCTCATTGGTGCAAGTGCTAGTTTATAATTTATAATAAATTTGTATAAATTTGTATGTATTGATAGATGATTTATATATATAAATTAATATATTTTAATGTATAACACATGATATGATAAATAATTATAAAATTAAATAAAAAATTGATAATTATATGAATCAAAATTGAAACATAGAATTATAACAAAAAAAATTATTAAATATTAATTTATGTTGAAAAAATGAATGTAGAAAATTATATTAATATTAATATATTTTCATTAGAAATATTTTTGTAATCAATTTTTGACAAATTATTAGTAAAATATTAATTAGTTATGCAATTATTTATAATTTTTTTAATCTTCTAAACAATATTTTCATGTCAATTTACTTCTACATCTATTTTTTTCTCAATTTCTCCTTATATTTGAAATGACATTAAGATATAAGAATTTATAGCTATCATAATATTAATTACACTAATTTAATTATTATATTTGTAATAATTTTATGAGAAAATAATTATATTATAATTAATGTAAATATTGAAAATAATGATATTTATAATTAATTGCGAGATATGAAGAAAATACGAATTCAGCGAAAGTCTTTTCTACAGCAGCGACATATTAGAAAAGGGCTCCTTTTCCATCAGAAAGAGGAGGCAAGAAAGCAGGGCGTCTTGCTTCCATCTTCTTCCCCCAAGGTTGGCTTTCATGCGAACACTAGCTCGGAACATAGAGATGCCAAGGTTTTTACTGGTTATTGTTTCAATTGCTTGTTATATGGGCACAAAATGTTGGAATGTAGGGAACCAGACCAAAGATCGTATCGATCAGATTATGAACACTTAAAGGGTTTCATTGCTAAGCAAAAGGAGAAAAGCATGGCCGAATCTTCTCTAAAAGAAAGAGGGATTGAAGAAAAGAATTTTAGTTCCTTAGCAGAGGCTTCGACTAGCTTTAAGAAATTAGGGCAGAACAATGAACCTACATTTAACATTTTTACAGTTCAATCTCTGGATAGGCAGCTTGATATGTTTGCAAAAACCAAGTATGCATTAAGGGCCAAGCTTAGCAGCGGGTATACTAGTATTCATGAATCTGGAATTAATTCAGATCATAATGCCAATATACCCCAGTCAGGTTCGGGGGAAGGAAAAGTTACAGCACAGGCGACCTCAGGGCGCTTCATAGATCAAAATTGGGCATGGCATTTGGTTAAAAGGAAGAATAAGGTTAGGGTTTCTACTTTGGCTCACATTGATAATAGTTTACCATTAAGGAATGCATTTGATTTACTAAGTAAGAAGGAAAACTTACCTGGCATTTACTCTCCCCCGCATAAAAGGAAGGGAGTTATGATAGGTAAGGAAATTAGGGTTCAAATGCATAGGGTGCCAGCACATTAGAGCAAGAAAGATGTGATAGCACAGCCTAAGCAAAGGAAACCCTACCCTATTATAGCCAAAAATCCTTCCTTCTCTGCGGGGGATTGGAGGAACATTGCAACTACCAAAATCTATAACCCTCCGCATCGCAAAAGATTAGCAAGGCCCGCTCTGTCTGATTGTAAGCAACACAGGAAATACTCTATTCTACAAAATAATAATCACCAGAATCTCACATATACGCCTCCCCATAGGTGAGGTAAGGATCTGAATAAAGGCATCTCAAAGGTTGGTATGCACTATGATAATCTCATCCTAGATAGTGATGTTGTTGTCCAAAAGCATAAATACCTTGTAGACACGGGTTTAATCTACATATGGAAAGGTACAGGGGTTCCTATCAATGTCTTAGTCACAGAGCTGACATCACTACTTCCCGGAGAGGTAAGTATTTCTCGACTCATGGAAAATTTCATGTACATTGATTGCAAGAATATAGATATTAAAAATAGCATTAAAAGAAAAAAGTGTCTTAAATTTAGAAGTAATCCTTTTGCTTTGTTTGATTGGATCCCTCTATTCAATCCCATGTATCTAAAGAATTTTAAAGTTGAAAAAGCTATAACCATTAAGAATGTACCATTGGAATTGTCTAGTCAGGATATTTTCTGCAATATAGGAAATAAGATTGGTAGATTTATTAGATTGGCTGAAACAACAAACATGCATGTAGATCAGATAATCATTGTAGAATTGGATTACCACCAAAAATATATCTCTCCTATACAATTAAGTTTCAATTCTAACTCTATTATTGTTAACCCAATTATCTTAGAAGATTATATGGAAATTAACAAAGCCACCAATATAGAACAAGCAAGCACTAATCCATTAAATCAGTTTAGCAATGATTATGAAATCCACTTCTGTAAGGGAAAGGGAGGTTTCAATATAAAGGGACCTAAAGAATATAATGCAGATAGACCTATATCTCAATTTGAGCCTAGAACTTTAGGGGAAGATCAGGGCAAATTGATAAACAACCTTCCACAGGAGATTAAGGATACAAGAATTTGCCCCTTAGAAGGAGAGGAAAAGGCAAAAGTTTCCCCCTCTCTTCATAAAGCAATGCAGAAGGAGGACAATAGAAATCCAGTTCTTAATTTGGAAATGGGGGACTTAGCTGATAACAGTATGCCCAACCCAAATGTGGAGGGCATTCTATTTTTGGAAACAGAATAGATAGAGATAGAAAGCAAGACTGTCAAAGATGATACAGATTTATTAGCAGATCAATCGGTGAACCCAGAGGGCTCATCCACAACAGCAGATAGGGATCCTAAAGAAAAATGTAATGAGGAAGTAGACCAAATTATAAAGTGCCTAGGCGAATCTCTTGTAGAGGATCTTATGAAAATGTTCATGGATGAAATTTTTGATTTGGAGGAACTAAATTACTAGAGAGAAACATTAATTAGATATATCAGCAATGCAACTTTAGTTCAGGCAGAGAAGGAGAATAATGAAACAATACAACTATTAAAAACCCCTGATCAAAGTGGTGATAGGCTCCTAGGAGACTATGACATAAACGCAAAGGATAAAGGTGAAGACAGACAGAGTCCAAAAAAGGACCCTATTTCTATTCAAAATGAAGGCTCAAGAAATGAGGGAACCAATAAAGAGGTTCTCTGTTGCAATATAAATGATATCGAATCACTACACAAGGGGAAGGAACCAGAAACAACAATCCTGATAGAAATAGAATCCCTTAATGTGATAATACCAAAGAATCCAGATGAGGTAATTGAGATCTATGGTAAAGAGATTATAGATAACAATGAGATCAATATACAAATGGAACCAGAACAAGTGAGTGCAGGGCAGCAGGACAAGATCATCAGTATAGCAGGAAACATGTCAATGGTTAAAGATTCCATAGAAGGCCTCTCTGGCATAACTAATGAAAATAGACATTTGGGAATAGCAATGAATAAAGGATGCCTTAGTACACCAAATATTAATAGAATTAAAAAGAAAAGAGGGAGAAAATCAACTGTTGAACTCAGAACCATAGATGGAAATTCAGGTAATCAAAAGAAATTAGCCAATATTCTGAACACAGGGAAGGGGAAGTGCCTTCCCCATGAACAATGAAAGTCACTACATGGAATATTAGGGGACTAAATGCCCCTAATAAGCAGAGATTAATTAAAAGATACCTTAAAAATTTTGACTCCGAAATTATTTTATTACAGGAAACTAAACTTAATAAAGTTGAAAGCTCCAAGTTCAACAAAAAATTAGGCATATGGAAAGCAGAGTATGCGACCTCAATAGGTACTTCCAGAGGGTTAGCAGTATTATGGGATCCTAGGAAGTTAGCAGCCACACCTTTATCCCATAATAGTAACTGGTTGGCTCTAGAAATTAAAAGTCAAAAGTCTAATTTAAAATTCAACTTAATTAACATATATGGCCCCATACCTAATGAGGATAAGAGGAGAGTCTGGCAGGAAATCCACCTCTTTTTATCCGTAAATTCAGATTCCCTCTTCTTTATTGGAGGGGATTTTAATGCTATTTTAGATACAGAAGAGAAATATGGGGGTTCTCAATATATATCACAAGCTCATAAGGATTTCAGTAAATGGGCATCGGACAATAATCTAATTAGCATAAACACAAACAATGGCATTTACACTTGGAACAATAGAAGAGCAGGTTTTAGCCATATAGCAGAAAAATTAGATAGATTCTTCGTTAAGATGAATGATGGAATCTGTAACTTATTGTATAGTGCGGAGATTCTGCCAGAGGCAGGATCGGATCATTTTCTGGTTAGGCTCACTATTATAGAGTATTCCAAACCAGCTAAAAGTCCTTTCAAATTTGAGTTTATGTGGTTCCAAAACCCAGAGTTTATAAATCTCTTGGAGGAATGGTGGAAACAAACTTCAATAAAAGGATCTAAAATGTATTGTTTAACAGTAAAATTAAAAATTATTAAACATAAAGCATTAGAATGGAATAAGAATAATTTTAATAATATCTTCGAAGAAAAGGATCAGTTGGAGCAAGAAATAGCTGACCTCAACAATTTAGTTATAGAACAAGGTATGGACAAACTAAGCTATCATAGAGAAAAGGAATTAATGGCTAAGTACAATGATATTCTTCTTAAAGAAGAAATTTTTTGGAGACAAAAATCTAGGGAGTCTTGGTTAAAAGAAGGAGACAGCAATACAAAAAAATTTCATAACACCACTAAGTGTAATAGAAGCATCAACAGAATAGCTAAAATTAAGTCCATTGATGGGCTTATAAATGAGGACCCTAAGCAGATATTGAGTGTGATTACGAACTTCTATCATACCCTTCTCAATGGTGCAGAAGCATCTGACCTTTCAGCACAAAATGAAATGCTTAAAGCCATTCCTAAACTGATTATGGAGCTCGATAATAAAATGTTAAATAATAATTTATCCCTCGAAGAAGTCAGAGTGGCAGTATTCCAACTTCACCCGAATAAAGCGCTGGGTCTGGATGGTTTTCAAGTAGGTTTTTTCCAGAAGTGTTGGCATTTTATTAGGGAAGAGGTATGGCAAGCAGTGGAAGCTACTAGGAACATGAGGTCCCTGCTAAGTGAAATCAATAACACCTTTTTTTCTTTAATCCCAAAGAAAAATGAAAGTGTGGATCCTGGGGATTTCAGGCCAATATCCCTCTGTAACACAATATACAAGATCCTCTCTAAATGCTTAGCAAATAGACTTAAAACACTGTTGCCCAATATAATTTATGAAGAGCAGACAGGTTTTGTATCAAATAGATCGATCCTAGATGGAATAATTATAGCACAAGAATTAGTCCATACTGCTCAAATGACAAAGGTACCAAGTATGTTTATGAAAATAGACATTCAAAAAGCATATGACAAAGTAGAATGGAGATTCCTTTGCAAATGCATGGAAGCTTTCGGTTTCTCTAAGCAATGGGTCAATCTTATTTTTAATTGTATTTCAACCCCTAAGATATCGGTTCTAATTAATGGCACTCTAGAAGGCTTCTTTAGTATCTCGAGAGGCATTAGGCAAGGGGACCCAATGTCCCCCTTTCTATATGTAATCATGGTAGAAGCTTTGGGAAGATCTATAACAAAGAGACATTTGGAAGGAAAGATCTCAGGTCTACAGGTCGCTAAAAACATTCCAAATATCACACACCAACAGTTTGCAGATGATACGATTCTACCTGGTCAAGCCAACTGTCAAGAAGCTAAAGCATTTAAAGATATCCTAACTATTTACATGAAAGCCTCAGGGCAGCGGTTTAACCCCACTAAATCAGAAATTTTCTTCATTAATACCTCACCGAGAGTAGAAAGAGAGATTTGTAAGTTGATGGGTTATAAAATTAGCAAGTTTCCATGTAAGTATTTGGGCATTGACCTGGATAAAGGTCTCCTATCTTCCAAACTCTAGCAACAAGTGATTACCAAAGTCCAAAATAAGAAGAGCTCATGGAAAGGAAGATGGCTAACAAAGGCAGGTAGGACAACTATGATCAAGTCGGTCCTTTCAGCCATACCCACGTACCAAATGTCAATTCTCCCTTTACCAATAAATATTAAAAAGAACCTAGATAAAATGTTTAGAGAATTTTATTGGCAAGGCCCATCAGAAGACAAAAAACTTGCCCTAATAAAATGGGATGCCTTATGTAAACCTATTTCTAAGGGAGGCCTCCGCATTAAAAACCTTCTATGGCAAAACCAAGCCCTGGGAGCTAAACTTATATGGAGAATGTATAAGGAACCTAGATGTAAATGGGTGTCAATATTATTACAGAAATACATTCTCAATGCGGATCCCATCAACATCTTCAGGTCCTCCACACATGTCAAAGGATCCAGGATATGGAATTTCATCAAAGAATGCAGAGGAATTATTAATAACTATTTATCGTGGGATGTAGGTGTAGGGGATCAAGTTCTTTTTTGGGAGGATTCATGGGCAGGTCTCACTCCCCTTAGCAATTTGGGTTTTTCCATGGAGGTTATGGAAGAATGTAAAAGAGTCAAAGGCATCTTTCTCAAGGATTATATATGTAAGAAAGAGAGTAATAAATGGAGCAATTTAGAAGAAATTGACTCTGTATGGCAGGAGAAGCAAAAATTTATGTCAATAATGGAAAAGAGAGAAGTTGTACTTAAAAATAGATTAGACAGACTGATTTGGGTAGGATCAAAGAATGGTAATTATTCTGTAAAGGAGGGCTACAATACCATTATCCAAGAATAGAAGATGGACGATATAGATATCCCTCTGAACCTTTGCTAGAATAAATCTGGCCTCCCAAAAGTGGGTATCTTTCTATGGGTTGCCTTGCAAAATAAAATTCTGGCAGCAGACAGATTTAAGAAATTGGGTTTTGAAGGGCCGTCCAAATGCCCCATGTGTGAGAGTCAATCTGAGGATGTTATTCACATCCTCCTCAACTACCCATATGCCCAAAACTGCTGGAATTGGCTTCATCAATGTTTAGGCTGGAAGTCTGCTCTCCACGTTGATCTATTAAGTAACCTTAAAGCATGGCCATCACTTTATAAAGATAATCTATATAAGGATATATGGACCATCTCCCCGACAATAGTTGCCTAGGAATTATGGAAAGAAAGAAATAGGAGGATTTTCACTGGTCAAAAATTACCATGGAGTTCAATCACAAATAAAATAGAAGCATCAATAGTAGAAAATATCAATAGTAATCTCAGAAACAAGCTAAGCTATGAAGAGGCATTCAAGAATTGGGATAACAAAATCAGAGCAAAATGGCCAAAATTAGATATTCCTCCCCTATATGGCAAAGGGGGACCCAAAGTGAAGGCTAACCGAGTTTCTTGCAAATGGATCCCTCCGAGAGAGGGATGGTATAAACTTAACTTTGACAGAGCTTCTAGAGGTAACCCCGGGGTAGTAGGTATTGGGGGGATTATTCGCAATTGGAAGTCAGAAGCCATCGCTAAGTTCTCCAGTCCCATAAATCCTTCCACAAATAACATGGTGGAATGCGTAGCGGCCTTAGAAGGTTTAAAATTATGTAGGAGGATCAACTTATCCAAAGTAGTTATCGAAGGAGATTCGCAAATTATCATCAATGCCATTCGAAACAAGAAAACTCCCAATTGGTCCCTTAACTTGAAAATAGAAGAGATTAACCAAGTTATCGAGGGGATCCCGAAGTATGAAATAAGACACACATATAGAGAGGGAAATACAGAGGCAGATAAGCTAGCCAATCTAGGAGCCAACGGAGTTACAATTATGGATCAGTATATCTAATAATCTACATAGGCTTATATTCTAACAAACTTTTTTGGTTTTAACACAGATGCAGTAACATTCCAATTAATATGAATTTCTACTAAACAATAGGTTTGTAGTAGTTATAGGGGGATTAGTACAAATTATAGGAGGTCATTTAGCCCAAAGACATTAAATTTGGCTATAGGTAGATACTAGTATTAGCGGCCTTGCTTGAAGAGCCCCAAGAAACTAAAAATTATTACCTGTAAAACTCAGCCAAGAAAGGAGGATAGGGATGGGCCGGGGTATTAGAGTAAGGGATGTAGGTACCTATAAACTTGGTTTATATTCTGTACATAGTATGCCTTTTTATTCAGAGGTGTGCATCAGGTATTGAGTGTTTGCAAAGCCTTTTTTATAGGTAGCATAATAAATAGCAAAGCACTTGCAAATATAATCATAATTAAATGCACTCAGTTTTCCCGTTCCATGGTGAAAAACTACCAGCAAGGCATAAATTTGGATCATCATCTCTTATACTCGTGAGCTCATCATGAACCGGCAGGGAATCAAAAATTAATCCTTTTTCTCCTTGTTATCATTTCAACTAGTGATTACTTATTGAATAATAGCCGAAGCTAGAAGCTTAGTGCATTACTTGTATGTTTGCTTGGGGAAGTTATCATTATCATCATTAGCAGGATTCTGCCAATGATAATAATGATAGATAAGCATGTATGTCTGTAAGCATAATATCAAAGTTTGAGACTCTCCATGTAGGAGATGTTTTATGTTTCAGTGCAATATAAGAAGATATAGCTTCATTTTGTATAGTAGATGCTCCTATACCTTTGTACGGTCATTGATTAGAGATCATTTCATTAAGACTCACTAATAGGCAATTTCCAACCGGATAAATAGCATCTAGGCAAGAGGATATTGTTTTAAGAGTAAGTTTTTGATTCATAAATACTGATGACAGTTCACGGGTGTGAACACCATCAAGTTATTCAGGGAATGCGAAATGTTACCTTGTAGCCTCTAGGCTCTAGGTAACAAAGGAAAAGGGTATTATGCAAAGAGAAATATCACCCCACTTATTTGAGTGAAGTTTGGAAGGATCTCGAACAAGGGAAGGAGTCTTCTGGAAAAGTCCAGAATAATCGAACAACGGTTGTTTATAAAAAGTTTTATTGTTTATAGTTTCATAGAGGAAACATGGACACTAGACTCAGCACCTACTACATTAAGAGTGACCAAGAAATGGCTTTCAGAGGTTGCATTTATCCAGAAAGGTGGAATCAAATGCTGAATCCTATGCATTTACCTCAGTCCAAATGGATACATCACCATCCATGGACCCACCACTGAAGTCATAGTCCCTGCTGACCGCTAGAGGCTTGTCACATGGTCGCATGTGCTTGGGAAGCCGCATGCCATCATGCGACAAGCATGAAACCGCACCACTGAAATCATTGTGAACTACCTTAAGTATGACCGCTGACGGTTTGTCGCATGGTCGCATGGGCTTGGAAGAGCCCATGCGACCAACCGTAAGATGTTAACCACTGACCGCTGGCGGCTTGTTGTTTGCTTGACTACTGACTGGCCCCATGGTTACGTTAGAAACTGGGACCCACCTGGTCGTGATAGCGTGCTTAAGAAATATGCCACCTCACTCAAAAAATGCAGACCCATTGAGATTCTAATCTGATCGTTGTCGCATGATCTCATGGGCTCAAAAGATTCTATGAGATTATGCGACAGTCGTCAGATCTCCAATGCACTTGCACGGCTATGAGGAACTGGGACCCGCCTGGTCTGAGTTACGCACTTGAAGGTCGAAAACACAAAGGGTTTTCAAATTGGAGGTCGAAAACACAGAGAATTTTTGGACCGAAAGTCAAAAACATCCTGAGCCTTCAAAGAGAAGGTCGAAAACACACTAGGTTTTTGAGCCAAAAGGCAGAAAACACAAAGGGTTTTGACACTTGAGCATTTCTTGGAATAAACAAGATGCGGCCAAAAAGGGAATGATAGGGAAATTTTGGGCAACAGTACTTTCACAACAACAGATTAAAGGGTGTCTCCATAATACATGGTTGACATTATTATACACTCTTAGAGAAAATACTTGGAAATGATAATCATGATCGGATTCCCTTTGACATAAAGATATTCATAGCTAATTTGTTATCATTATATGGACTAAGTCATGTTAATTATGTTACTGTAAGGAGTTAATAAAATCCCTGAGGTGATGCCCCTGGGAAGGGGGTCAATGGATACTTTTACTATTTTGCTACACAGCTAGACATGGGTAAGAGTATATGAATATATGTATAGGTATATACATATATTCATATTCTTCTTAACAAACCTTACTAAGTGCTATATTAATGATGTCCTCAGACAGGATAATGGTATGTACATACGCTTATATATATGCACATTATATATATGTATATATAAATGTATGTATATACCATCTTATCTTACTTTAAGCTAGCAAGGTCTTCTAAGCATTATTTTTACTTAGGGAAGCATTTCGTGTTGCAGAAGATGAGGCACAGTTAGTAAAATTGCATGCATTTGAGAATACAGTACGGAACCTAGTCACAATTGGTATTCCTATATTAAGTTAAAGGATCCTAAAGTCAGAGTATATATTAGATATATAGATATATATATACTAGTAATAGTATATATAGATATATATACTGATGCCTAAAGCTAAGATATAACGATTTGCAAGATCAGAATCAGGAAGTCTTCAATCTTGTTACCTTTTATAGTTTAATATATATAAATATAGATATGTTGATAACAGTATATCTATATTTATATACATTTGATCACCTCCAGAAAACAATCTAAAAGAGGAAATAATTCAGCTAGGAAATTTAAAATTAAGTTGGAACATTCAACACAAGATACATGTATGATAAGAATTGGGGATGTATTGAGCAACAAATAAAGTTATTGCTTGCTTTAATGGGCAACTTGCAATTGAATCATTTCCTTAATTGAGAATGTAGTATCAAGAGACAGGGACATATGTTTTTATGGTATATATATATATACGGGTGTTTGTATATATATATTTATATATAAATTCTAGCTTCCTCCTATGAGTATTTCAAAATGGCTTATATATAATAACTAACAGGGCTTCAGAGTATGTTTGGCTTAAGGTACTGGATGTTCTTCTCTTTCCTGTTACTTTTATATATAAGAGTCATAAATATAGGTATACTGATGACAGTATACATATATTAATATATAGAGCTTTGCAAATATATATTTATATATTGGATAAGCCTCGGAAGATCTCACAGATCCGGTAAGGGTATGAACACATGGTTATATATATATAATCTATATATATATATATATATATATATATATATATATATATATATATATATATATATATATATATATATATATATATATAACCATATGTTCAAACTAATTTTTTTTGCCTTACAATTTGAGGAGATTGGAAATCATTGCAGCTTTTTCTGAATGATGTAAATATTAGAGGCCCATAATGAACTCTGCTATTATCTTCTTTCTGATAGTTAGCCAGAAATGACTTGAAATTAGTCAGAGCACTAGTATAGTACTGAGGAGTATATTTAGTTCTGCTGTAAATATGCCTAAAATGTTAAGACTCTCGTGGCAGGAATTGTTAACCTTTAGCGGTAAGGATTTTTAATCACAAGAGTATTTGTTTCTAGTATTATATTGTCAATAATAAAAGTGTTTAACTACAGGCTTCATAGTCAATATCAAATATTCTTAGATAGGTTATGTAGCCGAGATGTAGAATTTTTATCTTGATGTAGGTTAACCTTGGTCTCGGAGGAATTTTGTCTTGTTTTTTTCAGGAAGGACCATCATTCGGATGTTCAACACATATACTTGACATAGGAGGAGGATTAGAAACTCTGCTTCAATTGTACAAATGATGTAATCCTTGTCTAATCGCCATTCTATGTATAATTCATGATTTTAAAAAAAACAATCTAGAGTTTTTTCAGGACGTGGGTATGCCTACATAAAATATGTACAAATCTCGATAGGTATCGAGCCGTGGGTATGCCTACGAAAAATATGTAGTTTAACAAATCTTGACAATTGTCGAGTCGTGGGTATGCCCATGTAAATTTTTGTATAAGGTCAAGACCTATGGTCCCGGGCAAGGCTGGAGGTTTTCTCAGCCCTGCTCTTTCCTACCAGCACCTGCAGTGAGCGGGGTCACATTGTAATATAACTATTTATATTAATAAAAAATGTCTAGGGCTTCGGCCTTTTACCGATCAAAAAAAATAATGATATTTATAAAAAAAACTATTTCAAATGATATCTATTAAATTTAAATTTTTAAAGAATTAATTAAATTTAATTAATTTTTAATCATAATAAATTTTAATTCTTAATTTAATTATTTATTATTTGACAACAGTATCTAATATAAATTTAAAAAAATATTAATTTTTATTATATATAAATCATCTACCAATTGTACAATAGATTTTCCTAAATATAAGTTACATTTGTTTATAACTTAAATATTCTAAATTATATTTATAATTAAATTAATTAATATAATTTTAATATCAAATATATTTAATGAAATATTATATGTATATAACTTATAATTAGAATTAGATTGATTATTTATTTTATAATATAATATAAAATTATATATTTAAATTTCATATATAATTAAAAAATGATATATATATATATATATATATATATATAATTATATTATAGAAATATTAAATATATTATACTTAAATATTAAAATATAAATTTATAAAATTTGTACTATTTAATATTAAAATTATAAAATTAATATATAAATTACAAGTTTAAACTAATTTATTTTAATATACAATTTTAAAAAATAATAGCATATATTATATGTATATAATCTTTATATGAATGTAATAGTTAGCAAAATATAATTTCATAAAATAAATTCTTTTTTATATGGATAACAGTCTCCAACGAATGCCTAATTAATATAAATGTAATTGTAACTTTTCCCAAAAAAATTCATATGCTAACTCACAAATTTGTCGGTTGCACAAAAATGATAGGATGGGCACTCGCTATGAGGCTGGTACAAATATTCGGCCAGATAGCCAATGCCCATGTATACGGTGCAAATATTCAGCCAGATTGCCAGTGCCCATGTATACATGCCCATGCCAGATAGCCAGTGCTCATGTATACATGCCCATGCCATGCCTCGATCAAGTCAATTTTCATTTTGTTTTCTTCTTTCCAACCACTGATTTCCTTAATTTAATATGTTTCACTTTTTTAAAAAGGTAATATTAAGCTCTTTATTTTATGTTTTAGGTTAGAATTTAGATTTATTTATTTTTTAAAAATTATATTTAATTATATGATTAATTAGTTATTTATTACAAATTTTAAATAAAATAAGTTAGAATTTTTTTTACTACTAGCTTATATATATTTATATATATAATACGCCGAGAGTAATCCTTCTCGAGGCGCCTATTGCAGCTTGCAATTTAAAGAAAATAGGCACCCCGAGAAGGATTACTCTTGGCGTATTATATATATAAATATATATAAGCTAGTAGCAGTGGCAGCGCAAAACAAAAGACATTTAATATTTTATATTTTTAAAAATAATTGTCATAAAGGCTATTAAACCCAGTTGGTTAGGTTGGATTACATTTGTAATTAGTATTAATATAATGATTAGGTTAGTGTTAGGGTATGTTAAACTATTATAATTAAGGTTAGTGAGATTGTTAAGGTTAGTGTTAGGGGAAATTTTAGGTTACATTTATGAAATTTGCTAAGTTTTAAGTTATAATTACGGATAGTGTTAAATTCATGTGACAAAATGGTGTAAAAGAGGATTTTTTACTGATAGGGTGAGAGTTAGGGTTAATAGAACATTTTAGCTTATGAGTTAGGGTTCGGGTAAGAGTTAATGTTAGGGTTATGGTAAGGGATAGGGTGAGAGTTAGGGTTAGTAGGATATTTTATGTTATGAGTTAGGGTTCAAGTAAGAGTTACAATTAGGGTTAGGGTTAGGGATAGGGTGAGAGTTACATTTAGTAGGATATTTTAGCTAAAATATAATTAGGGTTTGGGTAAGAGTTACACTAAGGGTTACAGATAGGGATAGGGTGATAGTTAGGGTTAGTAGAAAATTTTACATTATGAGTTACGGTTCAGGTAAGACCTACAATTAGGTTTAGGGTTAGGGAGAGGCTGATACTTACGGTTAGCAAGATATTTTACCTTATGAGTTAGGGTTCGAGTAAGAGTTATAGTTAGGGTTAGGGTTAAGGATAGGGTGGGAGTTAGGGTTAGTAGGATATTTTACCTTTTGAGTTAGGGTTTGAGTAAGTGTTACAGTTAAGGTTACGGTTAGGGATAGGGTGAGAGTTAGGGTTAGTAGGACATTTTACCTTATGATTTAGTATTTAGGTGAGAGTTATAGTTAGGGTTAGGGTTAGGGATAGGGTGAGATTAAGGATGTGATTAGGGACATGATGTTAGGTTTACAGTTAGGATTAGTATCATATTTAGTGTAACATTAAGCTTTAAGATTAGGGTATGGGGTTAGGATTAGGGTTACTAATACGGTGAGGCTTAATCATGGGTTAATGATGACATGGAGAGTGTTGAGTTTGGATTAGTATTAGGGTTAAAAGATTGGTTAAGGTTAGTATGACAAATAGGGTCAGTTTAAGGTTATGTGCAGTGTTATGATGTATGGTTTATAGTCAAGGTTAAATCATATGTAGTGTTGGGTATAGGGTTAGTATTAGGGTTTTTGTGAGGGTAAGATTATGGACGTAGTTAGCTATGGGATCTAGGTTTTAGAGTTAGGATTAAAGTATCATACTTGGTAATACATTTTTGGATGTTGTTTACAGTTTAACATGATAATTATCATTAGTATCTTATTTAACATTACCATTTAACGTATCATAAATGGTAGGAATATGGTAACAACTAAGTTGAATGGTTACCATATATAAGTAATTATAATGTTAATGATAACATATTAGAGTAATCCTAATTTCTTAGAATTACAACAATTAAGTTTAACATATTTTAACATTGATTAGGATTAGGTTAGAAGTAGGAATGAATAAGATGTCCTCTATAATTAATTCCTCACATATATTTGGTAAATCCATTGAAGGAATAAATATTAGAAATGTAGAGTTCAACAAAACATGCTGCAAAATATTGCAAGTATAGGGGTAATCATGATGCGAATAGCCAAAAATATTTATTTATTATTCATGAAACATATATAGATGAAAAGGGAAATAGAAGTCCCAATACAACTATTAAGATAATTAAGAAGGTTGAAAGCCAAGATTAGAATGATCTAAATCAATAACATTTCTCCATAATGATGCAAGTACATCACATATTCTTCAATGATAAAGTTGGTATTGCGGCCCTTATTTGTACAATGATCACGATAGACTTCTTTCATCATTGATGGAAATGCATCCACTTTTGCAGATGTCTCACGCAAAACTTTCGCAACATCTACCATCTGCATTATATCCAATTCGTCAACATAGTCAACTAATAATGATGCGTGCTCCACAACTTTGATTATAGTTGCGCACGAGTCTACAATGATTCATGTACACTTGTCAAATTCAGTCTCAGAGACATCATTTGAGGCCACCGAAGTAGAGGGGCTTGTAACGATGATGTTCGACTCGCTGTCAGAAGCAACCATAGGTGGAATGGTACCCTACAAAGTTTTAAACAAACATCAATATATATAATTAATTAGAATAAATTAATCTAATATATAAAGCATAATCTAAAAAAGAAATCTAAATCTAAAATGCAAAATCCTTAAATAAAGCATTTATTAAATATGGAAATAATACAAAACATTCACATAGTAATGTTTGAAATATGGCGGCATCGCCTTCCACTTTTCAAACATTACTAAAAAAATATAAATATTCTGAATATATTTTTAAATCGAACATGCATAATATTTTAAATACAACATGGTTAAGGTTAGTAGTATTGCTAGAGCTGAGGTTAGTGTTATGGAAATTGTTAGGGTTAGTGCTCGTATTAGGATAAGGTTAGTGGTATTGTTACAGTTAAGGTTGGTGTTAGGGTAACTGTTAGGGTATATTTTTATGTGGTTTTGTTTATTTATTATTACATTTAAGTTATTTTGTTAGGCTCCCTGTCATTATTACGGTTAAGGTTATTGATATTTTAAAGGTTAAGGTTATTGTTAGGGTTAGTGCCTGTATTATAATTAAGGTTAGTGGTATTGTTGCACTTATGTTTAGTGTTACGATAATTGTTATTGTGACAAGAACAATTAGTGGCAATGTTATTGTTACACCTAAAGTTAGTGTTAGGGGAACTGTTAGGATCCATTTAAGAAGTTTGTTACCTGGTTAATGTTATTATTAAGGTTAGTGTTATTATTATAGTTAATGATATAAGAATTGAAGATAATTATGACATAACCTAGGAGAAGAAATAATTCTTTATTTTATAATAGGAAGTTTAAAATACATCATAAGAGTACATCACTGATTTTCAAGACATCTAAGTCTGATTTCTTCTGCTTTTCTCTTTGAAAGTTGTTTCCCACTTTTCATTTTTTCATAGCGGTCATATGTGAAGGGTGGCATTATTCTCAAGCCTTCTAGAGACTTTACACAAGATACAGCAACAAATGTCAATCCTGCTCTTTCTCTTGGACCTATATCAATCATGGCTTTTGAAAGAGTTAGCCCTTGAGATTTGTGAATTGTCAACGCCCATGCTAACCTTAACGGTAATTGGAAGGTCCTACCCCTTTGTAAGGGTGCTACTGGTACTATTTTGGGATGGTGGTCATCATATGGTATTCCAGAGTAATTATCAAATTCAACAGTGACATATGATGGTGGTTCAGGTGGACCAGTTCTAGGTTTGTAGACAATATTTCTAATATATCCCAATGCTCCATTGACAAGACCGGCTTCTATCCATAGATTTTTAGTCAACATTACCCTTGAATTGGTACTAAATAATAACTCTATATCAAGTTCTTCAGTTGACCAATCTTCATTTGCATTACCATTCCTTGACTTAGTTGCAAGACTACGTGCAACAAGATGCCTTAAAGAATACAAAATTCTCATGTTATGGTCATGAACATTTTCATTTGTAGAGAACAAATGCACTGTTTTATCAAAGTCATCATTGGTTGCAGCATCTAGCCTTATAGGAGTTCTTGTCATAAGCAAGTTCCAATCATCTATTTTTGGATCTGCATCTCTCAGATTTGTGAGAAGATGATGAAATCTTTGTTGGTGGACATTTTCTCCATCTTGCCTGAATACTTTGTCTAGTGTAACCACTGTCTTGAATTCATGCCATAGTAACTTTGCCCGTCTGTTGCTATCATATGCAGGTTTATCATTGATAGGAGGTAACTGCCCCAGATCACCAACCAAAATAATGGATACACCTGAAACAGAGTTGGATAAAATTAAATTTAGAGCATTTAGTAATATCATAACATGATATTATATATAAGTATTAAAAGACATTTATAGCATGATTAAGAATAAGGAAAGGTATACCTGCAAAGCTAATGTTAGCACTTTGTGGGAAGGCTTGTCTGAGTCGAGAATCAATATTTTCTAGCAAGTTTTGACCAATGAAGCTCATTTCATCAATCAAAATATATTTGATATGTTCCATTTCTTGTTGAAAACTCGCAAGCCTTGACCCTTCTAGCTGTGCAAAATCTGTAATGGGTATTCGCAGCTTTGAATGAATGGTAGAGGCTCCTATATTGAAAGCTGCAACTCCAGTTGGTGCAAGTAATAGAAGTGGAGAAGCATTCGGCATCGCTACCATTCGGAGAGATTGACTGATGGAACCAATTAGATAAGACTTTCCTGTTCCTGCTCTTCCTTGAATTATCATAAATAAAGGCATTTCCACTTGATTGCTATGGTAGTGTGTCATAATAATGTCAATTGCCTTTTGTTGCTTCTGACCGAGAGTTGTAAAATTGATGCACTGTGGGATGTCATCATACAGGAGACATCCATATATTTTCATTTCAGCTATGAAATTTATTGCTATGATTGTCTGCTCTTCACTTTGATATTCACTACAATTAGTATTCCTATCAATATCTCTTCTTCCCAACATGTCAATTTCAGAAAGTGGCATATGTTGACCACGGTGTAGCCTAGAAATGATTTCCCACTCATGTTCTATGGTATTTTCCTGAATACCTCCATTATCCTCTATTTCAGAATCAGTAGAAGGGTCATTATTTTCTGCATGCGGTGCTCTATGGACATGCCAAGGATTATAATTGAGTGACTCCCAATTTTGTACTATAATATCATCATTGTGACCAATGTCCCTTTCAATGTTACGGAAAGGTTTGTATAGTAACAACTCAGACAAACAAAACTCCACCCACTTATTTGAATCACGTGGAGGAATAGAAATAAACCTAGGAAAAACTCTAACAATAGCTGATGTTTGTCTTGGCCCCCATTTATTTCCCCCTCTTCTTCTAGGATTGTATATCCAAGACCTTGTTGCATCAATCAATGTGATACCTTCCATACAAAGTGGTCTTATTTTGTAACCATCTACAAAAGATTTTGTGAGTTCTTCCTCATTTTCCTCATTATTGATCACTACAGGTTTGAAAACTTCACATGAGACATTTAGATTAACAAACCTTCTACTACACTCCACCAATGGAAGCTCTAATAGCATATGACATGTCTCCTGAGCTCCAATATCTCTTTCTACAACTGTTTCTGTTAGAAGTTTTCTATATGCTCGTGCCACTAAATCATCTGGGTTTTCAAGGTTTGAGAGACGCATCAACATTTCTTGATATGTTTCAGAGCTTCTCTCAGCTTTTGCTACATACTTTGCAATGTATTTGATAACTGCATGTCTTGAAAGAACAGGTTGCCAATCTACATTGGCCCTCCATAACTATAATATGTATCGATTGTGTGAATTAACTCTATCATCATTTCTTGCAGGTTCAAATTTTTTCTCACCTGATTCTGCATCCTCATATAACTTTGATCCTCCCAAATTCAATTACCAAGGTGCATTATACCTGAAATATTAGAGAATATGTATCTTGTTAGGTAAACTTGTTGAAATAGTTGATATAGAAAATTTAGATAAAACTATGATTTGATGAAATAATTACCTGCAAACCATCCTTCCCCTTTTCTTGCGTAGACATGCACCTTCCTTACAGACTGTGTGTCTTTCAACACAATTGAGAATTTGTTCGTAGTCATGGTCGATATCCATCTGAGCTAGTTGTGTAGTATTCTTCAGACATGGATGTTGACCAAAATTTTGGAATGCCTAAAAATCATAGTTGATTTATTATTATTATTAATTTACGTTACTGCAAACATTGTAATAAGTTAAATATATTTGATATAGAATATCAAATTGTATGAAATGTACCTGTATATTTCTTTGATGAGGATCATGTCTAGGATTCCATGCATGAATAATGGAATGAAAATATGTTTCTGCAGCTTTTCGTTCACCCTCATTTGACCAATTAATGGTGTCCATATTTGGTGCTCCTTCTAGCCAAAGGAAGCCATGAACATGAGGTGAACCCCGATGTTGCCACTCATATCTACACCAGAAGTCCTTAACTTTCATACCTTTTTGAAGTATTTCCTTTCTGAACATTGTATGCCTTAGGTGCATGTAATGCGCAACTATATGTGGATAGTCAATGATATTTTGTCTTCTCCATTTCTGAGCCTCTCGTGGATCAGTTGGTGGTGTACCAGGCATTAGTGCATGCAAATCAGGCCATTGCATATCTGCTGCACTTAATGTGAAGAAAATTGTAGGAGTGCCCAGTTGGTTAAGCATGTCTGTTAATTCTGCTTTACATTTAACCCAATATGATCGCGTCCCTCTTAGACTTGTACCAAACCGCATTAACCTATCTGCCAAATTATTACGTGGCACATTCTCCATGTGTTCACGTAGCTCATTAATGGTAATTGGCATGTCGTGAAAACTCCTTTTTGCAAAGATAGCGGTTGAACCTTGTGCACGATGCCTCATTATCATATTCATCATGAAATACCTAAATCTTGGATGTTTACCAAAGCGGTGATCCCTATACCTCAACAAATGCTTCACAAATTCATGTAGATGTACTCGTTTCATTCTGGGCTCCAACCAATCACATCTTCCATCAGGAAATAATTTTGGAAATGCCATATCCAATAATCCAGACGTGACATATTCATTTATAGGTGATGCACCTATAGATGGCCATTCAATTAAAGCAGATGGAACTACATCAGGATTATTAACCCATGCATGGATTAATTCCATTTCTCTTTGAGCATTAGGTGGCCTTGAAGCCATAGAGGTTGTGTGGTCAATTATATTACCTTCATCTGTCTCCATAATAGGACCTAAAAATATGACTTCATTTGCATCAGAATCAAAGTCCATGTGCACTGACTTTAATCTGTCAAAAACATTCTCATCATAATTTCTTGGCAAGTCTTTAAGAGCATTTTCATCAATTCTGACATCTGCGTAAAACTTGTCATGATCAACTTTGTATTTCAATGCTTTGTAGACACGATCCCTATTTACAGTAAAGTTATACCGTGTGCCACATTGATCCCTTCTACGAACAATAATGATAGGTAAATGTTCAATTGTATGGGGCAAGAATTTGGATACTTGTTCTACATGTTGCGGAAAACTACTAGTGTGTCCTTTGTACTTATATTGACCACCAGTTGCATGTGTAACTTGCAACAAAGGGCTAACACGTGCTATCAACATCTCTTCAACCTGAGTTAAATTTGCAAGCTCTTGTGGTTGAGAACCAGGATCCATATTATTTGAAGATGAAAACCTATGAGTTCCTCTCTCTTGATGACACCTATTGCATATAGGACCCTCACAGGTGCGATTTACTCTCATTCCAATATATGACTCTTGACAGATATAACACATGTTTGGTGTCTTCAAACTATCTATCTGATGTCTAAACTACATTTGGAATCTTGTAAATTCAAAGTGAAGCATACCATTTGGGTTGGGCATATTTTGTATATTACCTTCAAAATCTTCATTCATGTGTATTTCACTTGCATGTTGTGGTGTTTCTGGAACATGTTCTACAGATGTTGAGCATTCATTATCAACATTCAGCTGATTGTTTGCATTTGTTGGGTGCTTATATCTATCACTTGGTTGGGGATCATGATGTTCCTCTTCACACCTCTCTTCATTTTGAAGAAAGATATGTTGAGAATTCCGTTGAGAAATGCTTCTTTCTATGTTTCTATGACCTCGATTTTCACTTTCCAATTGTTCAATCGTTACTTCTGCCCTTCTTCTGGCATAACTCTGCCTATTACTTTCATTTTGTCTTATTCTTTGTTGTTCTCTTTCAGTTTCTATCATTTGTTGTTGTTGGCGTCTACAATACTCTCTATGATACTCTCTTTGATATTGTCTTTGTTATTCTCTTCTTGCCTCTTCAGATTCAAAATTCAATCTTGGTCTCACCATACCTAGTTGGAAAGAATAATAAAGTGAGTAGCATAAATATATACATGTAAAATGTATTAGTAATGATGATTGTTACTAACAAGTAGAATGAAGAATTGGAGCAACAATTAGATTGATAAATGGGCTGAAATTAAAATTGATGTATAAATTATTCGTGTTAAAATTTTGGTTGAAATGAAAATTCATGCATACTTTTAAATAGTATGTTAATAAATATTTAGAATAATGAAGAGGCAAAGGACAAGAAGAATTACAACAAATAAAATAGATTAGAAGAATAATTAAAGTGACAAATTTATAAGAAATATGGAAACATGAAGAGAAGGAGACACAAAATATTATAAAATTGTTGCAAATGAATAATTTATTTATAAGAATATTAGATACATCATGTGAGAAATAAATGGTGTAAAAGAGGATTTTTTACAAAACATGGCAATACATGATCTCCCATTTTACAATAGAAAATAACAAAACCCAAAAATAGGTTATCCCCTTTTTTATATTAAATGGATCTCAATAGAAAAGATTACAATAATACCCAAAAAATACGTGATCTTCTTTAATAGGCAGTGGTTCTCAATACAAAAAGAAATAATGAGCTATGCAAAACCCAAAAATAGGTGATCCCCTTTAAGAGGTAGTGGATGCCAATACTAAAGATTACAATAATATCCCCAAAAAATATGTGATCCTATTTAAGAGGAGTGGATCTCAATACAAAAAGAACAATGAGCTACTCAAAACCATTATTTTAGTATCCATCGTCCTTCAACCCATTCTTGTGCTCGGCGTAATTGGGCACGAGAACATGCTTGCAAAGTTTGAGTATGAGGGAAGTAGATTTCAAAAAACTGTTGCTGACTAAGAGGAGATTGGAATTTTTCAACAACAGCACCTGTCCACCAACAATCATTATCGAATACATCCACAGCAAAGTCGATTGGAATATAGTGAGGTAAACTAATTATCGGAGGTGTGGGTCTAATATGTTCATAGAAGATGTCCTCAACAAGAGGCTTCCGAGACCATTCATCTGTTATAAAATTATCATATTGTATGGCAAACTTGGGCCTCTCTGCATTACTCACATATCCTAATATTGTTGCAGGGAACCAGGCTCCCTCAAAACCCTCTTCATTAGAAGACACTTCTACTTTCATTCCAAATTCGAAATCCATTTGTTATACCTTTTGCATTACAACAACACAAAAGAACATTTTAATTTTTTTAATACAATCCTCAATAGAAAATAAATATTTGTTGAGTTTTTTAATTTCAAAACATAAAATAGATATTTATTCGAATATATTCTTATTATCAAATGTTAGCAGTAATTCAAATATTAAAATAATTAAGAAATGTAATGTATGCTTTATCTATGTTTTTAAAAACTATTAAGAATAATTGAATTCAAATTTCATTAATATGGTGGCATTGCCCTCCACAATAATGAAAAAATGATTTATGATAATGATGTAAAAAATGTAAATTATTAAAAAAATTTAATCTAATGTATGCTTAAAAAGTGTAATATTTAAGAATAAATTAATCTAATATATAAAGCATAATCTAAAAAAGAAATCTAAATCTAAAATGCAAAATCCTTAAATAAAGCATTTATTAAATATGGAAATAATACAAAAAATTCACATAGTAATGTTTGAAATATGGCGGCATTGCCTTCCACTTTTCAAAGATTACTGAAAAAATATAAATATTCTAAATATATTTTTAATTTGAGAACATAAAAATAATATATTATTAATATTCAATGTAATGTATGGTTAATCTATGTTTTTAAAAACTATTAAGAATAATTGAATTCAAATTTCATTAATATGGCGGCATTGCCCTCCACAATAATGAAAAAAATGATTTATGATAATGATGTAAAAATGTAAATTAAAAGTGTAATATTTAAGAATAGATTAATCTAATATATAAAGCATAATCTAAAATATAAACATACAAATGAGAATAAAAATCTCACTTGAAAATAACTTGCTTGAAAATCAATTGTAGTACTGGCTCGTCTAAAATTCTTGAATTCTTCAAAATCTGCAAAACAACAACTGAAACATGTAATTGAAAATGAAGCATGCAAATAGAAAATGCATACTATTTTAAATGCAAATTGAAAAATTCATACTATTTTAAACTATAAAACTGATCATATTTTAGTACTATCAAAATTTAAAAATAGTACCAGTTGTAATCATTCTATTTTTCTTTGTAATATTAGATATATATCATTATTATAAATTTACTTGTATAAATCAATTACCAAAAAATTTGTTTGATTAATTTACAATTAGATATTCACTACCTATACATTTGTATAATAAAATTAAAATTTATATGTGAACCCAATATAACTTATTAAAATAAATAAAAATTGAAAAATTATTACTTTTAAAATTTCTCAACATTTTCAAACTACTTGTTTTTTAAGAAAACACAACTCAATTGTTCTTAGGTATAAATTGGCATCTAAAACTTTTCGAATAGAAAAATTACAAAACCCTTCACAGACATCTGAAACAAATTTACAAAAGACTTATTTACAGGTAATGGAGATTTGCAAAGGGAATACGCACACATCTTCAGGCAGAATCTCTGTCAAAGATGGCCACATTAAAAGAGTAATTCGTTTCTTTATAATATTCAAGTATTTGATAAATTTACAAATAATTATGTTTGACAAAAATCTAGGCACATTAAAATCTGTTTATAATAAATAAACAGAGGAAATTTTTACAGTTTTGAGATTTGACTATGTACAAATTCATACTCCTATCTATTGATAGTATTAAACTCATATCTACTTGCATTAATACTTCTATGCTTGAGTGACCCAAATCAATTACCCAACGTTGATTAACAAAACCCCTATTTTAGTTATAAGTTTCTATACAGAAATAAAGTTCAGAATTGGTAACACACTGAGCATAACATATTTTCTATACATTTATTGTTGCTTTAAAAAAAATAGTGAAAGTAATTTTCAAATGATGCATAACATACCTTCACAGACAATCTTTTCTTGCTCTATATGATGGTCAAGGCCAGCTCTTCTACTTCCTAAAATGTACCATATAATTAGATTTTGGATTATGATCTCTGCAAATTACATTAGAAGAAAACAAAAAAGGAAATAGCATAAAAGTGTTGCCAAAGAACTTGAAGCGCAAAGCAAATGGTGATTGTTACCTGCAAAATGTAAATGTATCAAACTTTTTGCAATATGAATTACACCGCAGGAACAATATATGGTAGAATTAATGTAACCGAAGACTCTTCATTTACTATTGTAACTGAAGACATGGTTTAAATAATTTGTAACGTTTCCAGAACCCGCATAAACTTTGATTCAATTCTCTTATGTACAGCGCGACATTACAGTAGCACAGATAATTTAATTAATGTGACTGTTTATCTGCATTGCATTCGATAGGGCGGAATAGCCTCCACATTTTTGTGCCTGGGTTAAATGCATTGGCTGATGCTCAATTGGATGCCACTGTGGACCCACCATTACCTTTTCAATGCCCTCGCTGACGGGGGAGGTGAGGAGACGAGAAGCCAGCTAATCTGCCAATTTGCTATCCGTCGCATTGCCTCTCCTACGTTGCATCCGTTGCATATCCTCTCATACGTTTCAAATTCTTCTGCCAATTCTTGTGACCGGAAGCAGAGGATATTTTCACCGGAACTCTCCTCACAGTCACCCAAGGAAGGATTATGAGAATGGTAATGGCTAATGTGAACCAGAAATCCTGCTTCTTTGCAACAACTGAACCGCGCAATCGGTAGGATTTTTGCTCAGGAATGTAAGCAGCGGAAAGCATGACTAAAGCCCGGAGTAAGGCGAGAGCAGTCCAGCCGGCAAAACGGTGTGATGCTTCAAAGACGTTGTGGTGTAAATGGCGAACAAGAGGGAACACTGCAAGGGAACTTATCAACAGCAGTCCAAGAATGGCCCACGCCACGCCCTTAATCTCCAGTGAGGTAGTTTCAGGGTGGTGAAGGACTTGTTGGAGAAAATATATCAACCACACCATGGATGAAACACCGCAGCCACTATGAATTCCTCCGACGCTCTGAAGAAATGACGTTCTATTCATATGGATCTACGAATGCTTGATCGTCCATGCTTTCATCCGGACGTTTCACATTCCATACTTCATCGTCCATGCCACCTCATTCTGTCCATTACATGCAATAATTCATCCACTACCAACAAACTGTAACTCCTCAGATTCAGATTCATTTCTTTTTTGTTTACACGGAATCAGAATCTGGGGTGGTCCTCATCTCCACCCGTACTGCTGCCACTGTAGAAACGCCTCTCGGCGTAATTATAATTACTTCATTAAATTTATATTATATTTTAAGAATTAGATTGAAGATTAAGTTTAATTTAAATTAAAATAAATTTAGTGATGAGTTATAATCAATATTATGTAAGTATTATCACATTAATAAAAAATAATTAGAAATTAGATTTAAGACAATGTTTTTTATTAAATTTTATTATTAAAATTCTAATTATGTAGATTAATTGTAAATATATAATTTAGATAATCTAACTTCTTGTTCTATACTATTGCTTAAGTACAAATTTAAAATTATGAAAAATGATAAATTTAAAATCTTTCAATGTCTATTGTGTAGGAATTAGAAATAAACCTCATGTTCTTATAAGCTCATTAAATGTACTTTCTAATTTAGCCATATAGTTTGTGGCTTTAAGATTTTGACAACTAGAAAAGGGAAATAAAAATTTCATGCATCTAAGTAAACAAATAATAATGAAACAAATGTAGGATGTTAATAAATAGTAAAAAGTTAATAATGAAAATTATACTAGCTAATAAAAATTATTATTAATTTTTTGAAATAAATTGTGTATAGATATTTCTCATTAATGTTGGAGATCATACTATATGATCTTCTATCTGTATGGAATTGTTATTAATTTTTTGAAATAAATTGTGTATAGATATTTCTCATTAATGTTGGAGATCATACTATATAATCTTCCATCTGTATGGAATGCAAATAAAGTAGAAATAGGTCAAGTTAATAATAAATTCTATGTAGGTTAAGTACTATTGTATCTGTTTATGAGATTTGAATCTTAACTAGTGATTAAATGAACTATTCTACACCAATCAAAATAAATTCTTTTAAGTTTATATTTAAGTTTATATTAAATTATGTAAAATATATTTATAATACATTAATCTGAAAAATATTAAACTTATTTTATTTTCTATAAATACTTAATTAATCGTATAATTAAATATAAAACATTTCTTTGAAAAACTTAAATCTAAATTTACTCTTACCTATAAACCTAAATATGCCCTAGTTTAACCAATCTTAATTTTTATCAATTATGATTTTTGTTTTTAATATGATATTATTTAATATTCACATTATTGTTGTCATGAGTTATTATTATTATTATAGTATATTATATTTATCAATTATTTACATATTATATATAAAATATAATGTATCATATAAATTTAATATATTTAAATATATAAAAATTTAAATGTTGAATATATAATTTATTATTGATTATCTTATGTTTCTCAATTTAATTGTGTGGATAATTTTTTTGAAAAATATTTATTTGTTACCAAAAAAGCTATTTATCAGTTATTGTTATTATTATTATTACTAGTTTATTTTATTGATTTACTATATTTAAATAAATAAAAATTCAAATTTTAAATATACAATTTTTGTATTACTAATGTTTGCAACATATTCTAATCACACTCCATGATCTATTATTAAATAGAAAAAATATAAATATTTTTAAAAAATTGTACCTTATAATATAAAAGCTATTAAAATTCTAAAAATAAAAATAATACAAAAATATTAATATAAAATTAATTATTTGTAAAGTATATTTTTTAATATCATAATTATAATATAATATAAAATTGAAATAATATTTACAACTGAAACATATAAGAAATTCAAATTTAAATATTCCCTTTTTAATATTATTTTAAAAAGATGAAATATATTAAATATTAAAATCATTAACTAAAGATGAAATGTATTAAATATAGAAAAATATTTATCGGTTACCAAAAAATAAAACATTGAATAACGCCCCCACCATGCATAGCGGCAAAGTATACATTATTAATTTATTATAAGTAAAAAGCATTGATGTTAAAAAAAAATTAGACTGGTAAAAATATGTTATATAAATTTTTCGATTTTTTTTAAATTATTATTTTCTTATTTTATTTTACTTTTATCTTTTTATTAAGTTTTATTTTTTATTAGTTTATTTATTAATTTGATTAATTAAATTTATGTATTCTTTTGTACAATTTTCTAATTTGTATGTTCATTGCTATTATGTATCACATATTTGTTACTGAAAAAATTGTTTATTAACTTGGCCATTTAAACTACATTATATAAAATCATTCATTTATATAATTGTGAGTGTGGCTTATTACAAATATTTGAGGAATTTATAATAGAAATTTATAAACAATTAACTAGTATTTACATAAGTTATAAAATAATTATTTTTATTCTTTTAGTTTATTAATATGTTACTTCTTGATTTAAAATTTTTTTTAAACAAAGTTTTTAGATATTTGATATAATAGATACTTTTTACTAATAAGATCTAACAAAATATAAATCAAAATAAAAAAAGAATTGATAAAAAAATTAAAATAACTTTAATAAATTAAAAAAATGCTTAAAAATAATTTTATATTAAATATTATTCACATATAATACATTTAAAACATCAATAAATAATGTCATAAGACTAAAAAAATGAGATAAGGAGTGCGGACACTTAAAGAAATCACCAATTATATTACACATAAAAATTTGAATAATATATTAACTTAACAAGTGCCACGTAATGGCTAAGCACTTGCCTTTAATTTTATAAATAATTATAATGTTAATTTTAAAGATAAATGTAAATTTTTTTATTTTTTTTTATCAGTAAAAGGCCTAGGCCAAAGAATTTTATTAATAAAATAAATTTAAGTACAAAGTTCTCCATTCTGTGTGGGCACTGGTAGGAAAGAATAGAGAAGAAAACCTCTAGTCTAGCCCAGGACCGTGGTCCAATATTATTATTACAGACAATAATATGAGGGCATCTCCTCATTTACATCGATTGCTATATGCAATCCTTTAATTACAATTTTGATTTTCCTTTTACTAGGATCTCGCCTGGTGTCTGTTGCTTTGATATCTCTATGTATTGATGACCTGATGTTGTTTTGTACTTTTTCCCGTGCGTCAGCTATCCTATATATAAAACCATTATTTGCTACAACAAGTTAATCCATATGGTTAGAAAATCAATCCTGTTGTACCAATGACTATATATAATCTCTATTCCTGATGTGACTATAGTCCTTTTAAGAGTCACATTGTACTATAATTATTATCCTTAACTTATATGACTAAAAATGTGTCTTGGATTCTAATACAAAAGGAGGCTAGCCTTCTTAAAATAGATTTATCAAAGTCTAGATAGGGGGATGGGATCATAATTCTTTCTTAGTTCGAAAACATAGGGATATAGGAAAACTAAGCATGATTATAAGAAACCAAAATCCTCTATGAAAGCGGATTAAAAAACCATATTTCTATACTTTTCGTGCTTCTGTTTGGGTAATTTTCCTTTAGTCCTTTGTTTTGCTTATTAGTCCGCCCAATCCTATTTTAACAGGCATCTCCTTTTGATGTCCTTAACTTAAGAGTTATTCAACAATATATTTCTATTAAGTGACAATTTTACAAACTGTTTCAAGTTATTTCTCTGGCAGTTTTCAGGTATTCCACTGTTCTACTAAAATTTCATATATTGAAGTGAAATTACACAAAAACATGAAAGCCTAAGAGCTTTAAATAAAAGGAGAGATTCTTTCATTTTAAAGACTTAAATACAATAATATACAAGGAAAGTTACCCTCTATCAAATACCAATCGGTGCCATACATTAATTTCCAAACAAGAATTCAGCAATAGATGTTATCATCATAAGATCCTAACCAGGAATCTGTTATATTTATCATGATAACTCTATCTTTATCTATACTATTACCGGCTTTTAAAACATAGTTTAGAGATGATGAAAAAGAGGAGTAATTCTTGGTTCTTAATAAAGTATCTACTGCAATTTGAAACATGACAGTCCATAATTTTACACTTGTGAATATGATATACTAGCTGAATGGGAATAGTGAATTAGCCTTACTTGGTTTGGTTGTTAATTGGAATAAAGCTGCTCTTTTGATTTAAGGATTAACTCTCCTTGTTCCATTCGAGTTAAGTACAAAATTGCATAAGAATACTTATTAATAGATGTTTTAATGAACACTACTTTAATCTTTCTTTGGCCTTCTTTCCTTCATGAGATAGTCATATTATTTCCTCATCATGATACTTCCCTTCGTTTAACCATATGTCAATGAGAGATTCAAAACCAGATTCTGCAAATCTTTCCATGTCTGTAATTCTGACTTCATCAGAGTGCCAGTATTCGTAGAACCAGTTTCCCTTCTCAGGCTTTCGTAGATGTAAATGATTTAGCAGGAAGGTTATGTTTCTAATAACTATGTCCTTTCTTTCTTTGAAGTCTTCTATGTTCTGAGATATAATAATAGGTGAGGGGATGTGGGAGAGTGCCTTGTCCAAGCTTCTTGAATTGGCTACATTGGGATCCCCTTTAATATAAAGGAGGGATTTGTCAAAGTTGCCCAAAAATCTATGTTTAAAGATTTTGTGACTGAGACTCCTAATTTCTAGCTCGTGGAGACCCCAGTAAGAAATAATAGCTGCAAACATAAAGGAGATACTGGATAGGACCCTATAATTCTCCTCTAAATTAATTAATTCTGGTCCCAAGATTTGGAGTATAGCTTTGATATAGAGGGGATGCTTATTAATTAACATCTTTTTGATATATTTTGGCATAATCCTGCCTTCCAAGGTCAACTGTCCTCTATTATAGGTGAGGTTAATAGGATTTTCCATATCGGCCTATACTACTCTGATTATGCAAGGTCGATATGGGAAAGTTATAGGGGCATAGGTTATTTATAGGATTAATCTTCCAATGTCTTGATTGTTGGGTGCCTACGACTGTTCTAATTCCCTGAATACTATTCAATCTTCTAGCGGGAGGCATTTTTCATTAAAGGACACTATAAAGTTTCTTTCTTCTATTAGATTTCTTCCTTTGTAGAGCCCCATAGCAATGGGACATACTTTTCATATTCTTAATAAAGTGCACAGGAAGGAGAATTGCAGAGATTTATAAAAGAAGATACTACCTATTTGGGAAATGATCCTACTAGAACTAGTTACTAGCACCTGAATTTTTATATTTCCATTTTTTTTAAACAAAGGAAGTTGTTCACTTACTGAAATATAGTGATTGGTTTGGGTTGTATTTAGCATCAAAGACCATAGTGCCCTATCTTCTAAGCCGATTCGATACCTGCAGGTTCGTAACATTGTAGTATTATCTATAGTAATTAATAGGAAAGAAAACATTGACATCATTTGTTGTAGAGCCATATATACACTTCCTACTATCTGTTTGATGTTGCCTCCATCCTTTGGAGCCATCCTCTTCGTATAATGACTACGTTGTTGGAGTTCAGAAGTTGTTCCGGGGTTCCTAGGGGTCTTTACTTAATCCAATTTAACCGGGATATGAGATCCCTCACTACTACATTATAAATTATACTATTGTTTATTGACTAAGGGGAATGTGCTTGGAGCATTAAGCGGGACAATAACCTTCTAGCCCTAATCTATATGCTTGATAACAAATAACCGAGACTGTAACAGTTATCAATATAGAAGCTTTTCCATACATGCAAAGATGTAATTTTAATTTTAATAAATTTATTATAATTGTTATATTTTAATTAATTATATAAGTATATTTTTTATATAATTGTAATTGTAGTAATAAGCAATTTTTTAATTATAATTATTTAAACAATTATTGATTGTAAATTATAATTAATTTAAATCTTAATCTTAATTTTATTTGTTATTATTTTGTAAAATATAAGAATAAAATGAATTTTATTTTCAAAAAATAGTACTTGGGAAAGTACTAATAAATAGACATGTTAACTTTGGAAAAATTAAAGTTACCAAAAAATACTTAACTTTTATTGGTGCAAAAGAGTTCACTAATTCTGTATAGGTGAATGCATTAGTATTTTCCTCGTGCAAGTACAACAAAATATACATGTTAATTTTTTACACTTGCATTTAAATACATTAGGGCTATTTAAATGTTAGTGTACATGGTTTATTTTAGATTTATACACCATAGAAGGTATGGGAGAAGATGGGGAGGCCAAGAAGAGTTGACTTCCAAGAGCAAGCTTAGGAAAAAAGAGCAGAAAGATGTGGACAAAACCAAAAAGCATGTTTAATTATCTTCTTTCAAATTAAATTATGATCTTTTTTCCACTTTGGAAGACAACATTTCAATGTCTTTGAAAACAAAACCAAAAGCATGTTTTATGGTCTTCTTTCAAATCAAATTATGATCTTTTTTCCACTTTGGAAGACAACATTTCAATGTCTTTGAAATAAAACTTATGGGTGTTGGAGGCAAGACATATAAAGATAATGTTTTCGTGGGGTTGGACAACCCTTAATTCTTTTTTTGCTGAATTTGTAGAGTTGTGCCAGTAGTGTGTGTACACACTAAAATGTGCACTTCTCTAAGTCATTACTTCCAAGAGAATCCATGGGTTGGAAGCCTTGAGAAATTGACCTAGATCTCCCTATGCATGGAGTCACAAGGATGTTTGAATAGCGCTCTCAGCTAGAGCTATTGAAGCATGCAACCTTGCTAGTAAACCACACAATGGGAGATTCAAAGAGATAAGGGCAAGAATGTCAATATCCTCAAGAATCAAATGAAAATGCAATGCGATGTTATGCTAGAAATGAAGAATGCAACTAAGCTATGGAAATGAAAGTATTACAAATCCTTTCTAATTAAGCTATGTGAGCTAATCTAGAGCATAAAGGAAACTAAGCTAGATGCCATGAAAGCTTAAGCTAAGAATGCAAGAATGAAAGCTAAATGCATGAAGATCTCCAAAGCTCCAAAGTCACCAAGAAATCCTACAGCATAAGATTAGTATTCAAAAATTGGGTTCTAAAATGAGAAGAGAGCTCTTCTTTTATATGAAATGAGAATCAACGAACAGTGGAGATTAAGAGGAAAAATATTTAATCAAGGGTGGGGCTTGAAAGAGGAGCAATCCATGTGCACAAATCTCTTCCAATGAGAAAATAAGAGTTGACTTTTGTGTCCCATATAAGACAAAAAGGTCTTTTCCTCTTTTTATAAAATAAGAATAATGCTTTATTTGTGCAACTTAGGATAAGAGGAAAAGTGGGGGCTTTTTATTTAATAAAAGGGGAGGAAATTCCTTTTAATTAAATAAAGACTTAGGATAAAATGGTTAGCCCATAGAAAATAATCGAATAAATGATAGAAAAAGATTTGATTAAGGAAATTGATATAATTGAAAATATTGATTTAGGGATTTGATAAATTGCAAGAATGGGGCCCAAAGTCTAGGTGACCATTTTAGGGTGCATACATTTGCCCTCTTTGACTAATGTGAGATTGATTTGTGATCACATGTAGTCAAAGAATGAAATTGAAATGTTAGATCGATTTGGGATCACAAAACAATCCATACATGTGTTCGACAAATGGGAACATATCAAGACAAGGATAAGCTGATTGAAAAAGACAAGGCCAACACCCCTATAAATAGGTGATTGTCAAGTCTGAAATGAGAGATAAGAATCTCAAGCAGGATTTGATTGATAAAGCTGAATCAAGAATTGAAGTTTGATAGGTACTACCCCCTCGAGATCGGAATCCAAATCAAGTAGAGAGAAATAGTAAATTGATAAAGTTGATCAAATCACTAGAAATCATAATCAAAGGATGATAGAATAACCATCAAGCAGTGAAGATATGCCCTAGTTTGACTAGGTTTGACTGAGAAAGATATAGGATAAAAATGTAGTCAAACCTCAGAAAGATGAATCGAATGAAAATGAATGACAGACTAGAAGGTTGAAAGAGATGGGGATGAAGAAATGAAGATGCCCTAGCAAAGGTTGGAGGATCAGGTCTCAAATGATCAACCAACTACACAAAAGAGCGTGAAAATTTTTGAAATGTAATTTTGACCATTAAGATGAACTCAGATTTTAATTTTGATCCCAAAAATGGATCCAGGATGTCGACATTAGCCAGGGGTGCAATATTCACAAAATTTTGAGGAGTTTTGAAAATTAGGTCAAAAAGTCAAAATGCTATATAAGGGGTAAAAAGGTCATTTCCAAATTCATTTGTCTTATTGTGATTTGGAGAACTTTGATAGCTCAGAGAGAAAAAATGGCCTAGCAAGAAGAGATTTTGGTCTATAGACATCGATTTGAGTGCGGTCAGTTGCACAATCGGCCTTCTCACTATGGTGCCCCAGTAGGTTTCCAAAAAAAACTCACCCTTTTAAGTCATTTATGAGCATTTATTACATTTAAACACATTTTTAATACTTTTAAATATTTCAAATTTGAAACCCTATGAAATTTTGCATGATAGTTGTAAAGTATCGCACTCTTTGATGTGCTTTATCATACGATAGTCCGTGGATCCAAAAAGTATTTCCCGAGTGTTCAATCTAGTATCACACGATACTAGAAGAAACATCATGTGATCTTTAGCGAAGTATCGCACAGACAAAGAATATCTCACTACCGTTGAAGAAATTATCGCACAATACTTTCCCAAAAAAATAGTGTCGCACCAATAAATAAGAAATATCACATGTTTGAAATTTGAGCAATATGACATGGGTCTAGACAATTTTTGCATTTAAGATTATTTATACTGATTTTAGACATCTGTCATGATATGTTCTAACATCTGGTTTGGGTTTATGGCTTGCAGGAGGCATTCCAAGCACTCATCATTAGAGCACCGAGGGTAGTCGGTTTACACTACATGAGAGATTTAGATACTCCAGGTAGAGATGACTTGATCAGCATGGGATTTGAGTTTCTATTAGATATACCCCATATTCAAGAAAATCATGGGTTACTGACCGCGTTGGCTGAGAGATGGCACAGTGAGCATGATACCTTCCATCTGCCTACTAGAGAGGCATCTATCACTTTAGAGGATGTCTATCGGATTCTCTGAGTACCGAGCTACGGTGACCCTGTAAGTATAATCATGTTTGTGGATGTTTATAAGTGTAATGTTTCCATAGAATGAAAAATGACATGATTTTCTATTTGGCACAGGTATATTATGATCAGGATTTGACAGAGCAGCGACAGGTCATCCAGGACATGTTCCAGGATGTTACCATTATTGATAGACATCTCAGCTGGGACCGGTTGATAGAGGAGTTTGGAAAAGATTATTTGATTCCATGTATAGTATGCTCTATAGTGGCATAGGCCTTGGTGACTGATAGGAGTCAGAGGGGATTTCCTCTAGGTTGGGGAAGGTTGGTTGCAGATCTAATAGCATGCCCTCGATAGATGACATGGGGCCCAGCCATCCTAGCAGATATGTACCACAAGCTACATGAGATAGTGTATAGGGATGGTAGGACATGGGCATGTGGTACTGTTCTAGCACAGGTATGGGCATGGGAGCACATCACCGTGGTGCACCCACATGTGCAGCCTAGGAAGTGGAGATGCCCCTACATCTACAAATACATGGGCTTCATCTCACAGTCACATAGCAAAGACCTCACCTACTATAGGAGGTTATTAGATGAGCTCACAGCCTTTGAGTGGAGACCATATAGGACTTGTGAGTAGTGGAACGACAGAGATCGTGAGCTCGATCATATGTCATATAGTCGACCACTACTTGGTCATCATTCAGAGATAGTTGAGCAATTTGTGATCTCTCGAGTGTGGAGATAGTTTGGTCACCAGCAAAGGATGTCTACAGAGACCACCACATATGCCAGGTGCAGGGAGGATGAGAGATTGGGGTGGTTGCCGATGTTGGACTACTAGTAGGTAGCATAGGAGACTACAGGTCTACACAGGGAGCCTTGGGAGTATCTACCAGATATGGTAGATGTAGGGGTTGATGTAGCATACAGGGTAGAGCACTGGAGCTACCCATTCCCTAGGTTTACTGTGCCAGATGCACAACCGATAGCATAGGGTGGGGATGGATATGATGATGGGGGAGATGGGGGAGATGGAGAGAGAGTGAGGGAGAGAGGACAAGGATCTCAATCCAATGGCCAAAAATGGTCATGGAGATAGGCTTCTAATGATGAGGGGGAGGATGCGGTGAGATTAGTTCACCGATGGGTGGATGTTGGGAAAGATCAGCCTGCAGGGGGAGGGGATGATCTTAGGGCTAGGATTCAGGCCTTAGAGGCTGAGATTTAGTATCTAAAGATTACCATAGCCGTGAGGGACCACCAGTTGATAGATGCATGAGCAGAGGAAAATCGGCTGGAGAGGGCTGCACAGATGGAGATAGAGCAGCGGGAGAGAGTTGCACAGGCCGATGCTGCAGAGATCTGGAGGGAGGTAGCATGAGCTTCTTATTATCATGGTCTATATATAGTAGTTGTACTTGAGGATCAAAGGGTGCCACTCTACTCAAAGAGGGTAGGTAGATCAGACATGGTACCCGATAGAGCACCACCTCTACCACCACCACCACCACGTAATTGGAAGAGTCAGACCTAGGGCTAGGTTTAAATGTATAGAGACATATCTTGGGACATTATCCAGATTTTGGATCCCATATTGTACTTTGTATCATGATATTTAGATATATATGAGATTTATTGGATTTGTGATGTATCTTGTGTATGTGTCCCACTTGTGATGGATGTTTTAGTTTTATATTATCTTATGATATTGCTCAAATGTATGTTTAGAAATGTGTATAAATGCTCATGTATAATCTCTCTCATAGATGTATGTTTAGTTCTCATGTTTATGATGTAGACTCATGTTTCTAAAAATGATCTCTTTGTTGATATAGATATGATGATAAGATTAACCCCTTTTGATGACAGGAACATGATATGATGTGAAAGACAAGGAGTGAGAGACATGATCAAGAAGAAGCAAGAGGTGAGTGCAGTTGACCAACAAGTCTATCAAAGATGAAAGGAGAGCTCTCTCCATATGGGAGATGCAAAACTAATCTAACATGAACCTAAAAAATGCAAGCTACTATGAAAAGTGGTTTACTTGCAAGGTCACAAAGCCATTAGTCTCTAATAATCATCATCGAGCATTATTGGTATCATCGCAAAATCATACAATGCATACTAGTATAACTATGTGAATCTAAATATGATCTATATCAGATAGGAATGTGGAAATCCCACCTAGGCACCAAAGACATGTAGGTCAAGGTGACTGGTGTAGTGAAATTGCCTAAGTTTAATATAGCAAGATTATACTTATATCGAGACACAAGAAAAGTCAAGATGGCTATAAGTATGCACTTGCAAAAAATAGTAAAGGATAATACCTTGTAGATCTTCAGTGTCAAGTGGATCAAGCACGGGTGCTCATGATAGTTAGGATCAACAAAATACACCCACAAGAAGAAAAAAAATAAAAAATAAAACATGTCCTCATGCCCCCAGTCTTCAAGCTCGGTATCATTGAAAACTATTAGGGAGAGAACACTCATCAAAGAAATCATCATAGACAGCACACAAAGAAATAAATTCCAACAAGTCTCAGTGAGTCAAGTGTTTAAGTGCATGTGTGCAGGTCATAGAATCAAACTTTGAGTATCGCATCTACCAGTGAGAAATAACACATCATTCAAGACTGCGGGTAGGATATCTAATAAGTGTTGAAAAACGCTTGACGCTAGGGTAGTGTTGAAAAACACTGTTGGGGTAGTGTTGAAAAACATTGTTTGTTAGGTGTCCCAAAGACTAGCACATCCTAGAGATTGAAATGGACACAGTTATGCCCCCTAGACAAAGACAAAAACCAATTCCAAACCAAGGCAACAAGGTCAAGGCATGATGGAAAAAGGTTAAGTGTTGAGGACACATGCTAAGAAATGGGTGTCAAAAAGCCTCAAGTAGTGTCTGTTTCCAAGTTTTCACCACTTGACAAAATTTTTTAGATTTTTTGATTTTTTTTGTATTTTTTGCTACCAAGGCACCTATTTCCAGGTTTTCACCAAGGCACTTTTTCTATTTTTTTTGAATTTTTTAAATTTTTTGAATTTTTCTATTTTTTTGGGTGAGACATCAAAGCACCTATTGCTAGGTTTTCACTAGGATGCTCTTTTTTTCAGGACTTTATATGCTTTTTAGGATTTTTTCAGCATCATATATGAATTTTTTTTTGGAATTTTTTTAAGATCAATAAATATGTACAAAGGATGCCCCCAGACAGAATAGGCATCATGGATAGAACTTCTTTAGGTGCAAGACATTGATAGGCTCAGGGAGCTACTCCCCCTCTTTAGTAGATAGTAAATAGGCAACTATCCCAAAAGCAGCAGTAGTGATGTATGGTCCAAGCCAATTAGGTTTGAATTTTCCCTTTTGCTCTCTATGTTGTTGGTTCTTAGGATTCTCACGCAGGACAAGATCTCCTACTTGAAATTCTCTAGGGAAAACCTTCTTGTTGAATGTTTTAGACATACACTTTTGGTAAACCCTTATGTGGTCAAATGACAATGTTCGTTTCTCATCAAGAAGTTCTAGCTCTTGCAATCTCATGGTGTGATAGTCTTCATCTGTTACTAGACCTTTGAGAGAGACTCTAAGTGAAGGAATCTCAACTTCTAAAGGTAACACTGCTTCAGCACCATAAGTAAGGGAAAAAGGAGTAGCCCCTGTGGGAGTATGAATACTCATTCTGTAGGCCCATAAAGTCAAATTTATCTGTAGATACCAATCTCTACCATTATTGTGAACTGTTCTATGGAGAATCTTAAGAATGGTTTTATTTGAAGCCTCTGCTTGTCCATTTCCTTGTGGGAAGTAAATGGAGGACCAATGCTATTTTATCTTGAATTTCTTATAGAGATGTTTAAGGTCCTTGTTTTTAAACTGACCCCCATTGTCAGTGATTATTTCAGAAGGCACTCCATACCGACAAATGATGTGGCTCAAAATAAACAAAGAAACTATCTTTCCCGAGGCAACAAAAAGTGGAACAGCTTCTACCCATTTGGTAAAGTAATCAGTAGCAGTGATGATGAATTAATGTCCACTTGACGAGTTGGGATGAATCTACCCAACAAGGTCAAAGGCCCAGCACTGAAATGGCCAATGAGAAATAGATGGAATAAGCTCCCTGCCTGGATCATGTATCAAGTTACCGTGTTTCTGACACTTTTCACATGATTTAGAAAAAGTTACTGCATCCATCTGCATGGTAGGCCAATATTACCCAGCCCTAAGAAACCTTTAGACCATGGAAAGACCATCAGAATGTCCTCCACAAATGCCCTCATGAATCTCAACTAACGCTTGGTTGGACTCCTCCTTTTCCAAGCACCTAAGAAGTGTCCCATCTACACCCCTCCTATACAAATCACCAGAGATAAGGGTGTGGCAAGAGGCATTTTGGGTTAAGTTTCTTCATTCAGAACGATTGAGGGTTTCAGGAATAATGCCATCATGGAGGTATGAGTAAATGGCACCATAGCGGGATGACTTATGGCCAACAAGGGTACAAACAACTTGGCTTTCTTGGGAGTCATAGATAGGATAACATAGCTCTTCCACTAGGAATTCAAATCTGGACTCATGTTGTTCCAGCTAAAGGAGTGAAGCCAATGTAGCCATAGCATCAGCTACTTTATTCTCTGCTCTAGGGATTTGTTGAAATGTGACAAAGGTGAAATATCACCACAACAAATCAACCATTTTCTTGTAGGGTACCAATTTTTCATCTTTTGTTTGGTATTCTTCATTAACTTGGTTGACTATTAATTGCAAATCCCCATAAATATGCAACTCTATGATCCTCCATTTGATAGCCATTTTTAGTCCATTTGTGAAGGCCTCATACTTGGCAATGTTATTTGTGCATGGGAACAATAATTTTTAGGACTTAGGGATTGTGTACCCATGGGGAGAAACAAATAACACTCCTTCTCCTGAACCATTTTTCATGAAAGAGCCATCAAAGAACATCTTCCATGTTCTTACAGTCATGTACATTATGTGCTCATCTAGAAATTCAACTTGAATAGGTGCATTATCCCGGATTGGAAAATCAGCCAATTGGTCAGCTATGGCTTGTCCTTTTATAGCCTTACACTCAACATACTCTATGTCAAATTCTAATAAGACCATCATCCACTTAGCAAGTCTACCTATGAGAGCAACCTTACCAAGCAAATATTTGAGAGGATCAATCTTTTCAATGAAGTGTATTGTATGTGCAAGCATGTAATGTCACAAATTTTGGGAAGCAAACACCACCGCAAGACAAGATTTTTCAAATACTAGTTTAATTGACCTCATATGACACGAGAGTATGATTGATGTAATATATAGCTCTTTCTTTTCTAGTATCATCAAGTTGAGCCAACAATGCTCCTAGGGAAGATTCTATTGCTAAAACATACAATATGAGTGGTTTTCCTGGGATAGGAGGCATTAGTATTGGAGGATTGGCCAAGTACTACTTGATTTGGTCCATGCTTTGCTGACAATCCTCATTCCAAACACGTTTAACCCCTTTGTACAAAGTCTTATTGAAGGGTTGAGCCCTATCGGCCAGTTGTGAAATAAACCTCTGTATAGATTGAAGGCATCCCTGAAGACTCCTCATTTGGCTAATATTTTTGGGAGGCAGCATATCCAAGATTGCTTGAACTTTCTCTAGGTCCACCTCTATTCCTTTGGCTGAAATGATAAATCTGAGGAGCTTTCCAGAGGTGACTCCAAATGCACACTTTTTTGGATTTAATCTCAGTTGAAACTATTCCATATGATCTAAAATGACTTCTAGATCTCCTAGGTGTGTATCTCTTCTTTTGGATTTTGCCAAGGTGTCATCCACATAGTCTTCCATATTCTTATGCATCATGTCATGGAAGATTTTTGTCATAGCTCTTTGATATGTAGCTCCTGCATTTTTTAATCCAAATGGCATGACATTCCAACAATAAGTTCCCCATGCATAAGTGAATGCAGTCTTTTCCTGGTCTTCAAGAGCTATTTTGATTTGATTATACCCAAAAAAACCGTCCATCAATGAATAAATCTCATAACCCGTGGTCATGTCCACTATCATGTCTATGTTTGGAAGTGGAAAATCATCCTTTGGGCATGCTTTATTAAGATCCCTAAAATCTATGCAGATGCAAATGGACTTGTCATGTTTTGAAACTAGTACAATATTGGATATCCATTCGACATAATCAATGGCTCTTATAAATCTTGCACTAAGGAGTTTTTCTAGTTCAACTTTGACAAGAAGAGCTATGTGAGGATTCATTTTCCTTAATTTTTGTTTCACTGGTTTTATACCTGGAGCTATGGACAAGTGATGCATAATGAGACTAGTGTCCAACCCTAGCATGTTTGAGTAAGTCCAAGCAAAATTAATTTTATTGCTCTATAGGAACTTGGTATATGCTTCTTTTTCTTGTCTTGATAAAGATTGAGCCAAATGTACTATTTGTGGAGCCTCTTCTGTATTCAAATTAACTAGCTGTGTAGGCTTGACAAGCACTAAAGATTGGTCTTGAAAATAACTTGGGAGATGATCAAGTACCCCATCCTTAGGCACCTCAAAGAGGTTTTCACCCTCAGATACGTCCTTTATTTTTACCTTTTTAGGTTCTGACACCGCCACATAATGGTTTTCACCATCAAAACTATTATTCTTTTTTTCTTTTCTTTTCATTTTGCGACTGAGGTACTTGATATCTAGCTCTATCATGCTTGTAGTTGGCTCACTAGTGGAAGAGACTATGAGCTCAAGCGCATTTAGGTAGCATGCTATCTCATAGTCATTTTGGAAGGTTAAGAGTTGAGGCTTCTGATAGAGTTGAGACCAATCAATTAGATGAGGATTGGCAAGGGGTAGGTCAATGACTGGTTCAATATTGTGTATGCAAATGGTATCATCTCTGGTGATCGCAGAGTTAGGGTCTGTCAAGTATCCCTTTAAGGTACCCAAATCAGGATTTATCCTACCAAACAAAGCATCGTCCACTAAAGCGACTCATGGATTCCAATCCTCTAATCCTACACTAGACTCATTAGCTACCTCAGGTTGGGAATCATATGTATGGACAATATCAATGTCTAAGTCAACTGTAGAAGAATCAGAGAGAGATTCCCACTCATACTCATGTGAGTCTGTATCTAAATCCTAGCTAGGATGTTTACACCAAGAATGTTTTTGAGGTCTTGAGGTAGAGGCTTTAATGTCACCAAGAGTAACACCTTCTTGAATGTCATTCATGTATTAATCTTCTTGAATAGGATCCTCAATATGAACTTCAACAGCGGATTCTTCTTGTTTTAGGCCCGAGACTGTTGTATGGGTAGTTGAATTGTTTGAATCTCCCCAAAGGAGATTGGTGGAAGGGACCCAATCTTCACACCTATCTTGTTGATTTTGCAAATTGGGTATGTGGTTTGATTCATCATCATTATCCATTGTAGCAAGGATAGGAGCAATTTTCTTGTCATGATTTTCAAAACCTAGGCCAACCACTTTTTTAGACCTGTGTCCAAAAAGGGCATGATTGAGTGGTTTGGCCTTAGCATCTAATCTATGACTGAGAGGACCATGACCTGGGTAGCCCATATTTTTGACCAAAGTGTACCCTCATCCATATGCCTTAGGAGATGGGGAGAAATTTTCATTATGCTTGTATTTTTCCTCCTTGTAGATCCAATCTCTAACATCCACCTCTTCTTTTTCATCCTGGATAGGCACTAAGGACTCTACAAATGTACCAAACAGAGTCATTGCTGAAGATGAAGGATGCATCTCTTGTGAAGGTTTGCCATAGGACTTAGGTGAGACTGGCAGTTTTGTAAAGGAGTTAATTTGATATCCCCACATACCAAAGTCTATGGACTTGAGCTTATTCTTGCATTGTTCTAGATTTGCATCAAAATTCTCTACTTCTCTATTGAGAGGAACATGAGTCCGTGCTCAAATTGCATGTACAAATAATGTGCTATCCCCAGGTATACAAACCTCTACTCCATTATATGGGAACTTAACACATTGGTGGTAGGTGGATGGCACCACTTGCATGTCATGGATCCATGGTCTACCAAGTAGGATATTATATGTTAGAGGGCCAGCATCAACAATTTGGAGCAAAATGTCCTTTTCAATAGGGCCAATCTTGACAAGAAGGACAACCAAGCCTTTAGAGCTCCTCTCTGCCTTGTCATAGGCTTTAATGGTAATTTTCTTCCGCGTATCAATAACTTGCTCAGAGTAACCCAGTATCTTTAATAGACTCAAGGAACAAATGTTGAGCCCAGCACCCCCATCAATCAACACATGCTTGACACGGGTCTTTTAAATCATGACTTCAATATGAAGGGCAAGATTATGCGGATGGCTCAAAGCTTTGTCATCTTCTTCTGAGAATGTTAGGTAATGTGGTCTGGCAAGGTGGTTAACCATGTTCTAAAATTGGTCAACATCTATGTTGTTAGGAACATTGGCTGCACGCAAAGCATCCTCAAGGATATGCTTATGTCTCAGAGACAATTCCAAGAGTTCAAAGATTGAGATTTGAGCTAGCATTCTTTGTAACTAGTCAACAAGATTATAGCTCATTTTAGGGTTGACTGCTAATTTGGTGGTGACATTCTTAGATGTCACTTGCTTGGGTTTGCTAGACTGGTTGGAACTAGGACCTCAAATAACCACAGGACCTTGGCTTTGGCTTCTGGTGACAATGTTAAGAGCTTGGGATGACCTTTGAGAGTGAGGACCCCTAAGCACCACCACGGGTTCTTTATCAAATATAGGAGGAGACCTCACATCATAACCATAAGGGTCTTTGTCTCTCATCATGTTGACACTTTCCTTGACAATCTGAAGCATATTGACCATGTTTTCTGCATCTGTGTAGGTATAGTTGATTTTGGCCTTGCCATTCTTGGGTTAAGAGGTTCACCCCTTTTCATATTTTGGCAAAGGCTCCTTGAATGCCTTATGGTCTGCATTCATATTCAACTCATCAATTTGAAGTTTTCCATTTTCAATAAGATCCTAAATAAGGTGTTTAAGTTTCCAGCAATGTTCGATGTCATGTCTAATGCCATTGTGGAATTTGCAGAAAGATTTTTTATTCCACCAATGTGGCTTACATCAGGTATGTGGAAATTTGTTGGATATTGTGGTTGTGCAAGATTATGGGCAATAGGTATCTTGAAAACATCCTCATAGGAGTCACCCAATTTAGAAAATTGTCACCTCTCCTTTTTAGGCTTATCCTGGTACTTTGGTTTATGCTCTTGTTGGTTGGAGGATGTGTTGAGCTTCATAGCTTGGACTGCACTAAACAAATGGAGGACTCCTTGATCCTTGGGTTGGGAAGAGTCCACAACTCTGTCATTGACTACTTGTTTATTCTTGTTCCAGTGCAAGTGTTTACCTTTGTCTTTATTAGCATTGTTACTATTCTGACCATTGTTGTTATTGTTATGTTTGGTCTAAATGCCTTGCTCTTTCAAGACATGCTTAATTTGACATGCGGTTTCAACCATAGTGTCGAAGGAATCAAAGACCATCTTTCGAACCTCATATCGCATTTTAGGCACCAAATTGCTAACAATGATGTCAATCCTTTCATGTTCAGGAATATTCCTGGAATAGCGAGAGCATGATCATCTCCATCTTTGTAAGAAGGTAACAAAGGATTCTCCTTGGTTCTATTTCAAATTGCACAAGTCTAACATAGTGACTGATCTTGACAAGTCGTATGCAAAATGTTGAACAAATCTGTGGACAAGCTCCTTGAAAGTTTTGACGGGAGGGGTTATGTTGGTAAACCACTCCATGGCTTGGCCCTTGAGACTCCTTGGAAACAATCTCATAAGATAGGAGTCATCTTGGTGAAATTCAAAACTCATGATGTAGAACTGATGCACATGATCATGTGGGTCACCATTGCCATCACACTTGTCATACTAGGGGATTTCAAATTTCCTAGGAAAATCCATCATACTCACACTTTTGTCAAAAGGATTGGGACAAATAGCATCAAGTGAAAAGGAACTTTTAGGTGCCAACACCTTTTCCATCATACGCTTGAGTTTCTTGATCTCCTCTTCTTGAGAGGGTCCTTGTTTCTTGATTCTCCTATCCACATCAAAATTGTAAGGGACTCTGGCACCCTTGTTAATCAAGCTCTCTAGGAACCTATCCTTTTTTTGATCAAGATACTTCTCCACATATTGTTGAAATAGTGGCTTTTTTTGCATCCTCATAAAATCTTGATCATCAAAACTTGCACTACTTCCTCCATGTTGAGAGCCATGATGAGCTCGTTGGGAGGGTTGTCTCGAGTTCCTAAGAGGTGTTTGTCTCCTATGTTGTGAAATTCTCCTTTCCCTAGGACTAGGAGATCTTGAAGGGGTCCTTGACCACCTTCTTCATCTTGGGGTTCTTGAGGGAGTAGATGGTGGAGAGTTGTTTCCACTATTGGTACCCCTATTGTTGAATTGGTCATTGAGTTGCTAGGCTAATAACCTATCTTGTTCTTCTTGGAACGCTTTTCTTTTCAATTCTAACAAGGCTTGTTGCTCTGGCTCTAGGTGTCTAAACCTTTCTTCCTTAGCGGCTTGTTCATCCAAAAAGGCTTTCTTTTCATGTTCAATCCTTTTAAGCCTCTCATCTGCATACCTTAAGGTTGTTTTGAGCAGAGAGTTGGGCCTTGAATGTTTAAACAAGTCGTTAGTAAATGCTGCATTCACATGAGCATCACCAGATTCATTGTTTTGGTCTTCATGTTGTGACCGTGCATCTTTGTGAGCTCGCCCATAATGTCTTTCAACTCTTTGATGGGAATCTAAATATCTTGAGTTAATAGGGGGTGATTCTAGTTGATTGTCATCACCAAATAGCATATTATCCCTATGTCTTTGGAAAATGTCACCAAGATTTTGATCCATTTCTTCTCTCTCCTTTCTAGTCATGGTGTAGCTCATGTTTATATCTAATCGAGAAGGTGCTAAAGAGGTACTCAACTCACTAGGATTTCTCTTTGGATTAAACCAAGCTTCAGACTCACTCCTAGGTGATTGATCAAAGATGGGTTCCTTTCCCTTTCACTCTTGATGAGTTTGGACTAAGGGTAACTGATCAAAGACAACTTGAGGTCATTTTCCTTGACTAACTGGGTACCTTGTCATAACTGACATGAAAGAAAAAGACCCTTGGTGATAATTTGACCCTATGAAATGTCAATATCAAACTAGGATAGTAAAAGTGTTCAATTGTCCAAAAAGAGATGGTAAGATAGAAAGTTGCAAAAGGTGTAAACCAACACTGCCACAGAGATGTATAATAAAAGGATGAGTATCCTAACACATATGGACCAAGAGGATGGATTTAACCAAATATATTTGAAATTGAAATTGAATTTTGATGGAAGTGATTTGGACAAAAGAGTACTGAAACTCTCCAAGTGTGTTACTAAAGAATCTAAAGGTGTACTTTTTCAATAAGGATGATTCCTAACTTATCAATGACAAGCAAGATTACTTTGTGAAACCAAGAAATACTAATTCAAGGGGCCTAAATACAGGAACCCAAGGTACAAAAAGTTTTCCAGTGGTAGAGTAAGTCACCTACTAAAATTTGGTCGACTAAGGAAAGACTGAAAATGTCATAAACCAGACATATAGCAAAAGGACTATATGTGACAGTTTCCACGCAAACAGTGTGATACAATCTGACCAGGTGATATTTCGCACAAAGCAGTGTGACAGTTTCTAGGTAGCCTATGCAATACTTTCCGGGCAAGCAGTGCGATAGTTTTGTGGGAATGAACTATCACACGATAAATCTCAGAACAGTGCACAATAATTTTCTAGTGTCGTACGATTCTTAACTAGTGAGTGCTGAAAATTTTAGTTTTAAGGACAATTTGGTCAAAATTTCAGTTTGAGGGTTGAAATTTTTTATTTCAAGCATAGTACTAGTAGTAATCAGATAATTTTACAAATAGTAGGTGATCAAACATGTCATAAAACACTTGCACAAGGGCAAAAGTAACCTTGCCAAGACAAACAATTGTGATATCAAAGCAATAAAATCCTATGAATGCTATCGTGATGTTTAATGTTTGAGAATGTTTACATGGGTAGATCACAATGAGAACACTTCAAGAACTTACTAGCCTAGAAGGACAAAGGCTCAATACTTAACAACTTGGCCCACACTTGATGTCCCATCACCTCACACAAAGTGGTTGCCCACAATAGATATTGGCTTTGTCATGGAAGTGCCAATGACACAACCAAAGGAACATAGATGGTGAGTAATCTTGGGGTGATCCAGGTTCGTCCACTAGGATCAATCCTTGCACCAAGAAGCTAAGTGGAAAAATAGGGTGGCTTCTATCTATGGCTCTTAGTAAGGGCTTCCATTCGTAATACCCCTCTTGCTCCCCAAAGGGACTCCTTACCTTGCGGCAAGTAACGGACCTTGCAGCCACAAGAGTACCTTAAGCATTCTTGCTCAACATTTTCCTCATGGTCACAATCCCACAAGTACTCACATCAAGCGAAGACAAGTACTACATCTACCAAGGTTTTGTGCCCTTGATAGCCTTGAGTTTATAGTGGGTTGGAATAGCCGGTGAAAAGCTTGTCCCCACTTGGGTCGTTCCTCTTGATTGCTCAAGAGCAGGCCCACTAAAGGATTCTAAACTACACAAAGAGTGGGTCAACCTTTGAGAGTCAAGATTTTTGGTTCACCTCAAGGGTGAAGAGCATACTCTCCTATCTCAAAAAAATTTCCCAAACACTCCAAGAAAAGGTTCAATTAGCCTTCTTGCTTTCAAAATCTAAAGATGGGTCAAGATTTCTGGTTCACCACAAGGGTGAAGAGCATAGTTTCCTACCACCCAAAGATTTCTACGACAAGATATTAAGTGCCTATGAAAAGAAACAACTAGTATATGCCACACTAAAAAAGAAAGCAATTAAACAATGCGCTTGATTAGTTTTTATGCTTTGGGCAGCCCTGCAAAAACCATTAGTAGCCCTTGTGCATTTGGAGCTTTGACATGCATTCTTTGAAGAAAATCTTTAAGCAATGAGAGCACCTACAAGAACAACTTGTTAGCCCTACAAGGGTTAGCACATCAAAACCAAATAAAATCTGCAAATCAAACTTTGTTCTACCACAACAAATCAAAAATCCGAATCAAATAGATCAAATCTTGCAAAGGAATGTCAAACATTACTCACTACCAGGCCTGTGCAACAGTTATGTTGCCAAAAGAATCATACGATACTTCTCTATGTACTGGTGTGATACTTCATCTCTGTGTGATAGATTGTACTATGTGCAGGCGATAAACCTCTGTATGTCTGTGTGATAGAATGTTGTATGGCCACGCGATACTTTTACAAGAAAAGTATCGCACGAGTATGTAATAAAGTATCACACGATACTGGAAGACTATCATGCGATAATTCTCTCATAAAAAAATAGAGAGCCGCAACAACAAGCAAAAATTGATGAAAAAATAGAAGAAATGCATGAAAAGGACAAAACAGAGTTGTTTTGCCCCATGGTGGGCGCCAAAAATGTACACACTAAAATGTGCACTTCTCTAAGTCATTACTTCCAAGAGAATCCATGGGTTGGAAGCCTTGATAAATCGACCTAGAGCTCCCTATGCATGGAGTCACAAAGATGTTTGAATAGTGCTCTCAGCTAGAGCTATTGAAGCATGCAACCTTGCTAGTAAACCACACAATGGGAGATTCAAAGAGATAAGGGCAAGAATGCCAATATCCTCAAGAATCAAATGAAAATGCAATGTGATGCTATTCTAGAAATGAAGAATGCAACTAAGCTATGGAAATGAAAGTATTACAAATCCTTGCTAATTAAGTTATGTGAGCTAATCTAGAGCATAAAGGAAACTAAGCTAGATGCCATGAAAACTTAAGCTAAGAATGCAAGAATGAAAGCTAAATGCATGAAGATCTCCAAAGCTCCAAAGTCACTAAGAAATCCTGCAGCATAAGATTAGTATTCAAAAATTGGGTTCTAAAATGAGAAGAGAGCTCTTCTTATATAGGAAATGAGAATCAACGGACGGTGGAGATTAAGAGGAAAAAGATTTAATCAAGGGTGGGGCTTGAAAGAGGAGCAATCCATGTGCACAAATCTCCTCCAACGAGAAAATAAGAGTTGACTTTTGTGTCCCATATAAGACAAAGAGGCATTTTCCTTTTTTTATAAAATAAGAATAATGCTTTATTTGTGCAACTTAGGATAAGAGGAAAAGTGGGGGCTTTTTATTTAATAAAAGGGGAGGAAATTCATTTTAATTAAATAAAGACTTAGGATAAAATGGTTAGCCCATAGAAAATAATCGAATAAATGATAGAAAAGGATTTGATCAAGGAAATTGATATAATTGAAAATATTGATTTTTGAAAATATTGATTCGGGGATTTCATAAATTGTAAGAATGGGGCCCAAAGTCTAGACAACCATTTTAGGGTGTATGTAGTGTGCAACCTCTTTATGAGGGTTATTTTTTTATTCTAAAGCTTCTTCTTATTATGTATTGTGATTTTAGGTTTTTTCTTCAATTAAAAAAAGTGTTTTATTTTATCTTTAAAATATTGTTACACTTCATTAGATACTAGAGAGGTTCATTACTAAATTTGAACCATTGCATGAATTTATTTAGTTCTCTAGTCTCTTCTTTTATTTTCTTAATTTATGGTGTTTATGATTTTTCCATCTTTTTTTCATTTATTTACAATATTTGTTTAGTCTTCTAGTTTTTTAAATTTTTTATTTGTTTTGTTTCTTGTTTAATTTTCTTAATTCTTGTTTTCTTTTTATTTTAGTTTGTCTTTTTGTTTCTCTAATGATTTGATTATTCTTTTCTCATAACCTATAACTATTATTTCATTTTTTGCTATGAGTGGTTTGAAATATTACGAAAAAAATTCTTGCATAATTTAATCCTCATTATGAGTGATTTGAAGCTTAGAGAAAAAATCTCACATATTTTATATTGATAATCGAGAGTTCAAAAATAACAGTACATCAACAAAAAGATTCAGGGGAGGCTAGGCCTCAACCCACCAACAGGATGAAAAAGTTTGCATATAGCTAAATAGATATAGGGAATGTACAAAATATCTACATAAAAGAGTCCAAGAAAAAAGGAACATCTTTAGTGCAGAACATCGTCATGGTTATCCATCTAGGCACTCCAACCTAGAGAGCCTTCCATCCAGACCACCTTCTTCCGCTCCAAAATTTGAGTGAGAATATCCAACTTGTCAAAACTAGGGCCTTTATTGTCACTGATATCCTGAATTAGCTTATCAAGCACCCCATCAAATGCAGACTGATCATCCACAATGTTGGCCCATTCGAAACCATCCTTCATCTCATAGATAAACATAGAAGCATGACCATCCCTAAGAAATCTCAACAGCTTCTCCCGTTCCAGATTCATCACACAGCATACTTGCGAAGCAATTTTGAAATAGGTGAGTTTTCTAAAAAACCCAGTAAGAGTCCTATCAGTGCCTTGGAATTTAGACTCATTTCTCAATTTCCAAATAAACCAAATGATGAAAGAAGATAGGATATGCCAGAATAGGTTAGCATCCTTGCGAAGCCCATGAATAAAACCAGTAATGATATCAATAGTGTAGACATGTTTAGTAATAGAAAATCCAAACATCAGCCAAATTTCTCTAGCAAAACTACAGTAAAAAAAGATGTGCCTCATAGTTTCAGGTGTTCTACAGAGAGGGCAATTTTCAAAACCAGCTTGGTGATTTCTAATAGGTAATCTATCAAGCAAGAGTTGCCACTTGAAGCACTTAATCTTAGGCAGGATGGGAGATTTCCACAGCTTGTCAAAGACTTTCTGCCAATTAGCTAGGCTGGAGTTATAGTACCAGGTAGAGTTAATATGGTCAATCACAGCAGTATCATAATTAAGGAGTTTGTATATATCCTTGGCTTTGACTTTGGGAAGGAGGGAGCCATCTTTCCATCTAAAATTGAGGTATCGGTGAGAGTCAACATCAGTATCCCAAGGAAGGGAAAGAGATGCACAGGCAACTTTGATGAGATTATAGGTACATTTATGGGAGTCTAGGAGGTTATAATTGTGAGAGAGATTTTTCCAACTAACCAAGTTATCATTTTCCATGATGTCCATAATACAGTTAATGCCTTTACTCGACCAAAGCCTGGTGGAGCATCCTTTGGTAAGGGCCAAGGGTTTATTCGAATGATAAAGATTCCACCAGATAGATCATTCCCCATGCAAGACATGATCATGATCAAAACTAGAGTTCTCAATGAAAGTACACACATATTCCCATGCCTTCCAAATGGATCTAAAGACCCAAGATCCTTGGACAGTCACAGAAAAATTCCCAGAAACCAAGTCACATAGAGGGAGGGCTTTCCATGACTTGCTAGCTTTGGGTGCACCAGATTGAATATTATTTCTGATAAGAACTTTCTAAGGCTCATTACCATTAAGAGCACATAAGATCCATTTGGAGGCTAGGGAAATTCCTTGAAGCCTAAGATCCTTCAAGCCAAGGCCACCAAGTTTCTTATCGATGTGGCACCAATCCCACTTGACCGCATGAGCTTTCCTATTAGCCTTACCATCCGACCAAAGGAAACATCAGATAGCCTTTTGAATTTCAAAGATCTAATAATTACTAAACATCGACACAGAGGAATAGTAAATACTGTATGAGGAAAGGATTTTTTGACAGACTTGGACCCTTCCAGCAAGGGAGAGAGTCCTATTGATCCAGTTGTTGAGCTTCTTATCAATCTTATTCTTAACCCAAAGCCACATATCCTTGGTTGAGGGGGCAATAGAGAAAGGGATACCCAGATAATGGACAATCTTGTTAGGTCCTCCCTAGGTAAAGCCAAGTTGTTGTAGCCAGTTCGGGGGTTCCTCTTTCTAGCTGAGCAAGATAGATTTAGTACTGGAGATACGAGCTCCTGAGGCTCTTCCAAAGAGGTCAAGCTTTTGTTTGAGGCACTATAAATTATGACTAGATAGTTCAAGGAAGAGGGAGGTGTCATTAGCAAAATGGATGTTGAGAAGTTCAGTGTCATTAGGCAAGGTGATCCCACAGACTCTAGGGGAGATGGAATCATCTCTAAGGAGATAAAACAAGGCATCTGAGGCAATAACAAATAGAGCAAGAGCAAGAGGACAACCTTGTTGAATGGAGTGGGAGAGTCAGATGGGCTGGGAAAAAACCCCATTAACTTCAATCATAGTAGAGTCATCCTTAAAAAGGATTTGCACATATTTACAGAAAATGTTGGGGAATCCAAAAGCTTTAAGCATCATAAGAATGAAATCCCACTCCACCCTATCATAGGCTTTTTCAAAATCAACAAGGAGCATAGCAACATCATGTTTAGAAGCCTTGGCCCATTCCATAGCTTCCCAACTAGTAACAAGGTTCTCAAGAATATATATGCCTTTGATAAATCTTGTTTGAGTAGAAAAGATGAATTTATGGAGAATTTTTTCAAGACAGGAGGCCAGGACTTTAGCAAGGATTTTGTAAGAAACATTTAGAAGAGTAATAGGTCGCCATTTCTTAAAAGAGCTTTGTCTCCCTCTTTAGGGATAAGTTTGATTATACCCATATTGATAGAGTTTCCCAAGGTACTATTAGCAAAAGCCTCTGAATAAAGATCATGAAGATCTTGGGTAATCCAGTCAATACTAGACTTATAAAATTCAGCAAGGAGGCCATCCGGCCCGGGAGCTTTATTATCCTTAAGGTTATAGATGGTAGTGGAGATTTCTTGAGGGGAGACTTTAGCTTGGAGATACTAGGAGTCACTTTTAGAAATCATATTGGGGATGAGATTCATACATCTATTCCTAATGTCTTTAGAGTCTTCAGTATCTTCTAAGGTAAAAAGGGATTTGTAGAACATTTCAAAGGCATTGGTGATTTCTTGGAGGGTCAAAAGTTCCTTATCTTCCACAACAATTCTATCAATCTTTTCTTTACATTGCTTATGCCTGATAAGGTTAAAGAACAATTTAGAACCTTTATCTCCATATTGAAGCCAATGATTCCGGGTCCTAATAAAGGCATCTTTGACTTTTATTTGCTGATGTTTCCTAAGAGAGTCCCTGGCCATAGCAACTTGTTCAGCTAAAATAGGGGAATTAGGTTGACTCTGGATTTTTCCTTCTAGGTCATAGAGTTGATCAGATAGTAAATTTTCCACACACCTAAAATCTTTGGCCTTCTTTTGACTGAAGGTCTAGAATATTTTTTGCCAAGAAGAGATATTCAGGTTCCACCTACGGGTATGAGATGTTAGGAATAAGGTGTCTCAACCTTGTATATTTCCTTACATTTTGTTATTTTCCAAATGTCGACACTTTGGACAATGTGTAAGGTGATCATGATTGAAATGGTTATGATGGATTCCTATGATGGTCATTAATATCTGTAAGAGCTAATTGTGAAAGATTCGTTGATGGGTGAAGACATGCAAGACATGTGGCAACTGATAAATTTGAGTACTGTACACTCTTCTCGGAGAATGGTAAAACCCTAATACAATTGTTCTTTGGAAGTTGCCCTAAAAAGTGAAGCGCATGATATAAGCATTTTTTAGGGTTGCAAATTCTGATGAGAAGCGAGTGTATTGTTGGAACATTTTATGCTACCAGATTTGTCTTCAAGTGTTGAAAATCTTCTGAAAGAACTTGCATTGCAAGTGTATTGTAAACTGTAACATTTTTGGTTAATACATTGTGCAGGTTTTGGAGTGTTGGGATTTTTACCGAAAGGTTTCCCTAGGGTATATCTTTGTGTTATTCTTTTTCTATGTATACATGTTATTGTAGAAACATCTAAGATAAGTGTATTATTATTCTATAATTGATAAGGGTTAAATCTGAATTTGCATGAGCCTCTCCTTAGGAGTTTAGCATAGGAAACTATTTTCTACACACTTTGTTTCCTTTCATGAGAAAGGGTCTTATTCTGAGGATTAAAGAGCCTGATCATCTTAATGGCAATAAGGACATCAGGATCACCTAGAAGGGAACTATTGAGGATAAATTTCCTACTGAATTGAGAAGTGGCTGAGATGGTATTCCTAAAGTTAACAATAGCTAAGATAGGATAATGGTCAGAGAGGATCGTAGGGATAGCAACAACTGAGATACCAAATTGGTTGGGGGAAAAGGAGAAAAAGTCACAATTAGCATAAAATCTGTCAAGTCTAGAATAGATATGATTAGGACCTTGTTGAAAATTGCACCAAGTATACCAAAGGGCTGAAGTATCAGACCAAGTGCCTTCAAGCGGATCAAACAATTGGAAATATAGCTTAAACCTATCCTAGTGAGATTTTTTAGAGCCTTTCCATTCAAAAGGGGTGCCTCCAATCTTATCATTAGATTTCTCAACCATATTAAAGTCGCCTCCTACAATCCAGGGAATCTTAGGTAGGGTAGACATCCAATCCCACAAGAGGATTCTTTCCTTATAGTCATTGGGTGCATACATAGAACAAACGCCAAAAGAAGAACCATTAACAGTCAAGGTGACCCAAGCCACCCTATTACACAAAGAGATGCCAAAATTTGTAATATAGGTAACCCAATTAGGGCTAAGGAGAAGAGCAAATCCATCTTTCCCTTTAGGGTGGTAAGTGATGACCTTAAAAGCATCCTTCTAGATAGATTTAAGGGCAGTTTCAAGGGTGAAGCCAACAATTTTGATCTCTTGCAGCATCATAAAGTCAATCTTTTTATGACAGTCCATAAACCTTTTAATAATAAACTTGTAGTCTGGAGACTCAAGGCCTCTAACATTCCAGGAAATAAGCTTCATGAGGAACTTGGATTAAGGGAACGACTAGGGAGACCTGAAGGATCTCCATTTTTCTTTTTCTTTTTAGAGCCAAGAGGCCTACCCTTCTTCTTGGAGGCAAAAGAATTCTTAAAGTTGTCATCATCCTCATCACTAGCACCAGTTATATCGATTTTTGGCTCCAACATATCTCTATTAGAAGACTTATGCAATAGGGAGTTCAAAGAATCAATAGAGTTCAGGTTATGTTTGGCATATATAACTTGAATGACTAAATTATCATCAATCTCCTGAAGTGAGGAAGGTGTCGGGGTGGGATAGGTATCCTCTAGATTAACATCTTTAGGAGGAGCAAAAATAGATTGTGCATTCACATCTGGAGGATCTACATTATTATCCAGATTATCTCTCATGATGCCATCAACATTTTCCTGAGTATTACTGGACTTTGAGTTAAATTATGGGGAATCAAGAGGGGAATCTTTGATCATTAGCATAGGGCTATTACTAAGGGCCTCAAATTGATTGGATCTAGGGTTTCCAGAATGAATTTTTTCCAGCGCAAGTTGTTGGGCATTTCTTCGTCTATGCTTCTTATTCATAACAACTTGGAAATCATCAAGAGCTGGTGGGACAGAGAGAGCCATAGAATTTCTAGAGATGTTAGCAGTGTTATCCACACAATGAACCTCTTTCCCCTTAATTGAGCCAGAAGCTGAAGAAGGAGCATTTTGCATTTTACTATCATTGTTGGTACTAATTATCTTCATTTAGGATTTAGGGGAAACATTGGACTTAGTTGGTTTAGGGTTCTGCAGATTAGGCATTAAAGTTTCAACATCATTGGGAGTTCTTGTAGGACCAATCATGTTAGGTTTCCTGCGATTGATTAAAATAGGGAAATTTTCCTAAGGTGTCGTTCTCTTTTATAGAGGAAGCAAGCATTTAGCCCACCTAGAATCTCAATAGGGCAAACAAAGAAATCTCCACTGATATTGAGCTTAAGGTTCAGAGGGATATCAACTCC